>JAHLJT010009436.1:23029206-23064218 GCA_031308135.1 Acheta domesticus | reverse complement strand
CTTTGTGAGGAATTATTTGCATTGAAAAACTGTTTGAGTCTGTTGTTGAAAAGCCTTTCCAGAATTTTTGAAAATCCAGATGGCAGGTCTGTTGTTCATTGGATCATAACTTTATAAACAATGATTTAAATTTTGCCGTTTTGGGAAGATATCTAATTTTAGAGAGTAATTGCAAATATAAGAGAGTGGTTGCACTACATATAAAGCACCGTTTGATAAGAAATCTGGAATGTTGGCCAGATCTGCTGAAAATTAATTCTTCATTTGTCCAATGATTTTAAAAATTTAGAGGGTGTGGTTTTGATATAAAAAAATGAAATAGACAGTTTGTGTTACATTTGTGTTCAGTTAGTATGTTTTATTATTTAGAGAGTGTTGAAAGATTCCATTTTCATTTTTCACAATTTGTGAAAAGTGTTCATTGAATATGTCAGGTATTTCTTGTGGGTATTGTTAAGTTTGTTTTTGTAGTTGAGCTCATATTTTTTCTCTTAATATTATTAGTTGGTGCTGTAGTATTTTTTTATAATGTTCCACACAGCTTTTGTTTTGTTACATGCATTTGGAATTTACTTTTCATTTATCATAATTTTAATAATAGGTAAGTAGCAGGTAATGAAGTTGGAGTTACACTTGTTATGTGCTAATATCTTCTACATGTATTTTCTTTCACATCACTCTTTGAACCTTTTGGCTATCCATGATTTCGTTGTTAGTTAAAATCTATATGTTTCACATTGAATGAGAGTGAGAGCACAGAGATTATGAGAAATGGAGCAATGAATAGATGAACATAACATTACATAATTGAATACATAAATTAGTAAATAAATCTTAAAGATTAATGCAATAACAAAATAACTGTCAATTGAGAATAATCAAGGGACACATTTGAAAAGACGTTGTGACAAAATTTGCAGCATAGTGAACTGGTGTTCATGATTTCTTCTTTCATGCCACCCAATGTGGTCCATGGCAGATTATCATAGAAGAAAAGGACAAGTTAGCAAGCCATAGGAATAGTGTAAAGTGAAAGAAGCAAAAGGGTCATTGTTTCAATAAGAGATACTAAAATCATCTGTTGTTACCTGCAACAGAAATTAATCCTCTTGCAAGATAAGTGACTTAATGCCATTGTCTGAAGTAATCTGACAATGTAATCTGTTGTAAGAATATATTAAATCAATAGTAATCTCCACCCGTTTTCTGCTTCTTATTGTATTACAGTTCAAAATTGCTTGAAGTGACTGCTTAATAAAGGTAAATCTACAAAATATACTTGGCCTCTGGTCACTTAGTCAGGTGGTACACTGAAAAGAGGATAATTTACATATGCCTTATGGAAAAATAAATTGGTTCTACAAGTATACGTCCATTAGTGGTGGTGACTGCATAATCGACATGGCCATTGGAGCAGGTTTCACTGTAGCTGAGAATCTTACATTCATTCTGATAATGAAATATCCTGATGTGAGCAGCATATTAAGTAGTTAAAAATTAGGCTACAGTTTGTATTTGGATGATATATGCCTGAAATACAACTACAGTGACCACAAACACAAGGCTGAGAGATCAGTTATGTGGTCAGTTGACTTACCCGGAAACACAATGTATGGTCACAACATGAATCAAAATATGCTTGGAAATTGGAAACTGTTTATAGGAAAAAGAAGCATGAGTAAACATGTGCATTCACTATAAAAGTGAACTCATAAATAGTTGTGGAAGGAGAAACAAAATGTAAGAAATTCTATTTTATTTATTTAAGAGGTATACTTGTGCAAACAACTTTCTGTTTAAAAACTCTTATACCTTATAATTTTTATTTTCTTCTTCCAGCTATCACATGTTTTGCAGTCCTCTTTCATTCTGTTCCTCTCTTTCATAATTTGATTAATTTCCTTTAACCAGTGATGTTTCTGTCTTGCTCTTTCCTTCTTTCCCACTTGAAAGCACTCTAAAATAATTTTTGAAATTCTATTTTTCTTCAACTTTTATCACACTCAAGTCATTTCAATTTTTCGAGCAGAATTTAATCTAAAATTGAATTTCTTATTTATTTTCTCTTTTATAATTTAATTTGTTTTATCAATTGTAACTGAAAAACATGATGTCTTGACATGCGATTTTAAAAATATTTTAGTTGCTAGTAATTTTAATTTTAAATTTTCCTTTAATTTCCAAGAACCTGCTCTCAAACAATTCTTTCTACAATAGATATGCTTAATTTAGGTTTTTTTACGTATCGTACATCTCCCCTTATAAAATCCCTATTGAAAATGAATGACGCTGATGTTTCTTTGTTTATTCTGTGTCTTAGCTGACATCCTGATTTTTTTTTTTCCAAAAAACTAAAATCTAGTAAGTGAAAGTCATCATACATCATATAGTCACATTTATTGTCCAACACAGTGCAATACTTGTGGAATTCATGTGCTATGTAGAACAAAAAGAAACTTGGAACAGTCTTCCTGCTATCAATACACAGGTTTGAACAGAGGAATTGATGGCTCCCCCAGTTTTGCATTTGGACTTGGTACCCTGGTACCCTTTCAACATTAGTATATTTATAAAAATGTATTCATTTATTTCCATCATATCATAATTTTTACAAAATACAAATTTATATTTATTCTGGAAATAAGAAGTAAGGAGCTTATTTCTATTGTATCATGAAAGTAACATTATAGTACCTTTCAATTTGATTCTGACTTTTACAACAAGTTTGAGATTGGTTTGTGTTGATGTTATTAATCATATTCAAATTTCAGTAAATTACTGTAACTCATGACTACAGTTTTATATTGAAATTGTATTACTTACTGTCATTTTATTACTGACCCTATTTGATGATGAAGACTTCATGACAAGCAACACTGTTCTTTCTATGTAATACAATCCATTTCTAACTGTCACCTGTAAACACAAGTGATGGTTAATGATATCTCCAGATAGTAACTTAGTGTTATTGACACAACAAGTAAAATTTATAACTCTTGAAAAAATGGATCAACTACAAATACAACAAAATTAAATTGAAGAACTCCGGAAAGAATGGGTCATATTTTAAGCCATTGCTTGCTCCATCCCCCTCCCCACATACACAAATACACACACAACCACACTTCATTAAAAATTTTGTTTTGTTATTGATGTCAACATTTTCTGCCACTAGAAGCTTTTTGTCTGCAAATATATTGTTTATAATACCATAACAACAACAACAACAACAACAGTAATAATAATATTTATTGAGTCACATATACAATTTTAAATGTGTTTTTAATTTAAGAATAAGAAATGTTCTCTTCTATGTGAAAGAACTCCAAGTGATATTCAATTTTGATTTTGAATACACTGCTAACAAATAATTAATCCTCCACTCCAATCACATCTAGGAAAAGGGAGCTCAAGAATACTTGGCAGAGTGAAGTACATTTACTGTCCAGAATCAAAGCAAGGGGACCATCTCAGCATTTGCTCAAAGGATCAAGGAAACAGGGACAAAAACCCTGATTGAATTGGTGCCGTTAATCTTACAGCTGAATAATTTGTGGCTATTTTGCTCTTTGGAGGTCAACTTTGCTCCTGGTGTGTTAAAAGTTTATTTGGCTTGTGTGTATAATCTCAACAGCTGTATCACTAAATAGGAATTTATTTTTGGTGAAGGAAAGAACATTCTTAGTATTAACAGACCAGTTTCTTCACATGGTCATCAGTGTCAGATTTCTGCCAGCTGAAAGCAAGGCTTGCATTCAGAAGGAGAAAAAGCGGCATTAAAAATCATTTAAAAAACTCTGTTAACTGAAGACAATCTATGGGTAAATTGTGTTCATTTTAAGAATTCATTATCTGTGCCTCTATATCATATCTTAGTTCTGTGTTTTTATGAATATGAGAAAAAATTTTCCTAAGGAGAAACATATACATTTCCCCACTTATACATTTTATACACGGCATATACATTTCCCCACTTTGGGGTACATTGCTCCACAACAAAACTGGAGCAAATCCCCACTGTCAAGTATTATTGTTGAATTTCTGAGTCAGGAATGTATGAAATGTATTAAGTCTTTTCTTTCAATTAACAGTCTTGCTTTTACATTCTTAAGCACTATTCAACATTTTTTTGAATATTAGGTACTATTTAATAGTTTTTGGTTCATTCATAACATTTTGAGATTATTCTTATGTGGATTCTGATGGAAATTGTATTTTCTATTGCAATAAAAGTCATACAATGCTTTTAAAACACAGAAATTCATCTGTAACTGATTCATCTGTAAATTTGAAGGCTGGTGCAAACCCTATGGTAACTTCGCTCCATACATTTAGAAATTAAATATAAAAAGTACAAGTAAATTTTGTGGCATACAGTAACATCAATAGATATTCATAACACTAAACTAGCTAATAAAATTATAAAACAATGGAAAATGCTTCAAAAATGTAATTTTTTAAATTACTGTACTCTAGAATCAAACCTCAAAAAAGTGGAGCAAAGTAACCCCATGTTATTTCACTTCAGATAGGAACACCCTATAATTTCAGAAGCTTTCTATGAATCCAGAAATTTTTGTAAATACATTTTAAATAATATTAGAGAAAGACAGCATGGACACCTTTAATAATACAAATTGATTTGGAAAGATTTTGGTACATTTGTTTCTAGACATAGTACCATTACATGTTAGAAAAAATTTTGCACTACTCTGAAACAAACTTTAACTAAGATTACACATACTAATGTGCTAAGTGTTAACATACCATATATCAGGATAACTTTGCCACCTAGAGCAACTTTTGGGACAGTTTTTGAAAATTATAGTATTCCTTGCTATGTCAAGTTCCTGACTCAATGAATAGAAATGTCAATGACTTCATTGCACAGACAAGACATTGAAAAACAGGATTTTTACACATTTTCAGCTTATCAGTTGTTTTCAGGTCTTTACCAGAGTTTTTGTTTTGGATTTTTGTAGAATATGAGCTTTTGGTAGACTACAACAGTGTCTTGCCTTGCCCTTTCAGTAAAACTTATATAAAAACTATATTGATTGTTTAACGCAGCATTTAATTCTCTTTAAGATCTCAATTTGAAATGAATTTTGTGATGCATTTAGAAGTAACTTTGCTTTTCTGGAACTGTTGCACCAGGAAACTTGGTGAAAGTGGGGCAACATTACCTACTACCTAGGATTTTGTTATATTTCTCAAATTCTTACATGTTGTTTTTATTTTGTTCATTTTTCTTCTTTGTGCATGGTAGTCACTTTTGTTTGCATCTTAAATCCAAATCAAATTGCTTTGTTCATAATTTTATTTATATTATTAATTATAAACTAAAAGTTAAATAATAGTATTAATATGTAAAAATATTTATGTATTAAATATTGAACACTCTTGTAATAACAAAATAATTTGTCATAAAGTTCTACATTAAAGCTTACGAGTGAATTGAAATAATTAAAAAATAACAATTTTCATAATTTATTTTTAATAATTATTACCTCTGCTAATTATTCATAAATACGTAGTATATTTTTATACACAATCCATTTAATAAATTTTACATGGAAAATGTTCTTTAAATATAAAAATTGTACTGATGTAATAAACCCAATTACAATTTTTAAAATATGATTTAAATTAAAAAAAAAAACAATTTTTAAAATTTTAAAAATCAATATTTTCCCCATCCCATTTAATGCTAATATATAAAGTTTTAAAATCCTTTTTCCTTGTTCTTATTGTGGTTTTCATCTGGTTGGCAATGTTACCCCATTTCTTAAGTAACTTTTTCAACACTCTTGTTCATGTTCACTCACAAAATTGTACTAGAGTTGTCATTTTCCCACAAATTGTGAAACTAGAGATCAAGGCTAATTGTTTGAGGTAGATTTGAAACAATTGTGTACATTATATTTTAAAAAATCAGTTGAAAGAAGAAAAAAATGGCAAAGTTGCCCTGGTTTACAGTACCATCTTTACCGTTGCCCTGGTAAAGTCATGACCTTCGTGAAGTGTCTAATCTTCAAATACAGAACTATTACTTAACAACACCTTCATGCAGAACCATTCATAAAAGTGGTGAAGTAGCAATTTATGTTCATGAATGGTTTAGAATGTAAAAGAGGTAGTTGGATGAAGAATTTAAACACTGAAACGTTCTTTGAATAGGCAGGAATACACATTTCCTCCTCCAGTAAATCATTAAAAATAATAGACATTTATAGATCACCTTCCTCCAGAAAGGATGAATTATTTTTGAAATTGGAAGAACTATTGATTAGACTCACTAATAACAGTAAAGTAATAATTGTAGTTGATTTAAACATAAATAATAATAATAAACACTAATTGACTTATTAAGAAACTTCAGTATTAATAGCACTTGAACCAGTAACATTTCCCTACAACTATCGATCATATTATAACCAACTATGACTAAAATAGACACACTTCCTCAAACTCAACTTTCACATATCAGATCATAACACTCAGATCATTGGCATAATAGATTATCTACATTCAGGAACTCACAAAATTCCAGTACATGAAGGATACATGCAAATCTAAATTAGTTCATCTAGAAATACTATTCTTTCAAGAACACTGGTTCAAGTACAAACTGGGGAGAACTTAAATGACAAGTGGAATCAATTTTTAAATATTCTGAATAACTGTCTTAACATGTTCTCTTGCAAAAATTAACATCAATCCTCCACAAAAACAAAAATTTCCACCCATTACCATAAAATTACCAGACACTATAAAGTAACTTCGCTTTCTATAAAGCTTCCATTGAAACAAAATACATACTAATGCTAATTATAGGACACACAGAATCCAATATGTAACATCCACAGAACTTATGAGAAATTTTACAGAATAACTTTAAAAAGAAAAGCAAACTCAAGGCCCTTATAAACCAGAATATCTGAGGCTGATAATCCAAGGCAAAACCATGTGGAATATGGTTAGCTGGAGTAGAAAACAACCTCTCAAACATAGCAACAAACTTCCCCTAAAACAAAACAATCATACAGCAAATAATCCTATCCACATATGTAATATCTTCAATAACTACTTTTTTTAAATACAAACTGGTCAAACTACATCCTTCCCGTTTATCCAGAAATATCATTGAAATAGACAAACTAATGTAATTTTAAAAAAAGTAAATAAACTGGTATAGATGAAGTCTCAATATTCATTCTAAAAAAGTGCAAAGTAGCTGTAATTATCATTTTATACTATTTAATAAATTGCTCCAGTAAAAGGTTTAGCAGCTGCTTCAAAAGATTTTTAGCTTTCTAGATGGTTTAAAAATTAGTGTAATAAGACCAATAGGCACCTACACAAGAAAGGACACACAACCGATGAAAATACTACCGGCCCATAACATTAACTTCAGTTTCCAATGGTCTTCGAAAAAGTAATTCCAACTACAATAAAGATTTCTAGAGATGAAGAAAATTCTTACAAAAACTCAACATGGATTTAGAAAAGGATTATCCATCTCTACAGCAGTTGCCAACTTTTGCCATATAGTTTGAAATAATCTAGAACAAAACAAAAAGACTGCAGTTCTCTTTGTAGATTTATCATATGCCTTTTGACTATATGTTACATGAGCTAGTACACGAGGTAAAGTAAATGACCTTATTGAATCTTACCTAACAGGCCCGAAAATAATGTTCTGAAATTGTATGGGAAAAGCAAATAGCAGAATCAAAGTACCATCCAATTACAACACAATATGTGCAGATGTACCATAAGGATCAGTCCTAGGACCTACTACATAATTTTTATTATTTGTGATTCCAAAGTTCCAAAACAACTCAATAACATCATATCTTGACGATTAGAACCTGGACAATGCCCTATTTGCCTGTTTTATTTCTTTGAATGCAACTTATTACCCCCATTATTCGTATTCACACATGTAATAGCTTTTGCGAGGGGTTTATAGAGCCGTACCGTAAAACGGGGTGAATAGGATAAATCTGTCGAAAAACTTTTAAAACGCGTAAATTACTCAGAGTAGGAATAGAAGTTGCAAATCGGAGCGCCAGTCACCAGTTTCACCCCTTGTGGGTGAGGGCAGGGCTATTTCAGTTTCAATTGTGGTCACCCTCACTTCCAGCGAGCTGACCACATGCGGGCGGGGAATCCTATGTTTACATACTTTCAAAACTTTTTTTTACTGTCGAGTGAGTTCTAGACTTCCGTATTATCAAAAGCGTGCTTCTACCGAGAATTTTATCATGAATTCAGTCGCTCCTCCGATTTTGGTGAGTGTTAAATAAATTTCTCAATATTAATATTTTTTATTTAAACGAACACACTTTTTAAAGATACGGAGTGGATGGGATCAGAGAAAAATGACCATAATTAGACTTGCAGATGGTTGAATTATGCTTCCTAACTGTTATGTACAAATCGCGCATGTTTTCTTGAAACTCCACAGCGATGGTGAGGAAAGAGGCGGGTTCTGTCTACGTCACAGCAGTTCAGTGCTGTCAACTTCATCCACTGAAAACTCAGCGTACTAACGCTTCTTGGACTACATAACAATGAGAAACAATGCAAGATTTTTTAAAATTCTGAAGAAATAATTAATAGTGATAGAAATAATTGAGTAAAAGAAGGAACGTGGTACGCACAGATCGATAGAAAGAGAGGCCAAAAACTAGGAGGTCCGCATTGGAAAGGAAGAAGGTGTGCAGCGCTGCAAATTGAGCCGTGACGTTCCGAGTAGAGAACGTCAGTTTCTACCGGGCCGTGCTATGCCGAGCTGAGCGAGGGCTAGAGAGTTGGAAAATCAAGAAAACGTGCGCTTAGTATAATCTGTTTAAATTGTTTATTTGTTTAAATTTTACAGGGTAGTTAAAATGCCTCGAAATTATATCCCTGATCCTCGTGGGAAAGCCTACATAAAGAGGAGCAAGGATGAATTCGAGCAAGCCATTGCTGCTGTGAAGAGAGGGTGCAGTATTAGACAAACTGCCCAGAAATTTCAAAATTCCCTACACAGTTGTAAACCGACGTATGAAGAAAAAAGGGGGGATCTGCGTCCCCCAAAAACTTCATTCTCCGCAGACAAAGAGGTATTAATTGCCGACAGGCTCCTCATTCGTGTTGACTGGGGTCATCCCTTAAGGGTCAATTTGATCACTTGGCTTTGAGTTTGTTCGTCAAAGGATCTCTCGATCCGAAAAGTAAAGAAGTAAGAAAATTCAAAAATAATTTTACCGGGTACGAATTCACTGTCAGTTTTATGAAGAGACATAAAGAAAAATTTAGCTTGAGACTCAGCCAAATATAAAAAAGAGCACGTGCTTCTGTTTCGCGAGCTAAAATATTTGGAGCATTTAGAGAAGGAAATCAAAGACGTTTCCCCCTGGTAATGTGGTGAATTTTGATGAAACAATCTCGTCAGATGACCCGAGGCATGTGAAAGTCATGACGAAAAGGGGATCAAAATATCCCAAGAGAGTCATGAACTCATCCAAAGCTGCAACATCTGTAATGTTTGCTGCTGCAGCAAATGGAACACACTTGCCTTTGTATGTTGTATGCTGGTCTAACAATATTTGTAAGCATAATTGTAAGCATTTGAATGCCACTTTGATGGCCCCAAGGGCACACGATTCAATAGAAGTGAAAGTGGGTGGTTTGACTCTCAATGTTTTGATGATTGGATTACCACCATTATTTTGCCTTATTTCAAAAAGTTAGAGGGTCCCAAAATCTTAATTGGCGACCTTTCCACGCATTTATCAGTGACAACAATAAACGCGTGCCAAGAAAATGGATGATATTTTTACCAAAAAACTCGACCCATCTCACTCAGCCTCTTGATGTCGCATTGTTCGTTCATTAAAAGCCAGTTGGCGTAATATTTTACAGTAGTGAAAAATGGGCCCCGGTCATAAGGAGACCATTGTTCCCAAGGACAAGTTTCCAAGATTGCTGAACTCTCTTGTGAAAGCACTAGCAGAAAATGCTGAGAGCAACGTTAAGGCTGGATTTAAGAATTGTGGTATCAAACCATTCAATCCAAATAAAGGAATAAGCAGGGACCCTGGAGTTGAGAGTAATGAAGAACCTGCCAATTTACAGGTTGTTGATAAAGCACTAATCCAGCTGCTGCAATAATTGAGAGGGATCGATAAAACGCCTTTGAGAATACGGCGATCTAAGGGTCCTTTACATACTAGGACTAGTGGTGTTACAAAATGGCACAGACTTTCCCGTATTAATTTTCTATTTCCTTGGGTCTGGGCTAGCTATTCGGAATTACCACATACTCGTGCCAGCTGCCATCTATTTCCTTCCAAAGTATATTTTTTTGACATTTTCTTGACTTTTCAGTTTCCCAGGGACGTAGCGTCCATGGATGTGGATGATGTGTTACATACCTTGACAATATCAGCTATTTTTATTGAAAATTATTGTAAATGGTCTATTTGTTATTTTCTTTTTCTACTACAAAATATTTCATTATATTTCAAACATTGCGCCGTTGAGAATTCGATTCTTCACAAGGATGAACGAATCAGTCTGAAATGCCACCTATACAGCGATTTTTCTAACTGCGTCCCTCAAAGCCACTCAAATCCCATCTTCGCGATGGAATATGTCACGGCATTTCGCGTCTTTCTCAGCCATTCCGCTAGATTTCGCACGATCGCGACCGTATGAAGCAGTGCTTGCGATCAAGCGACTTCTACCGGCAAGACCGAGAAAAGACGCGAAATGCCGTGACATACTCCATCGCGAAGATGGGATTTGATTGGCCTTGAGGGACGCAGTTAGAAAAATTGCAGTATAGCCTGCGCTGTGAGTCAGATGCACAGTGACCCATTACATCCAAGGTGCCTACGAAAAAAGCTGTCGTTTTACGAAACTTTATCGTTCTCTTCGGTGTTTGTAAGAGAACGAGATTAATCAATGAACATTGTCGTTTTATTTAAGTTTTATTACTTTATTTTAATGCATTTAGCAACTATATATTTGTAGCCAATTTAGGTTAGGGATTGTGCTGGTTGAATGCACAAGGGTATGCGACTGTGCAATCCACTCTGTGGCCTGGAATGGCGAGCACAACGCGATCCAAAAGTGCCTACATAATTATGGAGTCGTAGTTTTGTGCCGTGGACAAATTATAGCACGTGAGAAACAGTTAAAACTGTTTGAAAAAAGTATGAGAGGATAGAACTTTATTTAAACAGCCAACATAGGCTATGTTGAGCAATACAACAGTGATATGAGGGAAAATAGGGAAATTCTGTCGCACTTCATTCGAGTTGTATGTTTTTTTGGGAGACAAGGGCTTGTGTTTTCTAGCCATAACGAAAATATGGGATCATCAAATAGAGACAATTTCATGGAATATATAAGTGAAATAATGAAATATGATAAAACTGGCAAGGATGATGTAGAAAATTCCAATGTTTCGTGCAATCTCGCAAGAAATTCAGATTGATTGGATTTCAAGTGTGAGCATGGTAATATCCCATGAAATTAAAAATAAAATTTCTAAAGCCTCTTTTGTCTCCTCGATACTGGATGAAACCCTTGATGTAAGCAGCAAAGGACAACTGTCAAATGTTTTTCATTTCATCTCTAAATTGATTGCTTTTTTTCCTATTACATTTTTATTATAGATCATTCAATGATTCATTGCTTTCCATATTATAAATTATAACAATTCTAATGGCTTCGAAATGAATGAATTGGACAATTTGAAAAACATTGGGTTTGATAATGCTCTTATTATTAAAGTATGAGGACACACATTTATATTTTGCTAGGTTGTGAACTTCAGTCAACTTTTTCTAATTTCAACCAATAAACTACATGAAGTACGTGAGCCATTATAACTTTTACTGGATCAGTTTTTTTTATTTTAAATATACAAATTAGTTGTGTGCTCTAATTGACCAGAGTGACAGAAATGGGATTGGTGAATGAAGAATATTTAAGTTTTAAATTATTTTCTCATTTCTCGAGTTACATACCCTAAGCCAAAACTCAGGCTACGCCACTGCGGTTTCCTAATGGTAGAACGGAAATAATAATTTTTAGAATATTAAAGAACACTAAACTTCTTCCTAAATGGCAATTTTTTTTGGAAAAACTTTAGCCGTTTTGAAGAAAATGGCGTTTTAAGCGCTACTAAAAATGCGAAACATGAAGCTAATTTTCACAGAAAATTTTTGAGTATTGAAAATACTTTATTTGAAGTTATTTGAAGCAATTACACTCCCAAATATAATAATGTTTACAAATTGCTGGTAATGTGAATATTAAAGATGTGAGAGATCCTTTAAAACAATTACATATGTGTAATTTTTGAAAAAAACTCAAATAAACTTTACGTCGTATTAGTGCCATTAGCACTATCCGATCGAAAAGTCTGAAGCGTTTTTTAGTCACTTATGAGAAAATGGCGTTTGAGCATTTCTGAAAATGCGGAAATTTGAGCTAATTTTCACAGAAAACGGTTGGGTTTTCGATAAACTTTACTTTACATTATTAAAAGTACATGTACTCACAAATATAATAATGTGAAGAATTCGCCGCTGGTGTAAATATTAACGACGTGAGAGACAAATAAAAAAATACATTTTTGCAATTTTTGAAAAAACAAAGAAAACCCTCAAAATAAACTTTACGTCATATTAAAAAATGCAATTAGCACTATCCAATCGAAAAGTTTGAAGAATTTTTTTAGCCATTTATGAGAAAAGAGTGTCTGAGTGTTTCTAAAAATGTGGAAATTTGAGCTAGTTTTCACAGAAAACGGTTGTGTTTTCGATAAACTTTACTTGACATTATTTAAAGCACATGTACTCATAAATATAACAATGTGAAGAATTCGCCGCTAGTGTAAATATTAACGACGTGAGAGACAAGTCAAAAAAAATTACATTTTTGCAATTTTTGAAAAAGCAAAAGAATAGAGCAATACGGCGTTTTTGTCATCTCATAAAATACATTAAGCACTATACCTACCAAAAGTTTAAAGAAAAAATTGGAGCCGTTTTTAAGAAAATCTAGTTTTTGTATTTTTTTAAAAATTGCACACATTACACGCAATATTGCGCGAAAACTATTTAAATTTTCAAAAGAATGTACATGACCTTGAACAAAGAACTCACTTTGGAGAACACATTCATTTGAAGGAAAAATCTCTATCTTCAATTTTGTAGTTGGAGAAAGACGCCGAAAAGATTCAAACTTTCACAATTTTCGAAAATTCAGAGTTATCCGTGAAAATCGGACCTATGCCATGTTAATAACTGTATTTTATTCTATTCATACAATAAATTTAAAGAAAAAATTTGCAGCCATTTTTGAGAAAATGTTGAAAATCCCCTGGGTGCTTCATATAAAGTACCCCCAAATTTTGAAGAATCTGTTTTTAATCTCAAAGCTTCGACTAGATCCAGATCGATCGGGGAATATCCATTTTGGAAGAAATCGTACGTATGATTTAGGCGCTAGCAGTGTTCACAGACGGACAGACAGATGGACAGACGGACAGACAGACGGACGTTTTCCTTTCAATTGGTTTTTCGGTATCAAGGACCTAGAAAACAGGGTTTCTGGCTACACCACGTGTTAGGAGATTTTTTTCTTAATTTAGCAACTGGTTTTATCCACTTTTTCGTTTTCACGGCCCGGCATTTAATTTTTTTCTGCCGAAAATTCGCCATTTTTTCGGCCAGCATTACATAGCTTTCCCTATACTACATATATCACTCCGTGTATACGTACGTATACGGGAAAGTAAAAAGTGTATCTTTATAAGATTTCCCTGAATCTGGTGAGAGTGACGGTCCTAAAATTGATGATATCATTTTCTTCACACACTTTTATTGATGTCACTGATAAATGCGTAGAAAGGTCGCTACGGTCCTAAAATTTTGTACCAAAAGAATCTGATGAAGATCCCCAACAAAACCCGCCAATACCTTCCAGCAATGATAATTCCAGGTTGAAAGAGAACACAGGAGACGGCACAAGCAACATTGGAGAATCTGAGAAGTTTGTCTCTAATGAACTGCGTTCTGGTGACTTTGTCATAGTTGAATTTGACACAAACAAGCGAAACAGGAAATTCATAGGGAAAATTGTCACCGCCTCTGAATCCCTATTAAACGTGAAGTGCCTCCGAAAGAGGGTTGGGAAGAAACCAACTGTGTTTACCCAGATGTAGACGGTGTATGTAAAGTGAAGCCTGTTCAAGTCGAGAGAAGAATAAAAGTCTCCAAAATTCAAAGATGACAATACACATTTTTTGTTGACCACTTGTACTGAGAATAAGTTGTGTTATTGTACGTGTTTATTTTTTACGTCAATTTTGTAAGTTTCTATTCATAAAATTATTGCAGTAGTATATGTATTTCAGTTTCCTATTTTGCAAACATTTTTTCAAAATACATTACGTGATTCTAATCACCCAACGAATGTCTTAATGCATTAATTAATGAAAATTACATGGCTGATCCTTTTCACTCCGACCATCAGACAAATAGGATCGATGCATTAAAAAATAATAATAATAATTCCCTTTTAACAATTTACAGTAAATCAGAAATACGATTCGAAACTACAGATCAAAACTCATAAAATGGATTTTGTTTAATCACTTTACACGAATGGTTTGGGAGATACAGGCCTTTAACATAAAAGTGATCCTATTCACCCCGTTTTACGGTACTGTCTATAAATGCCTATTTAGAGATAATTGCGTATTCAAACATGAAGAGCATATAAATGCCTATATTGCATCTTCCGCATTTTAAAAATACTTTTTGTTTCTTATATTAAAAAAAAAAAATTTATTTTAGAACGCTTTAAAAACATCTAAGGTCATTAGAGACTACTATTGATTTGATGACCTTGGGGCAATAACATGCTATGCCACATTTCTGATGAAACTGAAATGTTAGTGTATTTCGAAGCCCCATAGATGTATCTAGTTATTGGGTTTTTATTTTAAAGATTCGCTGCAAGATGGCAGTAATATTCGTAAATTAATGTTCTTTATCCCTATATGTAGAATGCAATGTCCAAACCTTTACTTTCCGTTTCCTCAAAACATAAGTATTGTGGCATGTTATAGCCCCGAGGTCTTTATTTACATATTGATTATATTTTACTTTTTACAGTATTTACAATTACAATCACTGTTGGATTATTTTGTACCAAACCAGTAAAAACCATGTGAAATCTGCAGGGCGCTCTCCGACCGAGAAGCTCAAGGGCCTCTGGGTCCTTACTGCGGCGCGGTGAACAGGGACGTCACTTGGGGACTATGCAAATTTGATACTGTGTAGGACACGTCATCTACTTTGGCGAAAACAGTCAAGGCGCTTCAGAGAACAGGAAACTGCTCTCGTCTTCCCGATCTTTGCTCTCATTAGTAAACTACTTATTCCATAACAATAACATAACCGTACTCAAGATTAGCGCTTCCGGTGTCATTCGCTTTTGGAAGGTGGAATTACACTTTGATGCGTGGACTTTTCTTCGATGATAATTTTGGATTTGTTTTAAACTCTGGTACATGCAAGTCTGGATCAGTAAGTTAGCATAGCAGTCAAGCAGGTTTGCTACAAAGCCAAAAGAAAAAGAATCAAGAAGTGCATTGCTCAAATAGTGGATTTGTGGAGAGAAAAGGTTTCGCGATGTGTGGAAACAATGGTGTAGCGTGACTTTTTATTTATTTATTTATTTATTTATTTATTTATTTATTTTAGGTTGCTTTAAAAACATCTACGGTCATTAGCGATCACTATTGATTTGTACTAGAGATACATTTTTTTAAAATTAGAATAAACAGAAATAATAACAATAAACAGAAATATGAAGTACAATACATTTTACAATTATTCAGATCATATTATTTAATCCAGCATATTAAGATAAGTTAAAATTGATTTGCAACCTTCAATTGAATTAAATATTTCATAAATTTCGTTTTTGATGCCAAGAGAGTTTCGTAGATTTTGGAAGCTTAAACACTCGAGGATAATATGTGACGTTGATAATATTCCTCCACATTTTGGACAGGTGGCTGGGTGTTTTTTTATTAGATGAGAGTGAGTGAGGGAAGAATGGCCATTTATCAATCTTGTGATAATAATTTGTTCTTTTCTTCTTAATTTAGTGTTTGAGATATTTGAATCTGTACAGATTTTCGTACATCATGGAGTTGGGATAATAAGTCAGCGTTTTCATTTCCAGTGATTCCCTTATGGAAAAGGGAGCCGTGAGAGTATAAAGTTAAATCCTATTTTTTCTTTGTCGTAAAGAAGATTTTGGATATTTTGAATAATTGGTCGAACGGAGAATCCATTTTTAATAGCTCTGAGTGTCGACAGGGAGTCAGAAAAAATGGCAATTTGGTTGTTGTCTACATTTTGTGTGCTGTATTTAAATGGCTTTGAAGACAGCCCAGGCCTCGCAAAAATATAGAAAAAATAGCGGGACTATCTGCCAAGGGAAGCTGCTGCTTTAAGCCGTGGATCCCGAATGTTCAATGATCCATGAGTCATTAGATAATTCTGGTTAGCGAATAATATGAAATTCTCTTAAGCTAACTCATAAAACGTTAAATGTTTCAAATACGAAAACATTACTTCTGAAATGTGCGTGTGTGAATACCATGCAAGTACGTCAGTGGTGAGGACTTCGAAAGGATGGGGGACGAGAGTGACTAGGACGTCAACCAGGGAGCGCAAAAAAACAAGTTAGGAATGAGATGAGTCAGAGATATACGATACATTACCGAGAGGCAATGCCCATTTCTTTTGTATATTTTTAGTGTTAAAAAGTAAATTTTAAATGCATTTAAAAACTACGAAAGACTTAAATGTAAATAAACAGTGAAAGTCCTCAGTTCAACTGAATCGCGCTGCGAAGCCTAAACGGAACTGATAGCGTTTCGCAGGCGTTAGGCTAAACTTTTATTGTCGGGCCCTGGAAACTAAAAAGTGAATAAATCTTATTCCTATATAAAGTAAATTACTTCCTCTAACTCGTTATGTAATCAGAATCCATGTTTTGTGGGTCTTTGAAACCTAAAATTTTATTGACGGTAAAACGTTGGTTTCCGTTTGTCTGTGGTCAACGCTACCACCTGAACAGTTCAATCAATTTTCTTCAAAACTGGTATTTCCCGATCGATTTAAAAAAATTCGAGTTTCTTTGAGTTTGAAACGAATATTTTAATTTTGGGGGCGAATATTTTGATTTACATGGAGCTTCGAAAGCATTTTCAAAATTTTCTAAAAAATGGCTCAAAATTTTTTAATTAAACTTTGTCCTTGGATAGCGTAAAGGTCGCTTAAGAGAATGTTATAGGCCCCATTTCGTTGAATTCTCTAACTTTTCTAAAACTGTAAAAGTTCACATTTTTTCGGGGACCTCCTACAAAATTAAAAAAATATGATAGATATTATTTCGAAAGTGAAATCTGTTCTTTAAAGACAGATCTTGAAATTAGGTCATGTAGAAGTTTTTGAAAAAATGATTAGTTTTTGCGTAATTTTGCGTGAAATGGCGGAAATTTAAAAAATTTTGAACATTTTTTATAAAATGGTTCTAGATTTTTTCTTTACATTTTCCCCACATGTAATCAAAGAACGGTACTAGTCTCATTATCGGAGGTACTAGTCTCACTAATCTCATTAATGGAGGTACTAGTCTCATTATCGTTAAACTCATTAATTTTCGAAAATTACTGAATGTCAGAAAGATTCATGGGACAATTCGCAGGCATTAAAATATTTCCTTACATTATTTACAATGTCCTTTTATGATTTTTATTTCTAGCTCTCTTTTTATTTACAGAATTGGGACAACGACCTTACACTTTTATCGGTTCTATAAACGACCCTTAAGGCTCCTTGGTTTAGTTTACGCATCAGGTTGAAATTTCCGTGTCGTCTTGGCTTTCTTTCCTCCTTTCTTTCTTAACATTGAGTCCCCTGCAAGTTATGCAGATCGCTAAGGATGTCTGCTACCGAGTAATCTTGCCTAAGATCTATCAGAGTAAATCTCCTCCCCAGACGTAAATAATTCTACAGGTCAATAAACTCCATACAGCGGGGTGAATTAGGCCCCGCGAATCCTTTCCGTGCTCTACACAGAAAGGTGCATTCAGCCCAATGCCGCCAATATTAACGTTTCGGCAGGTATTGGGCAGCACGAAACGAAATGCGAGAAAATGAGGGCTGATTACTTTTCAGCCGTTGAAAAGGTTAATATTGAAACAGCACACAGATAAAGGGAACTTGAATTTCGATTTGCACTGATATCGTTTGAGCGAAGAAAGAGTTCTTCAATCTCTCCATCGTTTCTTAAGTACCTCAGTACGTAGTCATTTCGCGCTTCATTGTTATAGCTGTTCTTTAATATACAAATGTAGAAATAAATGCAACAAATTGAGCGATAGAGACGCTTCAGATTGTATTGTGCAAAACTACGTCGGAAAGTATTAAGTCATTTTGAGGTCCGACAAAGTTCTACGAAAAACTAAAGAAGAAAGCATATGGTTTTGTAACTGATTGTAATAACGCGCAAGTAAGACTCAAAGCTGCACGTAATGCCCTCAATTTTAAGACTGCTTCCATCATGACCTCTGAATTAAACTCTTGAAAGCCGAGAAAGCAAACAGAATTTGAGTTATGGTGACACGTATTTTTTCTTTTTTTTCTCTAATACACCTCTGAGAAATATTAACAATTGTATTTTCGGAAGAATTCTGCGCGCGGTGATGTTTAAACATTCGAGCATCTACAACAAACCAATGAAATGGTGAACACACAAGATATCAAGTAGATGAAATAGGCCGGTCCAGTACCAGGCCCTCCAGACATCATTCGGCCCGGTAAAATATCACATCCGGTTATGTTCATTGTCCATGTTTGTAGTTTGCTTACATTGTTGACTAAATATTTGTTTATGTGATGTGGGCGGTGTTTATATAATGTATTTTTGTATGTGATCCGGGCGTGATTGATTAGTGATTCCGGGAGTACTAACGGCTTAAGTTAATAATCCCGTAAGTGTACTGCATGCTTTTGTCAGGAGAGGTGGCGGTGATCTTCCCTTGACTGACGAGATCTGGCGCAGACCTACGCCAGCGGGGACTTTCCCCAACCATGTATCTCCCACCTGCGGGGCATTGTTCCAGCCGGGAAAATGTCTAAACTCCCATCCCGATAAGTGTGGTAGTGTTGTGCATCTCAGTGTGTGTAAGTAAGAAATGAGGATAGGACAAGAAAGAGGAAGGAAAAATCGCGCGCGGTCCGTGGCCCTTTTGCTAAGGTACTGCTCCGGCATTCGCCTACTGTTGAGAGAAACCATGGGAAACTACCGATCAGAACATCTGGCTGCTAGAATTCTCCAACAGCAGCTTAACTCGGCCTACTTATGTAGCTTATTTTGAATATCCAGCCATCGTTGGAAATCGAACCCCCGGTCTGAGACATTACAGTAACATCAGTTGATGCCCTAAGCTAACTTTGCCTGTTTGATGTTATATGTGTTGTGATATATGGTGTCTGAATTGTTTGTTTATATAGATGTGCGTTGTAAGTGGGGTATTGTTCGTGATGACGTCTGATGGCGGGTCCCCTACACGCACTAGTTTTAAAATCTCCGAGCTCATCATCAGCTGGCTGGTGAGCCCCTTCTCCTGTATGTCGTATTGAAAATGAAATTAGAATATACTCTCGCTGAGGCTATACCAAAGCGCGAGAGTGGTCGATTCCGTCTGTAGTTCCTTCCTGGTGGTGACGCCGAGTAAAGGAGCTTTCTAAATCTGTTTCCCATTACGTCATTTTTATTTACGTAAAAAAGCATTGGCATACATAGGATAACTGTTCTCTAAATACATAATTTTTATTGACGTATGTACAGATAGATTTTTCTAAGGTGACTGCTGGATTTGGGAGTAGAGGGGTAAACAAAGTGGTGGGGAGGAACCCAGGAGGCCGCGCTTGCTCACGCCTGGCTCGTCTGCCCATACCAAAAACATTGGCCTACCGCACCGCACATGCTAGCGAACTTCCTTGGAAATTAATTTGCTGTAGTATCTTTGCTCGGTAGTGGAGAAACACCAAATTCACGTGATGGCCTGGCTCTGCTCTGATCACTCATATCTTTGTCACTGTTACTGATACCCGTTTCCTCTCTATCATTAGTAACACTATCAGTCTTTACTAACGTTCGCGTCATTTCCTGTAAAAATGAAGATTTCTTGATATAGTACATTAAATCATTGTGCGGCGAATCACACTCTCAATGAAACTGTGGAGAGAAGATTCCACATCCTTTCTCTTCTTTTCTTTATTAGGAGTAGAAAATGAACACGATTCTCCCGATTGGATAGGATTAATTTCCTTATTAATTCTGTAAATAGATATTTTTAAATTGGCGGCTTCCTATAACTACAAAACTGAAGATAGAGATTTTTCCTTCAAATGAAATTTGCTTCAATAATTAGTTCTTTCATTAAGGTCACATACATTTTATTGAAAAATTTTAGTAGTTTTCGCGCAATATTGCAATATTAAATAGGTTTTCTGGAAAGTGACGCCTATTTTTTCATTAAACGTTTTGTAGGAATAGTGCTAATAGCACTCTGTAAGGTGACATAAACCCCTCTTTGCTCTATTCTTTTGTTTTTTGAAAAAATACAAAAATATAATTTTTTTTGACTTCTCTCTCAAGTCGTTAATATTTACATAAGCGGCGATTTGTTCAAATTATTGCATTTACGAATACATGTGCATTAATGAGTACATAACGTCTTGCAGAGTTTCTCAAAAACTCAAAATTTTCTGTGAAAACGAGCTCAAAATTCCTCGTTCTGAAAAACGCTCTAAAGTCATTCTCCCAATATCGCCTTTACATTTTTCTTCAAACTTTTTGTACGGACAGTGCTAATTACGCTGTTTAAAATGACATAAAATTAGTTTTACAATATCCTTTTGTTTTTTTTAAAATTACACAAATGTATTTTTTGAAATATATCTCACGCCGTTAAGAATCTCATTTCCAGCGTTTTGTGTACATTATTGCATTTCTGAGTGGAAGAGCTTCAAATAACTTCCAATGAAGTTTTTCGAAAACTCAAAAAAATGTGAAAAATAGCTTCAATTTTGGCTTCATATACATATAGTAAATAGCTTCATGTATACTAACGCTTAAACCTCATTTTCTTAAACACGGTTCCAAAATTTCGAGAGAATGGGGCAAGACCGTAAAGCTAGCACAGACCAAAGAAATTAGAAAACTAACTAGTACAAAAAGTCTGTGCCAGTCTGTAGCACCACTAGTTCATTTAGATTTGAAGCACTAATCCATGTACAATAGCGAATAACAATATGTAAAAACTAATGCTTGTTTTATGTCCTACACTTGACAATAAATATTAGTTTTCTAATTTAAAAACTGTAAATAATTAAACTAAAAGTACCAATATTTTAAATGCTATTGTATAGTACAACCTTCATGCAAGTTTCCAAAAATATCTGATAAATTTTATCTCCGAAATTATTTTTAAAACTTCTGTGACTAATACATAACATTTAAATGAGCATTTTGTAGAAAGATTACAAATGTACTAACATGAAAGGGACAGTTGTATACATAAATAATACAGCACATTGCACATGTGCATCTATATAACCCTTGTGTTAAAGAATGGATCAAAAGCAAGAAAAATCCATCAGTGCAAACCGTATGAAAAATAGAGAGAGAAGCTCAAATCAGGAAACCAAGACTTCGCGGAAGAAGAAAAAAAAATTGAGAGAATTGAGACAAAGTAAAAATCAATGATATGTGAAAAGGAAAAAAAATACGTTCAAGATGTATAAGCGAAATAAAAAGGGACTACAGTGAGAAAAAAACCCTACTCTCTCAACTACTACACCATTACCATCGAGTTCTTGGTTTCACCAAGAGTATTGTCCACATTCAAACAGACATAGGGGAGAATTAGTTTATCTGGTCCACTTTTTTAAACTAGCTCTAAAATGTTATTTACTTGACCTATGCACGTGAAATTTTACATATTTGAGAGAGGCTTTCTCCTTATTTTGTGGCAACCAACAACATCATTGTGATTACCGTTATTGTCAAATAAGGAATGATTTATATATTTGCAATTGGACCAATTAACCTAACTGGTAAGGTTAAGTGGACCGGGAATTAAAATAAGTTGTGAAAATAAAATTGACGTTTAATAGACTGTTTTAATAAAAAATCATTCTTGTACACATTGTCATAACTTTTTTAACACATAAATGAGAAAGCGGGCCACGGACCGCGCGCCGTTTCCCAAACAAGACATCTAAAATTCAAACTCGGAAATAACAGTGGTAATGAAATAAATTAATAAAATAGAGAAAGGTGAATAAATTACATAAATTTCCAGTTTTAATAATTGCCAATCTACAAATTCTACTTCCGAAAAAAAATAAAGAAAGTTAAATGGACCAGTCCACTTAACCTAAACTCCCGGTGGTCCAGTTAACCCCGCAGAACTTCTTTATATACCCGAAAACACACGAGCCGCGACGTATTATTAAAAACAAAATTGTATAACTATAACTAAAATTATAACACTATTATAGAGCAGAAATACTAACAATTAATTTGGTGTGAATATTCTTCTTGTAGTTGCTATTCAATTGTAATAAAAATGCGAAGCAGTTGAGTGGTAGAAAAACTCGGACCTTTCAGAATAAAAAAATCGTTATTGTACTGAACAAATCAAGGCCTGCAACTTATGATTGCGGCATAGATTATCAGCCCTGTCATCCTACGAATGCCATCCTGTTGAAAAGGAAGGAAAATCAATTCCGACCAACACTTAAAAGTATGGACCTCTTAACCTAATCGGTCTAATTAACTGAACTCTCCCCTGCAGCAAAACTGATATAAAAACCATGAACACTGTCAGTTTCTCCAAGAGATAAGATGGTAGTTGTCATAGGATTAGCACGGCGCGTAGGAGTCACATTGAAAGAAAATATGGGAAAAGAACAGACTGTTATGTCCAGGACCGGCGAGATAGTGACCAACGAACAAATCCAATATGAACTTCTACTTATTCCAGTGATACTAAGAGTAATTCTTATACAAGCCGTGTCGTCCTAACCGTGTAGATGTCCCTCGTGGTGCCGTGTTGGGCGAAACTCCATGGCGTCTCGTTCTGCACTGGCGTCCTACGGCATTCCTCAGCTCGGACTCTGCCTTTGGGCTCGGTCGAGCCACTCTGCAAATGGAGGCCCGCAGGCTCGCTGCCTCGGCTATACTGCGATTTTTCTAAGAAGAGCTCTCAAGATAACTCAAATCCCATCTTCGCGATGGAATATGTCACGGCATTTCGCGTCTTTCTCAGTCGTTCCGCTAGATTTCGCACAATCGCGACCGTATGAAGCAGTGCTTGCGATCATGCGACTTCTACCGGCAAGACCGAGAAAAGACGCGAAATGCCGTGACATATTCCATCGCGAAGATGGGATTTGAGTTATCTTGAGAGCTCTTCTTAGAAAAATCGCAGTATAGGAGCTAATCTTCCGCTCTCTGGGGTAGCGAAACGACGAGGCCCGTCTCTATTGGTCGGGCCCTTCGCCGGCTGTTTGCTGCTGCAGCTCTAGCTGCGCCTGGTGGCGCGCTGCGCAAACTGCGACTGGTGTCCGTGGCGCACTGTGAGAGCGGCGTCATGGGCTGCTCCGGTGGCCCCGTGCGCCAGGGCCTTGCAAGTCTCCATCAAAACTGGAGACAAAGCTTAAGGGTGCTACTATATAAGGCGTTAGTGTCGCCTGTTACAACTGCAGGTTAGGTTCGCCAACTTCCGCACAGAAAAATTGGCTGATTTCTGGGAAATACGAAAAGTGTCTTCCAAATGTTCAATTATTCATAATATGTACATAAAAGAAACCGCTGAAGAAAGCGCGAACATAGGCGCTATCTTTTGTAACATGACGCGCCTGCTTGCGTCTCGCGAACCCGTGCGGCAGCCATGCACGTCTAAAGTATCTTTGGCAGCCGTTCGTCTTTTAGTTCCTGTAAGAAGGTGTTAAAGGAGAGCGCGCCACTGTAATGGTCTTCATCACGTTATATGGCAGTTAAAAAGGCTCTGTCGTGCGCCTAGCGTTCTAGACGGCGCGCCGTCTATGACAGAAAGCAAACCTCTACGTTCCAAGACATTTTTGTTACAAGCTTTTTTTTCGTTCCAATATTGTTTAAACATGTCCTGGAATGAAAGATTTCATAGCTGTGTAGAAAAATGACAAAGAAGACCCTATAAAACATAACATGACGATGTATTTGAAAGACCGAAAGCAATCTTTCAGAAAGAAAATCCAAGCTTTCTTTTGGGATTTTCGACGTTTTGTAACCTCAGACCTAAAAATGTTCTTTTGCTAAAATATACACCCCATGATCAGTGCAAGTGCAGAATGCATAAAAAATTATTCTGAAATCGAAGTCACTGAAAATAAACTTTTCTCAATATTATTGGAACAATGTCCTTTGTAATATAAAAATAAATTCTCCATGTTGGCAGAACTCCTGCGATGATTGCTCACATTGAAAAAAATAAAATTGCAAATAAATTAAAAACTAGTGGTGCTACAGAATAGCACAGACTTTCCCGTATTAGTTTTCTATTTTCTTGCGTCTGCGCTAGCTGTTCGGAATTGCCACATACTCATTCCAGCTGCCATCTATCGCCCAAAGTACATTTTTTTATATTTTCTTAATTTTTCGGCTTCCTAATGGTAGAGCGGAAATATTCATTTTAGAATATTAAAGAACACAAAAACTTAGTCATAAATGGCAATTTTCTTTTAAACGTTTTGTGCCGTTTTAAAGAATATGGCGTTTTAGTGCAACTAAATGCTCGTAATTTGAAGCTCTTTTTCACAGATAATTTTTGAGTTTTCAAAATATACTGCATTTGAAGTTATTTGATGCACTTACACTTACAAATATAATAATGTTTACAAATTGCTGGTCATGTGCATATTAAACATATGAGATCTTTCAAAAAAATTACATTTGTATAATTTTTGAAAAAACAAAAAAAAACTCAAAATAAACTTTGTCATTTTAAAAGGTGTAATTTGCACTATCCGTTACAAAAGTTTGAAGAAAAAATTTGGATCCATGTATGAGAAAATGGCGTTTGAGCGTTTCTGAAAATGCGACATTTTGAGCCACTTTTCACAGAAAACGGTTGTGTTTTCGAGAAATTTTACTTGACATTATTTAAAACAGATGTACTCGTAAATATAATAATGTGAAAAAATCGCCGCTAATGTAAATATTAACGACGTGAGAGATAAGTAAAAATGATTGCATTTTTGTAATTTTTGAAAAAACAAAAGAATAGATCAATATGGCGTTTTTGTCATCTCATAAAATACATTAGGCATTATACCTAACAAAAGTTTAAAGAAAAAATTTGGAGCCGTTTTTGAAAAAATCTTGTTTTTGGAATTTTTTAACATTGCACATATTGCACGCAATATTGCGCGAAAACTACTAAAATTTTCAAAAAAATGTACATGACCTTAAAGAAAAAACTCACTCTGAAGAACAAATTGTAATTGAAGGAAATATCTGTATCTTCTATTTGGTAGTTGGAGGAAGATGCCGAATGAAATTCAAACTTTTGCAATATTCAAAAATTCAAAGTTAACCATGAAAATCGGACCTATGCCGCCTTAAGTGCATTTTTGCCTTAATAGGTGCATAAGTGCAAATTTGGAACCGTTTTTGAGAATATTTTGAAAATGTCCAGGGAGCTTCATGTAAAATACCCCGAAATTTTATAGATTTTTTTTTAAATCTCGAAGATTGAACTCAAACCAGATCGACCGGGGAATATCCATTTTGGAAGAAATCGTACGTACGGTTTAGGCGCTAGCAGTGTTCACAGATGGACGGACGGACAGACGGACGTTTTCCTTTCAATTGGTTATTCGGTATCAAGGGCCCACAAAACAGGGATTCTGGCTACACCACGTGTTAGGGGATTTTTTTCTTAATTTAGAAACTGAAAACTTTTTCTTTATCACGTCCCGGCAACAAATTTTTTGTGTGCCGAAAATTCGCCTTTTTTCGCGTAGCATTATGTAACTTTCCCTATACCACGTATATTACTCCGTATATACATAGGTAAACGGGAAAGTAAAAAAGGAAAAGAAAATCTACAGAGTTCAGTTATTCCAAGTCCAGTCATTTATAATTATCCTGTGACAACTTGCAATGGCACTAATTTAAGTATTCAATTACACAACTCTCAAAAAATGAGGTATTCAGTCGTCCAGAGATAGTATCAAATGAAATAGGAGAACGGGTAGTTGTTTCACATGAGAAAATGTATCAAGGTCAAATTTCGAAAATATATTCGCAATTCAGTTGAAGGGTCTGTTATGTACGAATTTTGTTTTGGGAGTTCAAATGGCCAAAGCATCCAGATTGCATTACGTATGGCCTAAAGGATATGATTAAGGAAATTGATCCACCTAAACAGGTCAATCGACTTGGAAGCTTCGAATCTGACAAACTGTAATTGACTTTCTGTAGGGTTAATATATTATAATAATTTTACAAATGAAAGTGTTGTAACATTTGTAATGCATATTAAATAATTATTATTAATGTTAGTTTAATAATTATGCGTGTCATAGTGTAACAAATAATTGTTGATATTTATAACAAAAATAATTATATACAAGTCCCATACGTGACAAGTTTACCTCAAAAGAGACCTACAATTATTTTTAAAGGATTTACAATAATATAAATATAAAATGGAAGCTTTTATCTTCAAGAAAACTCCACAATGATATTAAAAAATGCCAGAAAACAATCGTTCATAGTTTAACTGAAGTTTGATAATGATTTCAGGAAAGGAAATTGTGGTGACCCACACGTGACATGAGAATTATAAATTAGTTATCTTCTCCAATTAATTTGTATAAAGAATTAAAGTACAGATTGAAACTACTCAGGAGCCGTATTGAATCTCAGAATTAGTCACGTTTAGATGAAGGTATGTTGTCTACCAGAGAATAAATTGTGTACCAGATAACGAATTTGATAATAAAATTGTGAGCAACGGTCGCATATGCGACTCCTTGAACTCATGTGGACAACCTGCTTCCTATAGAGCCTCTCTCGTAGCTCTGAGCTCCTCACATTCCAACACGTGGACCCCTCATAGCACCCTCATCCAGGCAGAATGAGGAGTGGAACTCAAGTGCGCCACCTACTTCCTCGAGCCTCTCCCGTAACGCTGAGCTCCTCACATTTCAACATGTGGACCCCTCATAGGCAGACTGAGGACTTGAACTCGAGTGGGCCACCTGATTCCTATTGAGCCTCTCTCGTAGCGCTGAGCTCCTCACATTCCAACACGTGGACCTCTCATAGCACCCTCATCCAGGCAGACTGAGGACTTGAACTCGTGCATCTATAGAGCCGCTGTTGTAGACCTGAGCTCTTCACATTTTAACGAATGGTTCCCTCACAGACAAACTGACCTGAACTTGACTTGTGACGTTCTATTTTTTAAAGAGCAGCTTTTAATGACTTAGCCATCATCATCATTATCAGTTTCTTGTACAAGAAGACGTACTGCTCCTCAAATAAACAGTATTGTTGGAAACAACAACTCCTGTGATCATTTCATTTTAAATGCGAACGACAATTAACCACAAAACCAACATTACTTAAGAACTGAAATTGTGCAAAAGAATGTTTTAATGTGTGTTATCACGTTCATATAGCTGCAGAAGATAGGTTGTTTTGCTCTAAATTCTGAATATCGTTTGAAATATATTCATGAACGTTTTACTAGCTAAAATATACTATATTATTTACATATTATCCTTAAGTAAAGAACGTTTGTCAGTTTGAGGCGCGACGTTCAACACTTCCCACGAGTTTATCCTCGAATTTAGCCCCCTGACGTCGTCTTGCAGGATTGGTAACGACAAATAGCCTAACGTTTTGCAGGATTGGTAACGACAAATAATTTTGGAATACGTTTTCCAACTGACTAGGTCATTGTCTGCGACACAAACATCGTAGTTGGTTGCAGGGCCGCGCTGTTTTCTGGGGCGTGAAGTAACCCCCTGACGCCCAGGCTTCACGCTGGGGACAGGGCCGCTTTAAGGTTCTGCCAGGTCCCTGGCGCTCAATCACGCTCTCCTCATGATTTTATGTTTATCATAATTGAGACGTCAGGTGAAAGACGGAATGATAGAAATTGGAGGAGAGAGAGAATAATAAACACTAACTTCAAAAAGACGTGTTTCTGAACGAGTAAAATTGGGGATTAAGGGGGAAACTGCTTTTTTGTGTAAAATGATATTTTCTATTAAAAATCAATATTTTGACAATAACAATATTATCGGTACATTTTTGAAAATATTGGTTCACATATAATCTAAATAGAAATATAAAATCTGTGTATAACCTCATAGGAAATATATATATCTGAAGATATATATTTCAGATATATTTTAGTTTGATCATTGACTTGAGTAAATTTTGAAGGCTTTAAAATATTTTACAGAATTGTGATTTTATAAGATTAACTCTTCTTGACATAAGGTATTAGTATTTGAATAGTGATGGGACATCTTGTCTCTATCCACTAGTTTTACTTATCTTAAAAAAGTCACTGACACGATATTTCATCTCAGTTTGCTTTCAGAAATCTGAACAATTTTCCATGGGTCAGTGGTATATTGTTTCTATTGTATTATTATAAATATTATATTATCTAAAGTTTCCTTTGAAAATCACTACTTCATTTTCAAATGAACATATAACCTTTGAGACTTCGCAGTTCGTTTTGAAAACATTCATAATCAAAAATATGAACTGTAAAACACTGTGGAAATTATTGTTGCACACTCGTATCATGCGACGATTTAAATATACTACATAACACATATTTCAACTATATGAACTAAAGTTGTCATTTTCATTTTCTTTGTGAACTAAATTTTTGCGACATTTACAGTAAGTTTTAATACGTGTACGTTACAGCGAAGCCCATGACAAGAGCTATACAGTGTATCCGGGGAGGAAACGTCGAAACTTAAGCGAGAAATAAAAAAGCAGTCGAATTGTGTAAATTCGGTGCTTTTTTATTTCTCGCTTAATTTGTCTGTCTAAGCAAATATACCCATTTATTTTGTAAATAATAAACAAATTATGTTTCTGGAGTGTTTCTATGCTTCCATAATGTAAATTTTTGTCTAGAAATCAATTTTTCAAACCAAATTTTGAGTGCACATTGCGACCCAACCACTCGGAATATTCACATAGTTTATTAGACAAAATATGTTTAGAATTGTCTTAAGAGCTTATTTTCGAAGTTTCAACGTTTCCTCCCCGGACATCCTGTATTTCATTCTTAGAACACCAAAATGTCGTATCCAACAAGAACTAAATTTTACAGGAGAGCTACAAATCTAGCTTAAAGTTTAGAGTTTCAAGGCTTTAAATTTAAACTTATTTTATTCGTTGTTAATTTCATACTTCATCACTACAATTAATATAATTTTATATTTTTAATTGCGTTTTAAATTATATGGCAAACAAAATTTTGCCTGAATATTACAAATTATTTCCATACAACATTTTGTTTTATTAAATTAAGCAGGAAAATATTATTTTTGGAAAATGATATTATATAAGAACGTGTATTCTTAGACAATGAAGTCATTAAAGTCAAAATCTGAATTTCATAAATTATGAAGGTTATAATATTTTGCAGTGTCATGACCGATATGTCTTTACGGTAAACTGGCCTTGGTTGGAGGACAGGGCCGTTTCAAGCTCATAATGAACGTCAAATAGAAGAAAGGAAAACTTGTTCCTTTCAATTCCTGAAATACTTCCGGAAGAAACCGCTTAGAGAGGTGCCTTAATTGTTGTTAGGAATGCACGACCCTGCCACCTGCGTGTACCGCTTTAAAAGCTTCATTTGTTTGCGTGAAACGCGTGCATGAGGAGGAGGAGGAGGGATCGGGCGTGAGTGGAGCGCGGAGCGGAGTGGAAGGCGTTGAACGCGGGGCCTGCCCGTGGCCTGGCCCCGTGCGAGGGGTGGGGGCGGGGGCGGGGGCGGGGATCGATAGAGCGCAGCGCCCGCAGCCGCGCACGCGCCCCGCCCCCCCGCCCCCTCCGGAGGGGCCGGAGCTCCGCGAGGGAAGCCGGCGGCGGACGAAGCGCTCACGTGCTGTCACCGCGCGACCCATCTTATTCACATGTGTTGTATTCAGCCTTCATAAACGCTAGCGTTGTCTATAAACGCACGAATTCAGTCGCTGTCTGGAGGACAATTCTAGCGGCCGGCTGCTCTGATCGGTAGTTTTCGATGGTTTCTCCGATCAACACCAGACGAATGCCGGAGCAGTATCCTTACAAACGGGTCACGGACCGCGCGCGATCTTTTCTTCCTCTTCTTTGTCCTATCCTCTCCTCTTACACACACACTTACACTAACATGCTCTACAATACCACTCATGGCGGGAGAGCGGTCGGGAGCTTAGAGTTTGTCCCGGCTGGGGCGGTGTCCCGCTGGTGGGAGATACCAATTGGGGGAAAACCCGCTAGCCGCCGGTATGTCGGCGCCGAATCTCGCCATTCAGCGGGGTAACTTCACCGCCATCTCCTGAGGAAAAAACATGCACTACACTTACGAATCTAATGACCTTAGCAGTTGACGCGCCCGGAATCACTAATACCCAATCAACCTCTATATACGTACCATAATGTTAGGAAATGAACATAGTAAGGTGTGTTACAAGCAATTTGGAGACGAGGTTTGCAGGAGAGGGCTAAAATATTAACGGTTTGTAAATTGTTACATAATTATTACAATACTAAAGGACATTAACGCCAAGTCAACAAATGTTCCAACTCTTACCGTTTGTATTTTTTCCATTTTTATAGTCATGAAGTATATCGTCCTATAAATGAACAATACTAACAATGTTTACTCATGCACAATACCGGACATGAAATGCTGTAAGGTAGCGTTCAAAGACTGAAGGCGTCCAAGTTGGGGTTCCAATATTTCCATTTCAGGTTGTAAAATAATTATTTTCAATCTCAATATTTGCATGGTTGAAACCACGATTTTAAAATTGGTTTGTAGAAAATGCAATTGTTTAAATGGAGATTAAAAATACAGATTTCCATATGTACAGAAACTGTATGGAAAGTATGAAACTAGAATTACAATAGCAACGAATTAAAAACACATGGGGACCATGCGCCCCAAGAGGCCTAGAGAAAAAAACGTTTGTTACCTATTATTATTAGCCAAAATTTATTTAAATATTTATTTTTGTTAGAATTATGGAATTATTCAAAAACATAATATTTTATAGTATCATATATACACTACAAATATTTAATATAATAACAAATATGTTTATTAATTAATAAAAAATCCATGATGTCCCTCAAATAATCAGTTAGATGTCTCTTCTCTGCTCCTTGCAACTTCCTCACCATCAAGTCTATGTCACACAAACCCCATGGTTTAATTCCTTCCTAACACAAGAATAACCTATTTTCTGTGTGGTAGAATGTAAAGTTATCTAAGAAACAAAAATAGCAATATTTTGGAAACGATTTTTAATTCAAACATTGGTACTTACCATATAAATACTCAGTTTCCGAAGGCCAAATCTCAAGGCGATGGTCTTCGCTTGCTGAGAATTTCTTTGCAAACATGACACCTTCGCCAGAAGGAGGATCAAGGAAATTTGTTCATAGTAACATGGAAAGCGTTCTTGAAATTGTGCTTCTAAGTTCATAACTTCTTGATTTTTATCTTCAACTGCGTAAATAACATTAATATTCTTTTAGTTTTCCTTTTCCCAAGTAAACAGTTCTTTGGAAGTTGGGATTTGATCTTCATTTTAATAAAATCTTTTAAAATTATCTTGAAAATCTCACAACACATTCATTCGTGATTCACAAGATATTTAACAATATCAAGATATTTATTTTGGTCAGATGAGATAAATGAATGCGTAAACTAGCCACAAAGTTTGCCATATTGAACAATCAATAAAATCTTGTTTGAACGTCATGATTGTTGTGAAGGGAGGCAGGGCACATAATTGCTACATGGATAGTGAAGTCAGAAATTATACAAAATGCCTATCATTCTGAAACATAGAATCAAGTGCAGGTAAAAGGGTTTAAAGGAGATTTAATATACCTGCCGCACGTCTGAGCACAAATTTTTCACTATACTTTCCGTGACAAAAAATGATTATTTCCGATCCATCAACATGCTTTAGAAGTTCGTAAAATTTATTCTGAGAAGAGACACCTGTATACAAGTATAGCGTATTGTATACCTTCATCTCCCCGAAGGGAGATTTGAGCTGTGGTACTAGCTTCAGTTGCTGTCACCCGGAGCAAAACTACTGAAATCAGCCCCCCCATAAATTGAATATAAAAACGTCTTTTATTGATTAGTTTATAGATTATTTAATAAAATGTAAGTATATTTGCACATGACATTTATCTATAATATATGAAAAAAATATGTAATCAGAGTAATTGAAATATAATTTTTCAAAAAATAAAACGAAATATAACTAATTAATAAATGCACATTTTATTATAAAGACACTTTGAGGTTTAAGGGCGGCATACGTATCAAAATTTTCTAATTGGTGTCACCCGGGGATGACCGCTCCCCCCCTTAACAACGCCACTGGGTTTGAGCCACAATGCTCTTCCAGAGAATGGAGCTATTGATGCGTCCTAGGCAAATGGAGGTAGTGCGGCCGTCGTCGCTGCTTCTCCCCCCTCCATTCAGAGGGCGAAAGCACCCACCGTCTCTGTGAACGTCACTTTCCGCAGAACCAATGCAAAACGTGTCCCGTTCTTGGGGTGGGGAACTTCGCCACAAATTTGCAACTTCCATGGGTCAGAAAATCGTAGAATAATGCAGCTCACTGGTTGAGGTCTATCACAATCCTTGACGTGAGGTCAGATAATGAATAATATGTACATTTAGATACCTATAAAGAAATGCTGAAACCCAATGTACGAATACATTTAGATTTTTCAGTCGCCTGTTTTGTAAGGCTATCCTACACACAGAATGTACCTTCGTTTGATTATTGTATTATTTTTATTGTTTTAATATTTGTAGTTAATTTCATGACATTCATTGTCTAATATTGTCACCAAAAGAATTAAAACAAAATGGTCAAATCATAACTTTTTAAAGCATTTTTACAAATAGATCATTTATTGGCTAATCCATTATACACATTTCTTTCACTGATAATGTCTATTTATAATTTATGTAAAATATCTTGATAGTAGGTCAAACAGAAAAGCATTTTTAAAACTCTGTTTAGAATTTTATTAAGCATCCCTGAGATTAATAACATTACCAACTTCCAAGTAATGTAGCGATCAATTTTCATGTTTCATGTCTGATTATATTTATAACAGATTATATTTAAGCAGATAAAAAACACAGCTTCTCGAGTGGAATGAGTTCTTGGTGAAGTGCCAACAAAGGTGGCCAAAAGTTAGACCAGAGTTATTGATTGCGGAAAACAAGTGATGCTACAACAGCACGTACTTTCTCGCGATATTGTTAATGACTATGTATTATTATAATACGACAATTTCTCTCTTACACTTCAACTACCATTTGAAAAATTCTTCAACAATGCGTTAAAACACATATTTTTTAAATTCAAATGCTTAAACGAAAACAGCTCTCTGCCATTGAATTCAGTGTATTCACGTTCCACATACGAGTAAATGTACTAACGATGCGAGACGCGTATTTTAGCTGTAAATAAAATTATTAGTTTATATTAAGGCGAATGAAAGGCGGCCGTCATTATCGCTTTCTGTTATCAGTGCGGCATTACAACAATAGGTTGCAACAAGCAACATGACTGCTAATTCTATGGGATACACATTTTGCAAATTAGCATTCTTGACACCACTAGCAAGAAAATGAAAATGGATTGAAAAATATAATTAAATAGAATATAATTACATACACCAAAATTACTCGCTTTTTACAAGCATTACTCTTCATTCCCACATTTTATTATGCAAAGCGAAATCATTTATTCGTTTTCACATTTAACTCAACTAAAGGTTACAATTTAAAATAGGTTTTAAATAATTTCTAAAAGATTAATTTGTAAACGTATAACAAAAGCTTGAATTTAAGAAACGAAAAAGAAATATGAAATAATACACAAATTCTAACTTACGTAGCATCCAACTGCCTGGAATTACCTCTATTACGTTCACAAAGCGCAGGAAATCGGAGCGGGTGACTATGTTGTCGTCAAATTACACCAAATACTCATATTTTAAAAAACATTCAACATTTCCTTATTTGAAAATTTGTTTTTGATGAATACATTTCATCAAGAAATTGTAGTAGTTTTTACAATTGTAGTTGTAGGAAGACGCCGAAAATTTTTTTAATCTTCAAAAAATCGTGCATTTCAACAAACATGAGACCTGCACCACCTTTAGTCTATCTAAGGTCCAAATTTAATTAAAAGGTTTGCCATTTTGAAGAAAAAATGGTTTAAAGGAAAAAAAATTTCGAACAAATTACTCTTGTTTTGGAAAAATTGAACATGATATTATTTTTAGATCTGTTTTTCATGAACACATTTTATTAGAAGAAAAATGTTTATCTTTATAATTGCAGTTATAGGAAGACTCCGAAACAAATTTCAATTCTAAACTATTCAACAACAAAATTTAATAAAAAAACGTTGGAGCCATTTTTTTAATTTGGAAAATTTTCCAGGGGTTTCGTGTAAAGTACCCCCGAAATTAAAATATCTGTTTCAAATTCAAAGGTTCCCCCGCGACGTCAGAAGATCGATTGGGGAATATCAATTTTGGAGAAAATCGAGCTGAAC
>JAHLJT010009436.1:22975039-23029106 GCA_031308135.1 Acheta domesticus | reverse complement strand
GCATCATTTGCAGTTTTGTGCCATCAGTAGCCAAACAGTAGAATTTAAAGCAGTCCCTCCTTAGAAAACTCACCCTCGTAAATTAAATATAAAAATATCAATTACTGAATATTTTATACATTATTTAATAAAAATTAAAGTAAATTTGCTCGTGACATGTATTTATAATATATTAAAATACCGAATTTAATTCAGAATAGTTGAAATATAACTTTTAAATCAATAATCTAAAACAAAGAATAACTAATTAAGAAATGCATGTTTTTGATAAAATCCCTTTTCGCGATTTAAAGACGGCAAACTTGTCTATAATTCTATTTGATATCGTTATAAGGAAGTAATTCGATATAAATAATACAGACATTGTTTAGTATTACCTCTTATTTTCATCAACAATTCACCCATTAAGATAAAAAATCGTTGAAATCGAGACTTTTTGACCATTGAAGAATAGGCGCTTACAACTTCTGGTTTGGCGTTTAATTTAATTATTTTTTTCTTTGCTTTAATATTATTTATAATTAACTACTAAATATATATATATATATATATAATTTTTAAATAAATCATTAAAAATTATATAATTCCAACCATAACTTTTTAAATTGGGCTCACCCCTAAAATGGGGTTATCTGAAGTGGACCGCCCCCCTGTTCCTCCCTAACTACTCTATTGTCACCAAGAAAACCCCTGTGATACTCTTTTCTAGTGTACTCACAAAATCTAAGAGGCCTATACTCCGATATAACGTAGTATAGTTCAGGGCCAAGAACTCGTCGGAGAGGGGGCACTGTCATATCACCAGAAGCTTCGTTACGACTTAAATGTTTGGTATTGGAACTCCCGATTGGATGACAATGTCTACCTCTCTTTCCAGCTTGTATGACCTTGAAGTGCCACCATGATTAAATCTATGAGTTCTCCCACCACATGAGAGGGGTAGAGGGGTTAGATAATCAGGAACTAGGGAAACACCCAAAACAATGAGCTTCTATTTTGATCGTAGATGCAAATATTTGGTTGTCCTATTTCCACCTCTTCTTTTACTGAGCAAGCCGATTGGTTTCTCATACTCAGTGCTTACGACTGCTGACGACACAGCTGACGTCATGTCACAGGAAGACTCCAAGCAAGTGGCCACCCGCCGTTTGCTATTTCGGTGTTGCGCTACGGAAAAACAACTTTGTTTATGTTCTGGGTAAGAATAAACAACTATTGTACTGTAACCCATGTTAGAGCAGGGTTCGTGGAGGCTATCGGGAGGCTGTTCTTGTTAAAATAATTTATTGCAGTGTTCAAAGAGAGTATTTTTTTCTTTTGAGCAGTATGAGAGCTTTTTTTGGAAAATCATTTTTCTTGTTTTTCTATTGTTTCTTTCTGGTGCAGCGGCACTTTTACTGATGCAAGCCACTATTTTCTTCCCTTTTTAATTCAAATTTCTAGCGGTTCAATTAAATATGTTGCAAATTTGGGGATCTGAAAATGAAAGAAATAACACTGCTCAGAATGTTATTCCCAGAAAATTAATTAGTGATTGAATTAATTTTTATCCTCAATTCAAATAATTTGAATCGCTCTCAGGAATAGTTGACTTCGCGTTTCTGCTGAGCAAGTCATCGTGCTAATTGTGATTGAGCGTGTGACGCTGGCAGATTTTCTAAAATAGAAAAAGGAAACAAATGTTTTATATATTAAATGAAAAACCATTTATTCATTTTCCATGCACGTTATATTACCATTCACCAAAATTTCAACTTTATAAGCAAAAGATACGTGAAAACAATTCCCAAAAATCAATAACTTTTATCTCTTACATAAGGTTAAAGATTTTAAAAATAAATAATTTTAATTTGATATTGCTGCTAATACGAATAAAACAATTAAAAATATTTTAAATATATTTGAATTGTTAATTGTATTCAAATACCTGAAAATATATTTTATTTTTGGCCACATTTTTTTCATTAGAAACTTTGTTATTACGTTAAACGAATGGAAAGGAATTATTCCAAAATTTGAGACAATTATGAAACTCATTCTGTGCTTATCATTCTAGGCTGTTCTCTTGCAAACATTAATGAAATTCGTTATAAGTATATTTTCTTTATTCCCTGCCGAAGCCGATGGGTAGGGCCGTCAGAGTCTTGCATCATCTTCAACAACGTGGATTTTGTTGTAAACCAGTTCCTAAATGATCAGACGTTCACAATATTGTCATCAATAATTTTGTTATTTTTGTATTATTGATTTCGACGTACCAAACACTATGTGATATGGCGGTCGCTACATTGCAGTCTTCTTAGCTTCTCCTACGAATGCGAGTATACTGCCAATAGACAATTTCTATAGATAGAGACTTACAAACTGGGCGAGGGAGAAAACGAGGAATTGTTAAGAATAATATAATCATCTTCGTTGACGCAACGGAGCCTAAATAAATGCCTAATAAGAATGTTTGGAAATAATGTTTTGGGTCATCTTTTATTTCGATTCCTTGATTTGAATATTTCAGAGAGTGAATAATAAACAGATGCCTGATATGGATTAACTATGTCAATTTTCCAGTGCGAGGCATTAAATTGCCCAGATGGAGATTCCCCGGCACCCCTCTGTTCACGAACAAAGAAAATATCACAGCTTCAACCGCCTGTCATTTTTTTTCAGAGGCGTTGTTCATGCTCTCTTACACATGTAAGTGTATCACAAAAGAGCTGCTTCACTTCTGACCGCAAGGTGTCACAGAACGATTTTCTGCTCTCCAACATGACACGAACGACAAACATTCTTCCTCTCACGGAGCCTTTGTGGCGACGGCTAGCGCCAGGATCCGAGTCCCAGCGGCTCTCGTGACCCTCGCACTGCCTCGCGGACCCGCCGCCAGAGGCGCTGGAAACGGATCGCCACGGCCGAGCAACAAGGAAGTCGACGGTTAACGGTATTCCACGCTTGCCCACCACCGTCACAGACACAGTATTACGCTTGACTGCAGCAACAAAAGTAGGTGCTAACATGGAGACTTTGCAGGAAGAAAACAGTCGAACCATCAATCAATAAAAAACTAGTTGTAGCACTACTAATTTTAAATACTAATTGTTCATGACAAATCAAGTAAAATAGCAATCAGATTACACCTTTAAGAATAATATAAGTTTCAAATGTGATTAAATAATCTCTTTGAACAAAGTTACGCGTGATAGAGTGCGCGCTTGCAAACAGCCTTCGTTATCCAACCCACGAAGCGTAACTTTTAGCTAATTTTGAATCGATGACAAAACGCAACCAATAAATTTCCGTTTTCGAAATTAACGGCATTCAGTGCAGAATTTTGCCCTCTTTTATGTGATATACGAGACAAATATGTACGTACAAATCCGTGCTTTAAACTTTTGGCCAGCTTTTTGGCCTTTCCCTCCAGTGTGCGTCGTCTGCGAGCGGATACGCATGCGTATCGCAAGATGCGACGTCAGCCACACAATGGGCCGAAAGCTGTGAAATTGAAATCAGCAACGTTGTTCAGTAAAAGGAATTGAATTGATGTTTCATAAAATCATATTTGCAATAAACGAATGAATAACTACATAGTTGAAATAATTGTATTGAAACCTAATTAATAATAGCGCAGATTTCCAAAAATTGATAAAATAGTATTAATAGTCTTACTGAATTAGAAAATTAAGGTATTGAATTATTGATTGTTAAAACAAAAATAAATTACCTAGATAGTAAATTACTAGTGGCAACTACAAAATTTAAATTACAGTTTGCCTTTTCCATAGGATGGATATTAATGTTGGGAACGTGTGATTGACCTCAAGTCTGATTCGAAGCTAAATGTTGAAAGAAAACTCTCGCCTCGTCCGTTATCTCGTACCGCTCAGGCCACGTGCACGAGATTCGGCCTCCGAGCCCTCGTCTTCTCTCATCGAAAACCCAAAGTCTCAAGATCCCTAACGAGCTTCGTTGAATACCCATAATGCATCATATAGGATTCAGTGATATCCGACAGCAGTCAAACTTTCGAACTGAAATTCAGAGCACATTGTTTTACGTTAACAACTAAAATGACAGTAATACCTTTTTCACACATACACACAAACACATTGGTTTTGGCTTTACTCGCTCTTTTATAATCATGACTTTGACACTCTTTCACAACGAATAATGCTATTTGACTACATATTTGAAAGCCCAAAATTACATTTTCTCCACATATTATACTTACTATCTTAAAACTGGTTTAAGTAACGAAATCCTTGTTGACGATTAACCATTGTTAATCGTCAATAGAACCGGGTGTACCTATAAAATTCACTAGAATACTTGTCAGCTTGGCAAAATAGAAGGCGATCACTAATCCGCTTCCGGCAAATTTGTCGTCTGCTTTAATAAATCCATTCAATGTCGCGAGGAAGTAATGAATGAAACTAACAAGAAATATGCGTCGATGGCACCACATGATCGCAATTGCCAGGACGCTCAAACGGCCGCACAAGTTAACTCACAAAGATGTACCGCCCATGATTCTCATTGGCGTTTGCACCGGGAAGGGTGGTTCAAGGCATCAAGAGATTTCCCTGCATTACCTCTGACCTGCATTACATTACGAATGCCAGAGCAGTGTCCTAACAAACGGGCTACGGACCACGCACGATCTTTCCTTCCCATTTTCTCATATCCTCACCCCTTATTTACACACACAACCACTCATGCCTGGAGACTGGTCGCGAGCTTAGAGCTTGTCCCGGATGGAGCTGTGTCCCGCTGGTGGAATATACTAGTTGCACAAAATCCCGCTTGCCGTCAGGTAGATCGGCGCTGAATCTCACCATCCAGCGAGTGACGATCAGCGTCACCTCCCGAAAAAAATGCACTAACGACCTTAGCAAGTTGATTCGCCCTGAGTCAGTAATCGCTCAAGCAATGTATTAGCGTTCGCGAAAGACGTGATTTCCCACATTTATTAACAGTTTTACACGGAAATAAGACGTCCTGAGAATTCGCATTTGTGATTATTAGAGTTTCTTCCAGATTAAAAATAAATTCACTGTGTATCTCAAAGAATGGTTAACTTCCATATTCTCTACTGGAACAGCAAAGACATTGTAAAAATACACATATATAACTACGAATTATAACATGAAACAAAACAGTCCATTTTTATTACCGTGATCCATTTTATTTCTTCAAAATCATTACGAAGTTCACTCTACAAGCGTTACAGACCATCCCAAAGATCATTCTTCCGGTAGCATTATGATTTTAGTCAAAACCAGCATTTATAATTAATCCTGCTTCATGCCTAAACGCCTGGAGTGCATCGATCTCTTCAGACATTCATCTCCCTTGATCTGCGATTTAACTTTCATAACAGTGCAAAGGTCAGTCAGTAGTTTATTATAGGCTCTGGTCCCCCAAGCACTTCCGTTATTAAACTCGATTACTGAAACGCCGAACATACGTTCACAGGTTGCACAACGGATTCTCCGTATGCCACGTACTAACACACGTTCAGCAGAAAATAGAACTCAAGGTCATTGCTCCAACAGATCCTACGACCTTTCCCACAGAGCGCAACTGTGTCAGCCGACTCTCTCGATGTCACAATCACTAATCCGAAAGTCCTAATCCGAAAGCCAGTCTCGCAAAGGAGACTGGCTGTCAACTGATGTCACAGTAGTGCCTCTGACCGGGAAGTCCAAAGGTTCCACTCTCGATAGTGACAGAAGTTTCGTTCGAATTTTGTAGATAGCTAGGTCGAGTTCAGCTGCTGCCTGGAGGTACATTCTAGTGGAAGACTGCTCAGATGGTAGTTTTCCTTGGTTTGGCCGATAAATACCAGGCGAATGACGGTGCCCAACAAATGAGCCGCGGACTAGGCACGATCTTTCCTTTCTCGTCCTATATTCTGTCCTCACCCCTTACATATACCCGCTCATACTCACATGCACTTGCATTGTTGGGAGACCAGTCGGTACCTTAGAACATGTTCCGGGTGGGTCGGTGTTCCGCTATTGGGAGATACTTGGAAGAGGAATACCCCGCAAGCCGTCGTACGTCGGCGCCTGGATCCTATCAGTCAGCGCTCGACGATCATCGCTACCTCCCGCGATAAAACATGCACTACACTATACGGAACTATTTTAGACGTTAACAGCGTCCGGAATCATCAATCAATCACTGAAAGTTTCTGTTTCCATAGTTCAAGTACTCCGATCATAATCTAGTAATTTTGTGAAATCTACCTTACATAAATTATCTGCCATGAGGTTGAATGCCTACTTGAGCAATTCTCAATTGCACTTGGAAACACTATCCTCTTATTAGCATCCAAACGGTTCGAAGTTGACGGAGTTATGTAGCAAATTCCATAACTACATCTGTCACATTATTCTCTAATTTCTGCTCAAACCATTTGCTTTCCATCTTTCGCACACCTTCTATAGGACTTAAAGAATATAATGTAAGAACAAATTAAGACGATTCTGGATGAAGGACAGCCGACTTCTTCTACTCGTACAATCTGAGTTCAAACACGTAATCCGAATCTTAATTCCCTTTATGTCCTGTAATGCAATGTTCTAGCATTTTCCACCTAGAGAAATAAACTCTACTGCCTAGACCAATAATTTCATTCCGCTCTTTGCAAATTATTGTTTTAAATATGAAAATGGGCCTAACATGGCGGGTCGCTTAACGAGTCAATTAAGTTTTCAACAGATTTTGAGTTACTGCTCTTTCTAACCCCCGTGCATGCAAGAGAGTAGAGTGTAAGCAGAAATACTATCATAAGTAATATCACGAGAAGTGCTGTGCTAGCCGGTAAATTCACGACTCGCGTAGCGAGGATTCCCCCAAAATTGATATTCCCCAATCAATCTGACTGATCTCGCGTCCCCTTGAATTTGAAACCGATATTTAATTTTGGGGGGTACTTTACATGAAGCATCTGGGACATTTTCAAAATTTTCAACAAAAAAAATAGCGCCAACAATTTTCACAAAATTTTGTTGTTGAATAGTCTGAAGTTCATTTAAGATAATGGAATAGTTTTTCATGTTGATTGAAAACTGATTTTTCGAAAATTGAAAACTTTCAAAAAATTTTCGGCAATCTTCATAAGACTACAATTATGAACATGTATTTTTTAAATAAAATGTGTTCATAAAAACAGGTCTTTAAATAAGATCATGTTCAATTGTTCAAAAACGTGAATATTTTTTGCAAAACTTTGTGTTAAACATTGCCAATTTTTTATTTTCTTTAAATCATTTTTTCTTAAAAACCGCACTTTTTTATTAAATTGGGACATGAGATAGCATAAAGAAAGCTTAAGGGAATGGTGCAGTTTCATGTTCGTTAAAAGGTCTGATTTTGCAAACGTTTTTTAAAAATTAAAAGATTTTCGGCATCTTTCTACGACTACAATTGTGAAGTTGCAATTGTTTTTCTTAATGAAATATGCTCATCAAAAAAAGATCTTCCAATAATATCAAGTTGATTTTTTTGAAAATATGTGTATGAGAGTTTTTCTATAATTTCGTGACAAACTTAATAGCCTCTTCGGAATTCACTACTCTTCGTTTTCGTCGTTTTCTTACAACTACAGTTTTAAAAATACAATTTTTTTCTCAATTAAATGTATTTAGCAAAACTACATCTTCAAATGAGGGTCATGGTTAATTTTTTGAAAATACGAGTAGTTTTTCGACTACTTCGAATAATTTTTGAAGACACGAGTAATTTCGTGACAAACCTAATAGCCCGCTGCAAATTTACTGCGCTCAGACAGCTGGATGCGTCGTAAATCAGAATATAAAATTTTGTATATTATTTCTTTGTTCGTTTCTTACATTCGAACTTATGTTATACGTTTACCCATTGATTTTTTAAAAATTATTTATTTTGAAATAAGAATTACTAGCTCTCGGAGAATATCGACAATGCAGGGAATGTAACAATGGAATTCCGTTTCACACTCACGAATTTCTGTGATTTACGAGTCATTGTTGTGACGTGATATAGCTGTATGAAAAGGAGTCATAATTGTCAAGTTAATGTTGATATTTGCATGAAAATATTTCGTTTTTGTACCAAATGCTATACCATTTGTAGTGAGTATAGTATTTTTGGGCATGGTTTAGAATATTCTTCTCTAATCATGGCCCTAAGAATGCTTTTCTATATTGTCCGGGGTATCAGTCTTCTTTTTCCAATACAAGTTTACAAAATTTTTGTATTATATTTTTACGCAGTTGTAGAATTCACATAGTTCAGACAACACTACGATGGAAACAGTGAATTGTTCGCTTCTCTTGGTTGAATTGGACGTTTTCAAATAATTGCTAATATGTTAGTAGCGCAGAAAGTGCAATATTTGAATACGTAGCTGTTTCAATAAGGCGGGGAAAATATGTGCTGTTGTAGCACCATTAGTTTACAATTTCGAATATTCAAAGAGATTCTCTTTTAAGAGATCTGCGCCATTTGCATTAGCGTACTTTTCGACTTTCGAGAAAAAAATGAAAAAAAAATTATAGTTTTCTTCAAGAAATTTTAGTTTTTTTTTAAATTGTCTACATTTTACTCACAATTACGCAAAGACGACATAGTTTCTAAAACCTGTTCATGACCCTATTCAAAGATCTTTAAAGAACTGATTTCACTCAGAAAAAATCCTATCTTCAATACTATAGTAGTAGGAAGACGAAAAAAATACTGAACTTTTGCAATTTTAGATAATTCAGAGTTAAATAAAATTAAACCAGTGTCAATTTAGGTGATATTCGGTCTAACTGTAGAAAACATTTTCTAAAAATATTTGGAACCATTTTGGAAAAATTAAAATATGGTTGATGGTTCATGTATTTTCCCCAAAAGTTCAAAATATTCAAATCCGCAGGGCTTTTGAGTTCGGCCAGACTGATCGGGAATATCAATTTTTAGGAAAATCGCCTGAACGATTTAGACGCTGGTGTTTGACCGTAAATAGGCGGTCGAGAGACAGACCTTTTGGTTTAAACCATTTTATTGTATCAAGGACTCACAAAACGTAAATTCTGATTACGGAACGTGTTTGAAAAAGTAATTTACTACATATTAAACAAGATTTATCCTTTTGCGCTTTCAGGGCCCAATACGAGTTTTTCTGTCAGAAAATTGCTTTATTGTCGCAGCATTAAACGAATGCTCTATACCACGGAAATGTTGTATGAGAAAGAATGAGAAGTGATACAGAATGGTACGACTTCCTCGCACAAGTTCGCCATAGTCTAGACTAACTTATCTCTTAATATATCTGGTGTGGTGTCACTAATTTTCTTCGCGTATTTCCATGGACTCGGCACCCACAAGTATGATCTACGATTCACATTATTTGGCACCTATTCCAAAGCTCGGAACACCTTTGAGACTGTGATGGGCATGAATCAAATTGATGAGTCCTATTCGACACATAAGAACTTGCTCCTTCCTCCGAAAATGGTTGGCTCTATTTTTATCTGTTTGCCGAATGTTTCTTCGTTTATAGTTATTGATTATTTTTAATCTTCTTCCTTTAACTTTATTTGTTTTCTTTCTACGATATCTTGGGAAGTTAGAATTTCTTACTCTGGACTCTGGCATAGTTCCCCTGACAGCCGTTTCGTTTATCGTAATTCCAGAATGTGATTTCACCTCAGTATCATCATCATTATCCACGGAACACACACATAAATTTTCAATAATTTTAGAGTATAATTGTTTTTTCAGGATATAAATTATTCATAGAGTCCGGGGCCCTAGATGTTTCCTTTTGTAGTTTAGGAAGTTATGTTTGTAGATAGCTCGAAGTATATGATGGATCGAGTTCAAGTAGTTGCCGAAGTTGTGCAATTTGTTGCCACATTGATTATGTAATACAGTAAAATCTGTCTAAAGCGGAACCTGTACAAGCCGGAAACCTGTCTTAACCGGAAAATTTCTCCGGCCCGTGAAGTTAAATGGCATTTTTACACGGGATAAACGGAATCTGTCCAACGCGGAAACGGAACGGTTTTTCATGTCCTGCAAGGCGAAAGAAACCTTCATAAAACGGAATTTCTGTTCATTTAATGCAGTTCGCAGAGAGACGGGAGATACTCTTATTGAAATGAATGCATCTGCAAGTCTGTTTTAATATCTCTGTCCATGTTATGTGTTTCACACGTGGCCGCACAGTGAATGAAATGGGCTCCCGCTGTTATCGTAGAATTCGACCTTGAGGTCATCTGTCTCTCATGGCGTAGGGGAATTCCCTCTCTCCCGACCTTCTAAGCGTGGGAGGTGTAAGGGCATGGCTTCAATTTACGCGTCTCCCTGCCTCGCGTTGGCAGTCGTAACCCCTTGACCAGAGCCGAACTGCTCAAGGCAATGCGAGGGAGTCTTATAGACCTATACCGCGATTTTTCTAACTTTGCCTCTCAAATCCCGTCTTCACGATGAAATATGTCACGGTATTTCGCGTCTTTCTCAGTCGTGCCGCTAGATATCGCATGATCGAGACCGTATCAAGCAGCGCTTGCGATCATGCGACTTCTAGCGACAGACCGGGAAAGAAGCGAAATGCCGTGTGATACTCCATCGTGGCCTGTAGGAGCTTGAGAGGCAGAGTTAGAAAAACCGCAGTGTAGTACTCTGGGCTGTGACGCATTGTGCGCTGAAAGAGTCTGCGGGAAGTTCGGGTGCAGCCACTAGCCAGCGAGGTGATGTGTTTTTATGAGTTTCACAACCAGTTTGACAATGATTGAAAGAAAACTCTACATATTAAAATTTTTCAACTTAGGAAAACAACTGAAAAGGTATTAGTAAGAGAGAAACCCAAAACGAAAAAATTCTAGATCAATGTTGAAAAAAGTAACATTATTTAAATAAACAAATCGTGAAATATTTCTTTTTGCCTAATTGTCAGAAATAATTATGTTTTAATATTCATTTATTGGTGATTTCTTCCATAAATGAGTTTTATGTTTGTATACGTTTTATGTCATGTTACTAGTTTCAGGACCGAAATATCAACATAAAAAGTGTCATAAACGGACCATCCTGCCTAAAACGGAAACCTCCCTAAACCGGAAAATTTTTGTTGTCCCAAACGTTTCCGGTTTAGACAGATTTTACTGTATATAATTAAGTTTCTTCGCTTTTCTAAAGTGTGAGTTAACTGTATGGCTATTTCTGAAGGCTCAATATATTAATCTAGCTTCAGAATTTTTAAGGGGTCTAGTACTTTATTAATTCTCTTCATATTAGTGTCGTAAAATAACTTCCATAATCTATTTTTGATCTCAATGAAGATTAATACGACATTTTTAAAACCGAATAATCAAGAAGCAGCACTGGGCCCTTTGATTATGCCCATTGTTTTGTGTCTTCTTCCCTAAGTGCTTTTATGTGTGATATCCAATTGAAGTTAATGTCTAATGTCATTCCTAACACTTTACTTTTATTCATCGGCTCAATTTTATGATCACCTAACCTCCAAGTAATACTAGCTATATATAGTTGTTTTCTAATGAATATTATGAAAGTTTTAGAAGTTTCGAGATTGGTCTTGCTAAAGAATTTCGAGACATTGTAAAAGACTTGATAATTTTTAATTGTTTTCAGAACTCATCCTGTAAAAGGGTGGTACTGTTATCTGCATACATTGTTAACAAAGTTATAGAGTTTTTATTTTATTTGAAGTTCGTATATAAGGCGCAATAACATACACTGGCACTGGGAACAGATCCTTGTGGTACACCTGTGCCGTAACAGAAGTTTACCTTCAGGAGAGGGGGTTGTATGTGCCCCTCATGGTAGGCTACCCATCATGACACAGCCACAGGGATTTCGTATTTATACTGCATTAGCACGTAAAGATAAAAATTTGGACCTTCTGTGAAGCATATTGCGCGCACGGAGAACTGAGAGATTTGGCATAGTTAACGTTTGTATGGAGGAGTGAAGAAAGCTTAACTTTTTATGAATTACATATTTTATTAAATCAAATAGCCTGCAGATGCCACCCGCAACACACTATATTGTAGGCTTCTTCTTAGGACGCACTAGATTTGTTGCGTAAACTATTTCCTCTCGGAATAGCCAACTTATGAAACTGCCCTTCTAAACACCTCTCTCGGTTTTGTATTGTCATGCACTTCTTTTATTCTCTTTTGTTGTCATCCACTTCTCCTACAGTTGAGAGATTGTTCACAATATAATGTACGTTTCGTTTTTCTTTAGAATTAAGCAATATTTTCTACTATAAACGAACTACTCGTATATCAAAACATCGATGGGTGACATGAACCCTACTTCGGCTTTTTTCCGCTGATTTATGCAATAATCCATAAAATAAATTTACTTTCAAGGGAACCTAGAATTCACGATTTCTTGAATGTTAAAGCTGTTTCAACTAGTTTCACAGGGACTGGAGTACGCAATAAAAATTGTTCTCAAGTTCAATTAATGTAATTTTATGAGAAATTCTTACTCAGTTTTGGAATTTAAAATTGTTTACAAAAGTAGACACAAAAAACAAACTATTGCATTATTCCGGATTCAGGCGAAAATATATTTGATGAGAAAGATAATAAAATTCATTTTAAGTAATAATCGACGTGGCGCGTATATTTCGCTCCTTATATTGAATATCAGTTCTGAATGTATTTACGTATTTGTACATTACGTAATGTAATATACTATATTCTACATTACGTATACCGTATATTATTGCAACATTATATCACACTATATTTAAGTGAAATTCATAAAATTTACAAACCTTTAGGAAAAATGAAAAGGTCTGCTGGAGATAAAAAGAACACAGCAGCACATGAGGAAGAAGCAGGACATGACCGGTAAAAGCCGGATGGTAGGTCGCCCTACCAACGGACGTTTTTTAAAGAATTTTACGTCAACAATAGGTAATTAACTTTGTTAACTTAATTAACTTAATTAACACTAGATTGAATAAAAGTTCGAGTGCTCTTTTGAGTTTTTTAAGAAAATGATTCTTTTTTCAGGGCACCTTCATTTGAGAATTCTGAGTTGGGAAACCTCTTGAAAGGCTATGGTACACGGATTGTATTTTTCATGCGATTTATCATGGATATTAATAGGAAATTAACTTCAACATATACTTTGAAAAGAAATATAAAAGTATTCGTGTAGATCTTTGCTAATTGCGACAAATCCTGAGAGAATTTGACACAATTACCCAGAACTCCCCACGAGGAGGTGTCTACACATCAAGTTCCGCCCGCGCCCACCTCCCAACCGTAACAAAGGCGCAGTTCCTCCTCATCCTCATCCTGCTCCTCAGTGGTCGACAAGACGCCATCTGCTTCCACGACTGACTTCTCATGAGCCTCTGGCTCTTCGTCGGACATGTATCCCTGGTCGGTTTCCTCCACTGCTTTGAAGGCGACGCGCTCAGCATGGCCTTCGCGCTGCTTCCTCACGCAGCTGGTCATGATCAGGACACCGCGGCGCACTCAGCGGCACGCGCGAGCAAAGACGTTTTGCCCCGTCAGAGATTTGTTCTCTTGAGGTTTGAATCGACACAGATGTCCATTTCTTCCTCCAAGCTAGCTTCTTAATCTTAGCGCTAAGTTCAATGGGTGATATGTTAGTCTCTACTTCAGGGAATAAGACTAGATCTTCGTTGTTGTCGTCGTTGTTGCCGCCGTTGTCGTCGTTAATGGCCCCGTCTTCGTTGAAATTTTGGTCGTTGAAGTCATTGTCGAAGGAAGTGACGTCATTCTCACAACTTCGTTGGGCGTCATTGTTGACATTCTGAATTTTAGTCAAGTGTGTAGAAAGTTCGTTGAAGTTGGGTGCAGACGTCTTGAAGAAGTGTTTCTCCTTTAAGTGATACACTATCGCTGCTGCAATCTGTCCAAGAAATGTTTTAGAATAAGTGATGAAGCACTGAAGAAACTGGCTGTCAATGGAATGGGTTCATGCGAAGTGGTTGCGCTTTCCTGTGCGGTAGTAGAATCCAGATCACGAGTCATTTGACAGTGGGACGGTCCAGCAATGACACTCTAGCCCTAATGAAATAAGATGGCCATTTATTTCTGTTCTTCAACGCTGCATAATATCTTAGTTGCAACATTTTGATTTATAGTCATTTTCATACCATTTATGATATTGTCACTGCCAGATGATATGCCCTCAGAATGGTAATTTATAGTGATAACATTATCTCCCTTCTTACGTATTGCTGGGAGGCGTTCGAGTTTTGCTCGACGGAAAATACTGTGAATATTCACAGTGTGAATGTAAAGACACACAGCGAAGTCTCAAATTCTCTTAAGAAAATAATTTCAAATTATAGATTTTTGGTTATTAATTAATGATACAGATAAATATTGTAGTTTTATTTAATTGCAAATCCCAAAAATATACTAAATTGTATCTTTTGTATTCAAAGCATTCCAATGGTAGAGGTGGCTTTTTAACTGAAAGCACCAAATCAGCTGGACTAACTTTTTTTAATTCAGTAATAGGGAAAGAAGAGTACAGAATATTGAAAATAATGTACTGTTTTATCATACTTTGGTATTCCAAAAACTAAGCTTTTCATTTATTTTAATTGAGAACACTGATCAGAGTTTTTACTTTCTCGCTACTTCTTACAGAGTATACAGAAAGTACTGCAATGCTATGGGAAAAACGTTCATTTTCGGCAAGAAAACTCTAATTTCCGACCCTTGTGACAAAAAAGTAAATAAATGTTATTCCTATGTCGTAAGTTACTTCCTCTGATACGTTGTACAATGAGAATCCATATTTTGTGGGTCATTGATACAAAAAAATCAATTGACAGCAAGACGTCTGACTATCCGTTTGTCCATCCGTCTGTCAGTCCGTCTGTCCGACTGTTCGTCCGTCTTCCCGTCCGTGTGTGGTCAACGCTAGCGCCTCAACCGTTCAGCTGATTGTCTCCAAAATTGATATTCTGTGAACGATTTGACTTATTTCACAGTCCCTTGAATGTGAAACTGATATTAATTTTGGAGGGTACTTTGTACATGAGCTCTTAGAACATTTTCAAAATTTAAACAAATGTGTTCCAATTTTTTATTAAATTGTCTTAGGATAGCGTAATGGGAATGCTTTGCTCAAAAGAATGGAAAGATCTCATTTTCGTTGAAATCTCTGATTTTTCAAAAATTGTGAAAGATCGATTCTTTTCGGCGTCTTCCTACAAAAAAATATTGAAAATATATATTATTCCCTTAATGAAATCTGAAATTCGTTCTTTAAGGACAAATTTAGAAATAAGGTCACGTACAAATATTTTGAGAATTTGAGTAGTTTTCGTGTAATTTTGTGTGAAATATAGGCAATTTTTTAAACAATTTTTTCTCAAAGTGACATCATACTTTTTATTAAATTTTGACCGCGAATAGCATAAAGGACGCGTAATTCATTGGTACAGGTCTCGTTTTTGCTGATATTCCTTAATTTTTCGAAAATTGGAAAAATTCAAAAGGTTTCGGAGTCTTTCCACAACTAGAATTATGAAGATTTTTTTTGTTAATGAAATGTGTTCATCAAAAACAAATCTTAAAATAAGGTCATGTTAAACTTTTCTAAAAAGTATTTCATATTGAAAACATTGTTGTTGTTGTTGTTATTAGCACAAGATTGTTTCAGGATATATATCGTGTCAGTTTTCTAAACGGACACCTTCGTGTTGGTATTACAAACAACTGCTGTAGTTGGTTTTATTTTCCAATAATTTCCGGCATAGAGGCAACTTTTCTCCCCACACTAGTAGGTAGTTCTATGGCAGATAGTTCTCAACGTTGTTAATCAGAACAGCTAGTTTTGAAACCTAAATGTAAGTAATTAACTCCAATTGCAACCAAAAAATTGTTTCTTTTAATTTTAATCAATTCACACTTGTACAAGAATGATTGTATGTGTGTATGTACTTGGCGCAACAACCTACGCGCGGTCTCGGGCCTATCAGCGACGTCCCTGCCTCATGGGTTAAGGGCGTTAGCACGAAGACATCCCCACGCCGTAAACGGGTCTTCTCATCGTCACACAGCAACATATACTGGGACATTGCAAGGAAAACGCACACTGTATTTTTCCCCGGGAAACGACCCCGGGGTCGCGTCATGGAAAGCGAGCACGCTAACCAATAAGCAAAGCTGCCAGGGCACAAGAATGGTTTGCCACTACCTAATTCCTAAGCCAGCTTAAATAATGACGACTGAGGTCCCTTTACAGTGTCCTTGATAATATTTAGTGAAGTCATGCTCAATCAATAAGTATCAAATAGCATCGAGCTTTTCGCAATTCCGACCTGCTAATTCGGAGCTCCCAAATTCAGGGGGAAAAAAGTACGCACTCGACAGGTTACATTATTTGTTCTACTAGTACTTTCTACTTTTAATAGTACGTGTAATTGTTATTATTGTTTTTGACAAATTTTAATTAATACCTCTTAATAGAATTTCAAAAGTAATAATCATAATGTATGCGGTTTTGCCTTATATTAGATAATCTACTCTCAATTACACATTTTTTAAAAATTGGTTACAAAAATATATACATAAAAATATTGGTGTAGTATTATATCGCGGAATGTTATGCAAAGGAGCCTCTATATATGACTCTGTAATTAGTAATACTGTAGTAGTTTGCCTGCTTCCTTATCAAACATTATGAAAAATGGAAATAGCATTCCAGAATAAAATATTGAAGACATTTCTGTCTTGCCATTCACTCACAATAATATCCGGAGGTTACAGATCTCATGTTGGAATCGATGTCTTGTTGGTATGTCCGGTTGATGCGTGAAAATCTACGAATAATATGTGTCAACTACGGTAGTTTCTGAAAAAGAAATCCATTCTTTACTTTGGTTCTGAAGTAAATCAATTAATATCAAGCTACTTACAAAATAGATGTAATGTTGTACATAATTAAAATTATTTCAGAAGTGTCAGCTGATGTGGAGTGATGGATGAATTTGTAAACTTAACTTGAATGAAATCTTTATTGCAAAAATATTATTGAAAAAACCACTGTACAAAAAGTGAAAATTCCAAATAGAAGTCAAACTTTACATTATGACGAAATAGGACATCGTGAAAGTGTGAACGCGTGTACTAAATATCGTTGGTGACTGATGCACGAGAAGATTTTCTTTATTTGGATTTCTCAATTATGAAGTTAATGTGAGAATTTGCATTTTGTGACTGTTATGTTCAACACGTAGTACAAGAGCAGTTGATAAAATATTTAGATTTAATATATTGCAGTAATTTCAAATGTATGCTAAAAAAATATTTTATATTAAGTATGAATATTTTGACTATCACCTTAAAGTTGAGTAAACCATTTAAGAATAAATGAAATAATGTACTTTTTTATTTTTGTCTTTAAGTTGTTCTTTTAATATCTCAAAACAATATTTTGTTACAAAGCACTATTTTTAAGAAACATCTTGCAATACTCATGTACGAAATTTTGTAAGATATTGTCTACAAAATATAAAAATAGTTTGATATTGATTTTTAGCATTTAATGCTGAAAATGTACTAATTTGCCTTTGATAGGAACCACCGGAAAACAACCGCGAATGGAAAGCAGATCATTAAATGCAAATATCTTTTTAATTTCGGTACGGGCTTTGGTCTTTTAGACATCCGCCTAGCTCAGTGTTCATTTGAACCAACTCCTTCCAGACAAATGTAACGTGGCAGGTGTCTCGTATGCGGCGAGTGATAATGAAAGCATGTGCGCTGTCGTTTGCCAGTGGATACTTATGCTGCCGCGCGCCGAAGGGAGATGTGAACCCACCCGCGGTCGCTGAATTCGTCGCTCGTCGGCTCCTTCAGTCGCTCTTTGTCCCAGCTCGCCGGCCGCTTTCTCAGTTCCTCGCAGGCCGCGGAGTTACCGGGGAGACTGCGCTGCTTGTCGAGACCGGCCGTTGTTGCGTTTGCTTGTTGCGTTGGTGTCTGCGGCGACGTAGGAATCATTTTTGAGCTTCTTTTTTTAAAATTTATTTTCTATCTGTTCAACAATACATGTTTTTCAGACAAGTTAATCTTTTCCAGTTCATTAACATTTGGTTATTAACCTAACTGCGGTATCCCATCGGGTAAGACATTTATTTTTAATAGATATTGTAAAGACCGTTAACAGTAGATTATTTTAGAAGTTTTGATATAAGGAATTATAAATTTAATATATTTACATAATACTCAATAATGGCGGTTAAAACCAGTCTCTTGGAAATTTTGATGCGCCTCCCGAAACCCTAAGATCTCACAATTTATTGAAAGATCAGAGAACTGAAACATTTTCTTTTATTGTTTATGTAAATATGTTTCAAAATTAAATATATTTTATGAGTATTATATGGTTTTCGTAGACCCTTTAGAATACATTACCTCACTCGTAGGATGCAATAAATGGTATCTTTTCATAAGATGATCACGATGCATACTAACGTGTTAAACATGTCAACGTATGCATTTTTAGTAACAATGTTCTTTATCTAGTAAGAGCAAGAACATTCATTACCTCCGGTAGCCGAACTTCTTAACCTATCTCCAAGAAGTTAAGCAACTCGAGACACCGCGGGTTCCTGGATGGGTGAGCCTATGGGAACTCCCGATACTAACGGCACTGCTCGATAGGGATGGAGGGAAATGACGTACTGTTTGACTTGACGTAGGACTTTTCAACTAGCAATTTTTTTCCGCAACGAATCTCCCACCCAGGTCCTCCGAGTTAACTCACCTGCACCTTACCTCTATGCCAAGACGATCTGACATTCCCACTCGGGCCGACGCTTGAAAATATAATTATCTCGACAACTCTTTCCAGAATGCAATTTTTGAAAATTTACAGTGATCAAACAAAATGTGACCTACGCCATTTTTAAGCGTCCTTTAATTTTTCGCATTATTGGGAGCGGTTTACCAATATTATTATATTGAAATTTTTATCCGCACTTCCGATATCACTTGAAAAAGTCCAAACAAATTCAAAAGAAGTGCCTGCGGTGCGTATCTGGTAATATTTTGATAGTCATGAACAGTAGCCTTTTCTTACTACCACGGAAAAGAAACAAACATGGATAGATCTCAATGTTTACAATATTTGCAGCATATTATACAGACAAGCAAGGATAATTTTACAAATAAATTGATCATAACTAAATGCCATCCATTATATCGCCTTACGAAACCACGTTATTATTACATAATGTAGATCTTATGCATGTCTGTATGTATATTCTTCGTGACATTAACGTAGTTGAATGTACTATTTTATTGAGGCATTGTCATATTAACGATCAGTAAATAAAATCTTATCTTATCCCTCTCCCACACAAGTCGCCGTCCAAAAATGAAATTTTCAGAATAACCTCTCAAACTTTCATATCGCAGCATGAAAAATATATTAAATAATTCTTTATTACTAATTGACTAATTAAATAACTTCACCGAAATAAATAACTTGTGATTAAATATAATTTAATAGTTATTCCTAATCACTATTATAATATTTGAAAATGTGGATTAGATTCCAATTGGATTTCTTATGTCTTTCTAGTTTTCTGCCTGGTCGCAAGTGGTCCGTGAAACGTCACATATAAACCACCTTATAATAGACATTTTATAAGAATGCACTGATATTTGATTATGTATAATAAAATTGGATTCAATATCTCATTTGAAAATATGTACTACTTATACCAGAAATAAAATATATGCTTTCACCCTTATCATTAATGTAATTAAATTCACCTTCTCAATAATAAAATGTTACATTAATACTTCATCCCGCAAAAGTTTTTCAACTCGCAAAAATATATCATTGTTATAGCATTCGAACGCACGGACATTGGTTTAGTAAGCAATTGCTGTCTCTGTGAAAACAAAAACATTTAAGAGCTAGTGGTTCCCATCACAGCGCATACTTTCTCGCATTATTTCCGCAACATTACACTACTGCTTGAACCTGAATGAAGTGTTTTCAACCAGCGAATTTTTTTTCTACGCCAAGAGACTGAAACGCAGGTCTTTCGAGTGAACTCGCCGTGCACCCTTCTTCTAATCACCGGAATCGGTCTGACGTTAAAACTTGGGCCGATGCTTAGAAATCTGTCTCAGCCCAATATTTCCAACATGCAATTTTCGAAAATTGAATAGATCAATGAAAATGCGACTTACATTGATATTTTAAGCACCCTTTTTACTTTCTGTTACGTACATACGGAGTAATATACGTAGAAAAGAGAGATGCTGCGGCAGAAAACGGCGATTTTTCGAAACAAAAACTTGAATTCTGGGATCCTGATACAAGTAGAGTAGATAAATCCTGTTCTAATATCTAGTAAATTCCTCCCTCTAACACGTTATATAGTCAGATTTTAGAAATTGTGGGTCCTTGATACCGAAAAAGAGGCTTTTTTCAAACGTCCGTCCGTCTGTCCGTCTGTGAACAATAGTAACTCCTAACCTATTCGTAGGATTTTTTCCAAAGTAGACATTCGTGAGACAACTGGCCCGACTCAAAGCTCTGCGATTTTCAAAAGCGTTCTTTTAATTTTGGGAGTATTTTACATGAAGCCTCGGGATCATTTTAAAAATTTCATCAAAATTGACTACAATTTTTTTCTTTAAATTTTTTGAAAGATAAGAGTAAAATGCAAAGATTGTAATGATGTCATGGGTCGGTTTTTTGCTGTTAACCCCCATAATTTTTGAAAATTGCAAAAGTTTGAAATTTTTTCGGTGGCGACACACAACTCCATTAAAGATAGACATTTTTTTCTTCAAATGAAATTTGTTCTCCATAATTAGTCCTTTCATTAAGGTCACATGCATTGTTTTGAAAATTTTAATAGTCTTCGGGAAATCCCTATACAGTATTCGAGCGACTCCGAGCGAATGTTCGGATTTGCGGTTCCGTCACTCCCCGCTAAACCACTTCCGGTGCACCAATCGAGACATATGACGTGTCATTCAACGAGTCTCGGCCTCCTGATGGGGAAAAGATAATTTGTTTTCGGAACCGACCATAAGGTAATAACGAATTTCCAAAAACCGTGTTTCGGTGTGTCATCTTTGTGAGTAAGCTGGAAATTAAACCAATGCCCGCTAAATAAATCTATGTAGGTGGCGTCGATTAAACTCCAGTACCCAAAGGCATTTTTCGCTCAATACGCCATCATTTTCTTTCACGACGTTGACAACACTGATGTTGACATCTTTAAGTGAACAAGTTAATTTGAACAAGCGAATTGCGCGTCATGTTTCATTTAAATTTTTATCCGTAGGACTTACCACATTTTTTTTAGTTCATTTTGCAATAAAACTATGAACAGTATTGCCTTGGAACTTATTAAATTTGAAGAATTTCTAGTGAATAGGAAGAAAACAAAACTGTGAGTAATGTTAGATAATAAATGAACGTATTTGCTTTCTGAAAGTACAAATAATGATATTGAAATGAATGTGACCCACAACGTATTCTTATTAAACTTAACTAATACGTTATTTACATAAACATACAAAACAGTCGCCTTTTAATGTTTATATACATGCGCATACAAAATGACTAATAGAGCTATTGCAGATGTGTAAGTGAACGCAAGTTAGACTGGATTTGTGTAGTTTTAATCTCTTCAAAAATTAGGGGAGAAAAATATGGAAGTGTTAAGCAAATCTGGGAAGGATCAGATGTAGTTGTAGAAGATTTTGTGACATAATTTTAGGAACTAATTGATAAGGATCTTATATTAGCATTGGAGAATAACCCAGAAGAATAGTTTACAGATGATCTTTGGTCATTATTGTGCATATAAGCAAAAAATCGTAAATAATGTAGCTGTACTAAACTCCAACAATTCGCATCATCAATATCTTCAAGTATTTTTTTACGGTTATTATAATTTTGAAATTGCAATATTAACAGCTCATATCCCGCATGGAGATAATATACATTGGGAATTTTTGGATAGGAGTACAACATTATCAGCTACTACGATCCACTGGTAAGGCAAATGCCAGATACTCTAAGAAATTATTTGAACAAAGCTACGCATGAAAAGAATTATGTATGAAAGGAACTGTCAACACATGAAAATATTTTTAAAACAGTTTCAGCGTCGGCGACGTCACGTTCAATTAGTGTTGAGTGAAACATGAGCAATATAAAAAAATTACAAAAACAAGAATTTCTCAAAAACTGCTCAATTTTTTTCTTTAAACTTTTAGTAAGGATATTGCTAAATGTACTCTTATAGATAACATAAACGATACTTTGCTCTATTCTTTCGTTGTTTCGAAGAATACTCAAATTTTCTTCTCTCACGTCATTAATATTACACGTTTTCGAAACGCTGAAATGCTGTTTTCCTCATTTTTTCTTCAAATTTTTTGTACGGACGTTGCTAAATGCACTGCATAAGATGACACTAAAGCCATTTAGCTGTATTCTTTGTTGTTATTTTCAAAAATTATGCAAATCTATTTTATGTCTCACGCCGGTAATATACACATTTCCTGCGATTTGTAAACATTATTGAATTTGCGTAGAAATGCTTCAATTGATTTCCAATTACGTTTCTAGAAAACCCACACTTTTCTGTAAAAAAAAGAGCTTCAAATTTTACATTTACATTAACAATCCGAATTTTTGAACAAAAATGTCCATATTCTATGAGGTTTTACTCTTCTGTAATATACTTTAAATAATATTTCGCCTCTACCTTCAGAAAAAACGAAAAAGTGAGAAAACTTCAAAAAATGCACTTTGGGCGCTTTTAAATGCAGCTGGCAAGAGAATGGGGAAAGAGCGAACAGGCAGCCCAAAACAAAGAAATTAGATAACTAGAACGAGAGTGTCTGTGCCATTTTGTAGCACCACTAGTTAAAATGGAGGTTTCTGCTTTCTCTTGGCTAATTCGTTTGATCGTAGACCATAGTGATCTGCAGTTAGGGTGTATTTGTTTTTTTATGCTCTAATATTCCGAATAATCTGGATTTAATTAGTCTGGAAATTTTTATATAATTTAATCTTAAGGCTAGGTCTCTTAGTAATTTGCTAAAATCATCTGAGATTAAGCTTGGTTTTAATTAAATATACTATTTTCAAAGGTATTTGTTATATATGGGAGTAACATAGAGTTGTTCACTGTTAAATTGTTTTCTGTATCGATTGTTATTTATACAGTACATGGTTATCTAATTCATCTTTTGTTTGAATGTTGCTAGGAAATGTATTAATGTCTATTAGTTCCTTAAATGTATCCCAAAATAATTCGCCCCGAGGTTTCATAACATTTTGATAACTGATCCAATTTGGAGCATTTTATTTTAATAATTACGGGGTAGTGATCCGAATCTAATTCGGGCAATACTGTTTGGAGCAAATTGAATTTTTTAGCCATTACTATATTTAGCATATCTGACACTACATTGCTGTTACATGAATAGTACGTTGAATATTGGGGTGCCAAAATATGGATATCTATGGATACAGCGTACGAGAATGATTTTGCACCGTAATGAGAAGTATTAATGCATCCCCATTATTGATTTTTACTGTTTAAATCACCAGATATAAGTGTACTATTGATATTGTTTTTAAAAATTTCATTATATACGTGCTTTTAATGGATTTTTTATTTGGTGGTTTGTAGGCTGCAACTATTACACAATTACAGTTTCCTTATTTGATGTTTGATATTGTTTGATGATATTAAGGCTACACCTCCTGGAGCTCTTTCTGAGGTTCTATCGCTTCTACATATTTTAAATTTTTCGTTTAGCACTAAGAGCGTTTCTGTAGCATATGCGATAAGAATTTTATGTTGATGCATGAAATGTTCAAATATTATTTCTTGTCTTTTGTTACCATTAGTTTTCCAGTTTAATACTTTTAGTTTATAGATTTTATTTTCCATTTTGAAGCATTGATGTTAACGACCAGGGACGACCAAAAAAGGGGAGCAGCTGGGGTATCTTGCCACAGACCTCGCCTTAACTGAGGCCCTGAATTTTTTTCATTCAAAAGAAATAAAAAATATATTTACCTCTAATTCAAATTAAGCGCTATAAATTATTTCGGATGCGAGGAGAAATGTATTCTGTTTATGAATTGGGAAAGGAGGGAACTTTTTGTTTAAAATTAGAGACCCACCGTTAATCGACTACCCCACGCCCCTGGATTTCCTTGGGCGTTTCAGTTAACTACTGTACTATGTTTATTGTTAGACCGCCCTGTTAACTGTTCAGTGTTTTGTATTTGGGGTATCATTATTATTATGACGATTTACTATAGTATTTGCGAGTTGGATTGGGTCAAATTGAGGTTACTGACTAGTAATGGTTGAGTTTTCCAAGCCAATGGCTTGCGTTGTCGGAGAGGGGGAAAGTGTTGATTATTTAAATGAATAGATTACCCATGTCCCTCAGACGTCGGTTGCGATCTATTGACATTTTTTTCTGAAAGTAATTCTGACCGTGACCGACGAACTTCTCAGTACACACCTATAATTTACTGCATGAGCGTCGCCATAATTAACGCATGATGTAGTGGAACTTTTGGGTACGATATATTCTGGACAGGGATGATGTCTCAACACACCTGGAAGTTACAAGGCAATTACTTTGAGAATATCCGAATGACTGACAGTTTATACATTATAGAACTACATTGTTCCCTTAGTTTGAACTTGAATGTAACAAATCGTAAATTTGTTGACTTTAAAGATAGATTTTTCTTCTTCAGTCACTATTAAATCCATAGCACATATTTTTGTAGTAGTTGTCTCTATTATATAAGATGCATACTTTAGCTACTGGGTAATTGATGCGTTTAAATTCTCCACATATTTCACTTTCTTTAAGAGTATCTGATATTCCATTGAGCACAACTGTACATTTCTTAGCTATTTATGAAGTGACACTTATTTTCACAAAATTCCTTATTGTTTCTAAAGACCTCTGTATCTGTCAAAACACCTTGATACCATTATGTTGCGTTCTGGTAGTAAAATCATTTTTGTCTGTAGATTTGATCAAAAATTACTTTATATTTTTTATCTAGAACATGTATGGATGGTATTTTCACAAAAGGAGTTACATTGGCTCTTTTTGAAGTTCTTTCATAAACACTTCGTATCTATTTTACTCTAGAATGCTATATACGTCATGAGAATTGTATGCTCGTCTTTTTGCAGCAATGTTTTTGATAATAAATGGTTCTCTACTCACGTTTTGTTGGAGGGATTGGCTATTGTCTACAGTAGTGGAAAATGCTAAATATTTGAGGCGTGTTGAAAATCTTGATGTACCTGCAGTTGCGGATTAATTATGTGCTGTTCATGAAGCTGCTGTTGTAACTGCTTTTTTGTCTTGAATCATTTTCCATTGCTGCTTGATCTGAAATTGAAGATTTTGTATTATTTTCTCTTCACTGCTTATGCAGTATAGAGAAAGCATTGTAATGTTGCGAAAAAACGGCGAATTTTCGCCAGAAATACTCTTATTGCCGGTACCTGGGAACGAAAAAATAGATATAGCTTTCTCGATATACGTAGAAAAGTACAACCTCTAACTCGTTGTGTATTCAGAATCCGTGTTTTATGGGTCCTTGATAAGGAAACGGAAAATCGATTGACGGCAAAACGTCCGTCCGTCTATCCGTGAGTCTGTCTGTGATTAACGATAGCGGTTAAACGGTAAGCAGGATTTTCTCCAGCATTGATATTTTTCATTCTATCTGGCTGACTTCGTGGCCCTTTGAATTTGAAACCGATATTTTAATTTTGTGAGGTTCTTTTCAAGAAGCCCCTGGGACATCTTCAAAATTAAAAAAAGTACATTAAATTTTTTATTAGATTTTGACCTCAGATAAAGTAAAGGACGCTTAATAAAATGGTGTAGGTCTCATTGTCGTTACAATCCCTGATTTTTCGTTAATTGCAAAAATGTTTCGGCACTTTCCTACAAATAAAATTATGAAGATAATTTTTCTTGATGAAATGGGTTTATCAGCAATAGATCTTTAAATAATATCTTGTTAAATTTTCCGAAAACACGAGTATTTTGTCGGCAATTTTGCGTCAAACATGTGCAATTTTTAAACAATAATTTTCTTAGAAACGGTTCCAATTTTTTAAAACTTTTTACGTATGCAGCAAACGTCGATAAAGAAAGTGGTTCAGGTCAATTTTCGGGGCACTGTCTACATTTTCGAAAATTGGAAAAAAATTTAAATGTTAAATTCGAAATTTCCGCGCTTCATTTGACGCGCTGTCAAAACGTTCGCAAAATGGCAACAAAGCGGCAGGAAATTTTTAGAGCGTTTGTTTGTAACTGGTCGTTTTATTCGTACGTTGTAGATAACATTCTTATGAAAGGAAGTACATTTAAAGAAGGTAATATATTTAATGCAGAACTGACATATCCATTTCTTTTACATTAAGTTTTGATCGCTGATAGTGATATTCAAAAATTGTTACCTCACTTGGATGTACCAATCAAGGCAAGCTTGTATGAAATATTATTCTTTCTTTTCTGCATGTGCTGCACATACTGCAGTAGTTAAATTTATTCATAATTGTTTCATTTGTAAAAGCTATACATGGCTCTTCTTCTTGACACATGTGCTTCATTTGAATTGGGCTTTTTCAAGTTATAATTATGGTTTAACTATGGCAGAAATTACAATATTTCAATATTTCGGAACTATCTGTAATAATGCGAGAAAGTATGTGCCGATGTAGCATCTCTAGTATTCTCATTTTCTAACTTCCTGGAAGGATGGAGTGTACTCTGCCATTTTTATGCTTGTATTTACACCGGCATTAGAATTATTTAACACACAGAGCATTTTTAAATGCTTCTCCTGCTGAGTCTGAACTTCGAGCCATAAACACTCTGAAAGCCTAAAACTCAGAAGACTTTGTGCGCCAATAACTTTGTCTACAAGGTAATGCTCTAGCCGAGACCAGTGCAAAAAACGTGTACTCAACAGATTGCACTTATTTGTATGTTGAGTTTAGCACTTCTTAAAGAAATTAAATGATTATTTGTCAGTCATTTCACTGGACTCGTCATTCTTACCACTAGCAAAGTGACAACTGCGATGTGAACTTGGGACTATAGGATTTGGAGCAGCAAAGCGCGATGTGAACACTATCACTTCTCTCGGCGAAGGACAAAGGGCGTTTTGAATAAGACAATAAATTCTAATTTGGAACGTAATGTCTACTGATGCGTACGACTTGGTTTGATGAAAATTACAAGATAATACCTCTTCATGAATTTCTTGAATTGTTTACAGACAGTTTATTCTTCGCCAATTTTCTTACTACAACTTTTCGGATCTTACGTCTTTGGATTCTTCAGGTATTACGTATTTATTCTTTACAAGCAGAACACAATAACTACCCTTCGGCCATTATGTACACGAATCATTACAAATCAAAGAATTATTCAGACAACTTATCAACATTTCCCGTTTTCCGTCAACTTAGTTAAAAGTAACATATGGACATGTTGGATGAGATTCATCCAACATTTACCACTGAGTCCATTGTAACTTGCTGTTAGTGGATATAACAGTTGTCTGTATGAAACCGATTCATTTTAAGTGGTTGTTGATGACAATGTTACCATCTTAACAATATTCATTAACTATCTGATGTTTACCTAGGTAAGTTGGTATTACTTATGTATTTTGGTTTGACAAATATACATAGAACATTACCTCGGTTTTCTAAACAGTACTTTATATGTCATTATTTGTCAGTGTAATTTGAATATTCAGCGTATTGTCTGTTTTATGTATATGTATCAGCTCTGACATAAGACGTTTCCTTTAGTTGTTTTCTTTGTCTAATATTATAACCTCATTCCATTTCATAATGTGTAGGTACTGAATCGTGTGTTTAGTGATGGTGTTGTGTTTAATAATTTGGCAGTTAAATGATCACATATTCTTCAATTCTAATATTGAATGCTCTTTTACTTGTGCATATGTATTTAGCTTCACAACCTGCCTGGCTGTAGTTGATTTTGTACACTGTATTATACAAGTCCGTTCTGGGCATGGGATCTGTTTCCTTGCAATGAACTGGTTTAACATATTATTCATTTTATATACCGCTCTTATGTTGTGTGTCAATAAAAAGTATTTATTTTTTAGCTGTTTGATGCAGTAAGGAAAGATTGTAATGTTACGGGGGTGTTGTTATTTTTAACCTTGTCTAATGAGCATTTTTTTGTTCCTAATACGATTTTGTTCACTCTAGTTTTATTGTATTTTTATATACCATTCCGCGTAGTTGATCTTGTTGAGGATTTCAAAGATTATACCTATATTTTCATCAAGAAATTTGGTATGTGACACTTTTGGTATGTGAACCCATAGGAGGGCCACATATTTCGGTAAAATCCTTATAATTGAAAAAAATATTATCGTTTAGTATGAAACTAATAGCTATTCCTTCTCACTTATTTGCTTTAGGAAATTCGAGGTTAACTCATTCTGTTTTCTAAGTTTTAAAAGATAAGATTGTGTGGGGTGCTGGTAAATACGTTTTCACATCAAGGGACACCATAATGTGGTCAATGAGAATGTTTATGTTTTGAATTCTGTTGACTAGTTCTAAGAATTTTTTATTGTGTGGTTAGGTTAATTTAACATACATTTTAATTTAATCAATATAAATTTAGTACATTCATAACTTTATGAATTTATGTTAGATATAGTGTCTATAACTGTCATTCAGTTTGTGAACTTATAGTATTCCAAAAAGCCCTTCCTATTCTTAGTGAAAATAAACTTAATCTATAAAAAGCTGGTAAATGTAAATAATTGTTTATTTTACATCTTTGTAATATTTCTTCCAGGTCTCTATTAATTTCATTAATAGGATTCTTGTGAAGTTGTGAGCATGTGTTACTGTCACTTAACATATTCTCTTCTGTATTGTAATATTCTTCTTTAGCGATAGCTGCTATTTAACTACCTTTGTCTGCCTTAGTGATTATGATTTCTTTATTATTGTATAAAAAAGGTCACTTTATACCATTTTTCGTGGGTAATACTTATATGATGGTTATTTGGAACTTTCTTATGGTTGTTACATATAATTATGCTGAATACTCAGTACACAAGGATAAGGATAACAACAACCTCTATTACATCATAAACTGATGTTACTGCAAACAATCAAACAAATTTTTTTGTTGGGACACAATAAAAGAGTGGTATACAAATGAATAATAATTTAAACCAGTTCATTACAAGGAAAGAAGAAATCATATCCTTCTATGTACTGTCGAACAAAAATACATAAGGAATACCAACTAGTCTAGATAATCTTCAGTTAGTTGATGAATATTGTTAAGATGATATTATTACCCCAAATCACTTAATATGAATCGCAGTTTCATACAATCGTTGTATTCACCTAACAGTAAGTTACAATGGGCCCAGTGGTAAATGTTGGATGAATCCCATCCGACATATCCATATGTTACTTTTAACTAAGTTGACTGAAAACGGGAACTGATGGTAAGTAGTCTGAATAATTCTTTGATTTGTAATGGTTCATTTACATAATGGTTTAAGGGTAGTTATAGTGTTCTTCTTGTATAGAATAAATACGTAGTACCAGAAGAATCCAAAGACAAAGAATTCGAAACAGTGTAGTAAGCAATTGATGAAGAATAAACTGTCTGTAAACAATTGATTAAAACTCTTATTACAGGTCACTGGTAACAAAAGAGTGGATAAATCCACTTGCTAAATTTAGAAAAAAATCCTCTAACACGTGGTGTAGCCAGAATCCTTGTTTCGTGGGTCCTTAATACCGAAAAAATCGAATGACGGCAAAACGTCTGTCCGTCCGTCTCTGAAGCTATGCGCGGCTAAACCTCCAACGCTAGCGGCTGATTTTCTCCAAAATTGACATGCCGCAATCGATCTGGCTCATGTCGCGGCCTCTTGAATTTGAAACCGATATTTAATTTTGGGGGTATTTTAAATGAAACCACTGGGATTTTCAAAATTTTCAAAAATTGTCTGACGGTCCGTCTGTCGGTATCCTTTGATTTTCTTATAAAAGTTTTTGAATACACAAAATAACAAAAGTGTTATCTATCTGTAGCATCTGCAAATCTCATATCTAGTTCCCGAGTCATTCACACTCCGTTAGACAATATCATTCTTCATTGGTGCAGCCTGACTTGAATCTTCATTCTCTAAAGGTGGCCAAATTGATTCAGATTTTGCTTTCTCGCATTAATTAGTAAGAAGAGAAAGTATTGTAAGCATGCGACAGAAATCGGTGCTTTTTAAGCAGTGAACTGCGTTATGTATGTCCGTGATAGCGAAAAAGTAATTATTGTTTCTATACGTATGCTTAAGCAGTATAGAGAAAGTATGGTAATGCTGTGAGAAAACAGCGATTTTTTGATAGAAAAACATTCATTGGCGGTTTCCGGAAATGGAAGTGAATAAATCTTGTTCCTCAAAGTAGTAGGTACTTCACATCACGTTATGTAGTCAGAATCCTTGTTTTGTGGTGCTTCATACCAAACAATTGATTGACGGCAAACGTCTCCCCGTCTCTAATCAACGCTAGCTCCTAAACGGATTGGACGATTTTCTCCAAAGCAGATATTTCGCGATCGATCTAAACAAACTCGAGGCTCTGCTAGTTTGAAACGGATATTTTGATACTCCAATGTATCATTTTCAAAATTTTCTCAAAAATTGCTCCATTTTTAATTGAACTTTGCCTCAGATAGAGAAGAGACTTTAAAGAATAACGCGGATTTCATTCTTGGTTGAAATCCCTAATTATTCGAAATTTGCGAAAGTTCAAATATATTTGCCGTCTTTCTAAAACAACAATACTAAAGATATCAATGTATTATTTAATGAAATCTGTTGTTTAATGACAGCTTTTGTCAGCTAATGACAGTTAATGTCACGTTCTATGTTTCAAAAATATGATAAAATAAAACTGATGTCATTGCAGTGCCTCTGACCGGAAGGTACTCGGGTTCGAATCCAATTATAGACACTAGCTAGGTAGAATTCAGTCTCTGCGTGGAACAGAATTCTAGCCGCCCGTTGCTCTCTGATTGGTAAGTTTTCCGTGGGTCCTGCGTCCAACCCCAGGCGAATGCCGGAGCAATCCCTAACAAACGGGCTACGAATTGCACGTGATCTTTCCTTCTTCTTTCTTGTCCTACCCTTACCCCTTACTTACTACACACATACACGTACATGCACTACACTACCATTTATGTCGAGAGACCAGTGTGCACTACACTACCATAAATGTTGGGAGCTAAGAGCTGGTCCGGCTGGGGCGGTGCCCCGCTGGTGGGAGATACCTGGTTGAGGAAAACCCTGCTAGGCTACAGGCAAGTCGGAACCGGATCTCACCATCGAGCGGAGGAAGAACCCCGCCACCTCCCGAGGGGAAAAACATGCACCACACTTACGGTACTAATGGCCTTAGAAGTTAGAAGTGAATCACTGATTCGCTTCAATCAGAAATTTGAGTAGTTTTTGACTAATTTTGCGAGAAATAGTCATTTTTTAAAACAATTATGTTTCAAAAGATCTGCTCCAAATTTTTTGCCACGGAGAGAGCAAAGGACGCCTAAAATAGCACAGGTTCATAATGGTTGAACTCTTAGAGTTTTGGAAAATTGCAATTAATTTCTCTGCTTCTTAATTAATTTATGTGTTCCTTTGTTTAATTTAGTGATATTTGTAATAAGTAATTTTGTAATATTTGTAATAATTTGTATCATTTTTGTATTCTAAAAATCATTTTAGGTAAAAATCATAACAAATTAATTTAGATTTTTTGATCAATCTCTTTGTCTGGAGGTACAGTCACTCACTGTAATATTTGGTCACCCTACGAACTTGAATTTTCGTACTGTAATCGCGGTCAAAGAATAACAATTGATAGCCAAAAGAAAAGTTTATTGTAGAAAAGGATGAATAAAGTGAAACAAAAATCGTATTAACATGAACGTAATAGAACCGTCAAAAAATACACCAGATATTAGGACCATTTTAATATTCGTCCATTCTTCTTAAATTAACACGTCTTGTTAAGTGGTATTATTATGTTACGACTTGGTAGGGTAATCTTACTGTAAAATCACTTCTTCCAATCGATTCGACATACTTGCAGTAATTTTTTTTGTATTAACTGTGTATAGATCCTCATATTTCCGTCAATCTGTTCTTTGTAGAAATTTTATTTTTGTGTAATCAATTTTTCAGTTTACAAATACTCAATTGATTAAGGTTGAAGACTGCGACTGGGTTATGGTTTGAGTTTCTAAGCCCTTGGGACAGTTGTAGAGACGCCAGCTGCGCACAGTAGTGTAGTTTTTATGCTTTGAATCATAGTCCTCATAAAATTTTAAGGTATTCCCTATTCCAAGAGTATCCACACTTTGGTGCAAACATTCCTTGAGGATGCGGAGATAACCTTCCTTTGTTATCGTTTCTTCTACAAATCCCGATTCTCCAATCCCAGAAAAAGAAATGCATCCCCGCAGCAAGATACTGATACTGCATCCACCGTTCTGCAGCAGATTTCATTTTTACTTTCCCTTATACACGTAGTATAGGGACAGTTATGTAATGTTGTGCAAAAAACGGCAGAAAAAAGTCATTGCCGGGCTCTGATAACGAAAAGTGCATAAATTCAGTTGCTAAATTAAGAAAAAATAATCCCCTAACACGTGGTGTAGCCAGAATCCCTCTTTTGTGGGTCCTTGATACCGGAAAACCAATTGAAACCGTCCGTCCGTCTGTGAACACTACTAGCGCCTAACTCATGCGTAGAATTTTTTCAAATTAAAGAAATCTCTATCTATCTGGCTCGAGTTGAAGTTTTGAGATTTTGAAAAGATTCTATAAAATTTCGGGGTACTTTACATAAAGCCCTCCGGACATTTTCAAATTTTTTTAAAAAACGGCTCCAAATTTTTTCTTTAAATTTCTTGTAAGAATAGAGCAAGACTTATTAGAATAGAATAGAGTAGAGACTTATTAATGTAGCATGGGTCCTAATTTCACGTTTATCTCTGAATTTTCGAAAATTTCAAAAGTTGGAATTTTTCGGCCTCTTCCTACAACTACAAAATTAAAGATAGAGATTTTTTCCTTCAATTAAAATTTGTTCTTCATAATGAGTGCTTTGATTAAGGCCATGTAAGTTTTTTTAAAATTTAGTAGTTTGAGAGTAGTTTTCGCGCAATATTGCGTGAAATATGTGCAACCTTAAAATAAATACAAAATCAAGATTTTCTCAAAAACGGCTCCAAATTCTTTCTTTAGACGTTTGGTAAGGATAGTGCCTCATGTACTCTAAGAGATGACATAAACGTCATATTGCTCTATTCTTTTGTTTTTGACAAATTACAAAAATGTATTTTTACTTGTTTTTCACGTCGTTAATATTTACATTAGCTGCGATGTTTTTTACACTATTATATTTACGAGTACATGTATTTTAAATAATGTCAAGTAAATTTTCTCTAAAACTCAACCCTATTCTGTGAAAAATAATTCAAAATTCTGCATTTTCACAAACGCTCAAAAGCCATTTTCTCAAAAATAGCTCCAATTTTTTTCTTCAAACTTTTCGAACGTATAGTACAAATCGCACTCTTTAATATGCCGTAACGTTCACTTTGGGAAATTTTTTGTTTGATGCAATTTTTTGAAAGATCTCTCACAGCTTTAATTTGCACATTAACAGCAATTTGTAAACACTATTGTATTTGTGAGTTGATGTACTTCAAATTACTTTTAATGATGTTTTTCTAAAACTCAAAACTTTTCTATGAAAAAGAGCTTCAAATTTCACCTTAACAGTAGCGCTTAAACGCCATCTTCTGAAAACGGCTTCAAATATTTCAAAGAAAATTACCATTTAGGTCGAGTTGTTTCTGTTCTTTACTGTTCATAAAATAATATTTCTGTTCTACGATTAGGAAACCGAAAAAATTAATAAATTTTTTTAAAAAATGTAGTTTGGGCGGCGATAGATGGCAGCTGGCAAGAGAATGTGGCAAGTCCAAATAGCTAGCCGAGACCAAAGGAAATAGAAAATTAATACTGGGAAGTCTGTGCCATTCTGTAGCACCACTAGTTTCAAATATTCGTTGACCTTGCGCCGTACCCTAGATCTGGCATCTGATTGCCATAAAGTGAACTTGCTGTCGTCAGCAAAAATAACATCCGAAATATCTCTGACACCTTGTTCGCATACTCCTTCGCGAATTCCAAATTTTTCTTTCTATTAAACTCGCTTGTACTGGGCGATTGAGCCTTCGTTGCTAATACGCCGGGACCGTATCCCATATGTAATGTACAGACCGAATTTGCCAAAATTGGATACTCTTCGTCGTTTAGTTTTGTAAATAATTAACGTTAAACTTTGGACTATGCGCTTGCGCTCGTGTAATATGGATTGCGGCAAGTGAGCGAGCGGCTTCACCTTGTGTTAGAGCTTGCCATTTCTCTGGAAAACTCAATTGCTAATACTATCCGCGAAGCCCCAGAAGCAAGCAAAGGCAAAAGCCGCGAGGTCAAAGCATCATAATCCCTCGTTTGGTGAACAATTCATGTGCAGAGATTACGACTTTTCCATTTCCAGCGGGTTCAGCATTTGCGCACAAGAGACTTATAACGTCATTTTCAATTCTCTAGGTATTTCCTGCGCAAATGCAAAGAAAACCAGGAATTTTATTCTTTGGTCAGGTGAAGCGTGTTTTTACAAGAACTAGCACAATGCACAATTTGAATGTGAGGGCCGAGGAAATCCTCATGTTGTACGTAGTATAACTCATCAAGAGCGATTTGCTGTAATTGTGTCGGTTGATATTGTGGATGAATTTATCCTTGATCCTCACTTCTTAGCCAAGCGTTTAAGAGGCGTTCAGTATCTGAATTTTATAACTCGTGTATTCCCAACGCTTTTGGAGCTGAGTTTAATGAAAAACCGCATTTATGATACCGAAGTCGAGGATCGTGATGACCTTAGGGGCATTGGAAGCGTGGAGGCAGAAATAATGGTGGTACAAACCGGCAAACTGTGCTTGTGATAGGTAATTGGAATATTCCAATAACGCTAAATAGGAAAACATATTATAATAAGAAGTGTTCATAATTTTTTGTACCATTTTTGAAATAATTGTGGTCGCTCATGACCTAGCAGTTCATGCGACCTTAATAAATAAAGAATAATAATTTAAAAAACGGCAAAGTTGTGCATGAAACAGAGGCCATCGGCACAGATGCCTACCTTGCATTCACGCAGGAAGTGGCCGTTTTGAACACTAGTAGAGTCCTTGTTACATGAGGTGAAAGTGCGAATTTTTGGCTGTATTCGCAAATATGATAAAATATCATAAATAAAACTTAAATAATAATTTTTCTCTCCTTTCATTTTTTTATATCAGCAGGCAATAATAGCAACAAAGAAAATCTTTCATATTTGTGCTACCTTTCCTGAAAAATATGACCAATGACAAAAACGCTCTTTTTTCAAAATTTTGAATTGGGTTTACACTATTTCCTTATGCACTCATGAATAACTTAGTGTACTCTTTCACCGGGTTCTGTATGAGCAACGAGTCCTGTATGAGTAATAACCCTTTTTACTTTCCCGTATACGTACGTATACACGGAGTGATATACGTAGTATAGGGAAAGTTATGTAATGCTCCGCGAAAAAATAGCCAATTTTCGGCGGAAAAAAATTAATTGCCGGGCCGTGAAAACGAATAAGTGGATAAAACCAGTTGCTAAATTAAGAAAAAAAAATCCCCTAACACGTGGTGTAGCCAGAAACCCTGTTTTCTAGGTCCTTGATACCGAAAACCCAATTGAAAGGAAAACGTCCGTCTGTCCGTCCGTCCGTCTGTCTGTCTGTCCGTCTGTCCGTCTGTGAACACTGCTAGCGCCTAAACCATAAGTACGATTTCTTCCAAAATGGATATTCCCCGGTCGATCTGATTCTAGTCGAAGCTTTGAAAGTTTGAAAAAGATTCTTTGAAATTTGGGGGTACTTTATATGAAGCCCCCCGGGGATTTTCAAACTTTTCTCAAAACGGCTCCAAATTTTTTCTTTACATTTCTTGTATGAATAGAGGAAAATACACTTTTTAACATGGCATAGGTCCAATTTTCACGTACAGCTCTGAATTTTCGAAAATTGTGAAAGTTTGAATTTTTTTCGGCGTCTTTCTCCAACTACAAAATTGAAGATAGAGATTTTTTCTTCAAATAAAATTTGTTCTGCATATTGAGTTCTTTAATAAAGGTCATGTAAATGTTTTTCACAATTTTGGTAGTTTTCGTGCAATATTGCGTGCAATATGTGCAATTTTAAAAAATTACAAAAACAAGATTTTCTCAAAAACGGCTCCAAATTTTTTCTTTAAACTTTTGGTAGGGATAGTGGTAAATGTATTCTATCAATGACATAAAAGCCATATTTTTCTATCGGTTGGTTTTTTTCAAAAATTACAAAAATATAAATTTTTTACTTGTCTCTCACGTCGTTAATATTTACATTATCGGCGATTTTTTTACATTATTATATTTACAAGTATATACGCTTTAAATAATGTTAAGTAAAGTTTCTCGAAAATACTACCGTTTTCCTGTGAAAAGTAGCTCAAATTTCGGCATTTTCAGAAATGCTCAAACGCCATTTTCACGTATATGGCTGCAATTTTTTTCTTGAAACTTTTGTAACGGATTGTGCTAATTACACTCTTTAGTATAGCGTAAAGTTGATTTTGAGTTGTTTTTTGTTTTTCAAAAATTATATAAATGTAAATTTTTTGGAAGATCTCTCACATCTTTAATATGCAAATTATCCGCAATTTGTAAAGATGATTATATTGTGAGTGTAAGTGCTTCAAATAACTTCAAATAAAGTATTTTGAAAACTCAAAACTTTTCTGTGAAAATGAGCTTCAAATTTCGCATATTTAGTAGTGCTAAAACGCCATTTTCTCTTAAACGGCACATAATTTTTAAAAGAAAATTGCCATTTACGGCTAGGTTTTTGTGTTCTTTAATATTCTAAAATTAATATTTCTGTTCTACCAATAGGAAACCGAAAAATTAGAAAATGACAAAAAAATGTACTTTTGGTGATGGTAGATGGTAGCTGGCAAGAAAGAGTATGTGGCAATTCCGAATAGCTAGCGAAGACCCAAGGAAAAACTAATACGGGAAAGTCTGTGCCATTCTTTTGCACCATTAGTTCTTTTGCACTTTTCCATTAAACCCATGATATCTAGCACTTTCCTCACAGTTACGGGTTCTTCCACATTCCTCCAATATTCTTCTGACACTCCTTTTTCCATATTTTTCTAACAGCTCAGTAGCATTTTTCGGAACACTTAATCAAGGATTTTTTCTCACTTTCCTCAATTAGGCAATCTCCCTCTACTCTAGTTAGATTCTATGGACGACCCTTTTGCGACACACTTTCTATTCAATTCCCTCGTTTGCATCGCCTTACGATGTCGGGGACTGTACTTACTGGCAGATTGAACATTTTGCCCATTTCTCTTGTACAATAACCCTTTTCGCGATTGAACATCACAAGTTTTCATTGGTCAAATGAAGTATTCTGTCCTTTCTGCCTACCGTACTACTTTCACCGCACAAGGGAAAGTGAACCGAACTCTTGTTAACACTAGAATATCAAGTGATGTGTTGTCGAATTCCTCTTAACTCTTTTAGCACAGATAAGAAACATGACAAAAACTTATTTCCTTGTGACCGAATAATAAAGTGGCAGGCTTTATTGACATTTTTTAGCAAACTTGCAAAAATACTAATTTTCTTTCGCGTTCAAACTTACCTTTCGCGTTTCAATTTCTTATTGTTTAGTAAATCTTTCTAGATCAATTACGATGTATAAGGGAGATTGAATATTAAAGTGAAAGACTGTAGTTGATCAATGTGTATAACATTATTTTCTTCATTCTATATTTCATTCATTTCTTCTAACTATATTTCATTCATTTTGTTGTTCTTTATTCCTTCCTTCTGGATTATTTGGCAATACACTTCGCATTACAATTGCAACTTACAATTGCACTTTTGGAGGAGATGCATTCGAAGCGTCAATCGATGTTCTGGTAATCTGTTTTAATGGTCTTTTAATTGTTTTCACTGGACTCAGAGGACGGAAACTTTGAAGGTCATTAGAATTTACTTCGTGTTCGTTCACGATGTCCATTGCTTGATGCATTATTTCGGTATTAAATGAACCGTTATGCATTATTACAATTTATTTCAATAAATTTTTCCTATTTACAATCAAAATGCTACATAATATTGCTGACAGACAGATAAATTCAATTCCTTGATTCATTGAATCAAACAAAATCAGCTAGGTATTTTACTTACAGATTCATTGGGCATATACAATCGCCTTCTAAAACTTTATATTTGTGCAAAGTTCTCCTTTGTAAAGCCGACACGAAGAAATGATACTGAGAAACTTTTTATAGCTTTTAGCTTATCGAATTCTTCTTCTGTAGCTGAATTTGGAATCACATTAGACAGTACTATACGTCTCTCTTGATCTCATATTCTGTTCATTGCCGTCAATGTTTATTTCTAATATTTAACAATAATATCATCTGCTAACCCTTGCTTGGGAGAAATACACCAACTCTGTTATTGGAAATCTTCGACGCGTGCATAATATTCCTAGGTTGTACAAAAGCTGTTAGCGCTTAATCTTAACTGTACTTGTTAGCGAATTACTGTAACCTTCAACATGGTAATTATTTCTTTATTCTTTACGAGAGTACATTGCCATTTTGAACTTTATTGGAACTGTATTATAACACTGGCTATCTTGAACTGACTGACTCTTGTAGAGAGAGGTAATTCCGGCTGTTAACGCTTCGATGGTTGATATTATTTCCCATTGGGAAATTCGAAGGAAAGAAAATGTTATTGTTCTGGTTAACTGCTCTTAAAAAAACTATTTAGTAGTGTTATGTGCGTACGGATGAGTGTATGTTGGGTAACAAACATTTATTTTCACAAAACGTAATGAAAACAGGCCCGCCGCGCCGGGGGCGAGGCTATAGCAGAAGGTAAAAGGCCGGAGACCCTGGACGCCTAGGACAAGGCCCTGGCTCGGGGGAGCGTTTGGCGCAGCCAAAGTTCCGAAGGAAGTCCGCAGCGCTCCTTGGGTCGATGTTCGTTGTCCGGGAGAGATGACGTTGAGAAGAAAGCCGGGACGTAGTCAGGTGCACTGGCATGGAATTGTTCCGTGCCCGAGAGGCGCAGCACCAAACCAAATGGTCACCGCTCACGAAAACTACCTTCTATAAAAAACTCCTGACGCTCGGGCAACTGCAGTCGCTCGTATCTGCCTCTCTCTCCTCATCTCTTTCCCTCTCCCACACTTCCCTCTGACACTGTCTCCATCTCACTCTCTCCCTTTCGCCCCATTTCTCTCCGTCTCTTCCTCCCTCCCTCTCCCACACTCGCTCTCCCACACTCCCTCTCCCACTCTCTCCCTCTCCCACTCTCTCCCTCTCCCACTCTCTCCCTCTCCCACTCTCTCCCTCTCCCACTCTCTCCCTCTCCCACTCTCTCCCTCTCCCACTCTCTCCCTCTCCCACTCTCTCCCTCTCCCACTCTCTCCCTTCCCCACTCTCTCCATCTCCATTTCTCTCCATCTTCCACTCTCTCTGGCTCCCACTCTCCTTCTTTCTCCCCTCCCTCTCCCTTCCTCTCTCTCCCTCTATCTCTATTCGTGCCTTCGCTTTGCTGCATATTATATCGGCGCGGCTGGCCAGTGAAGGGCCAGTTGGGCGATTCGGCTCCATGGACAGTCCGTCATGGGGACTATATTAGCTTTGCCTATCCTTTCGGTCAGGGGCGTAGCGCCGTTAGATCCCGAGGTTCCCAGACGGTCATCCAACCAGGGGCCTGCGATGTCTCGAATTGCTTAACCTCCTTGACTTCACGGAGCCTTGTTAATTAATTTAGCAAGCGAAGACGGTTCATTGTAAATGCAAATGTTCAACTTTATTTTCAAAGCTTTAAAGCAGACTTTATCTGCGAGACTGTTGGTGTGGAGAATGACATGCTAAACCTAAGACCCAGATTTTGAATCCAGCGCGGACTTTTTATTTTATTTGTAATTACTTTCGCATATTCAAGGAGTTTACTAATATTGCATAGTTCTTGCAAATGAGTTTTCTAATATCGCGTAATTCTTGCTAATTTTGCAAGAAACTATGTGATGTAGAGCACCACTGCTAATGTCTACCATTTTTGGGCTATTGTGGATGCCTTTTAATTATTACCAAGTAGTCTTTTGTCTATTTGGGAATTGATTCAAATTGATTTCTGTCTGTTGACTTGCCGGGAACAGTGATATTATTAAACAAGAATGTGTAGACCCTATGAGATGCTGCACAACTTATGAGATTGATCGTCTTGTCTTAGCTTCCTTCTTTCTTCTTCCATTTAATGAACCAAAGAGAACATTTGAAGCTGATGATGCTGTACACGAAGTTATCGTGAATTTGCGTTCACATGAAAGTGAAGAGTTGGTCTTCGGGGCATCGCTGGGTATTTTTAGCGTTGAAGAAATATTTATCGACTGAGACAATAACACTGGAGACTAAACACTTAATCTATACACTACGTTGTGAAAATGAGTTATAATAGGGTATAAATGATCGACAGCGCTATGCCGGTTGGAGCATTTAGATCAATTCTTTCCCTTTTGTTTATTGAATTTTATCTTGGTAGATTTCATTTCACAACTTATGATGTAGTATAGTTGTATTTTTATAATCTAAAAGACTAGTAATTTTTGTACTACTGTTAAAACTACTAGATTCTGTTTACAAAATTGAATGTTTTTATGTCTTTTATATTTTTCATTAACTGCGATCAATTTCTGGTATTACTATTTCAGATCAGATAAAATAGTACAATTTTACCTATTTAAGAACTCTATCTCCCTTCCACAACGGAGTATAATAAATGCAGAGATCGCAGATCACTGCATTTATCACTGATCAATTTTATCACTGATCAATTTTATATCAATTAGGGATGAATATTGACTTTCATTTTTCAATCCATTTACATATCATAAGCTGACACTCTAATATTGCTGAGGATTTTCTGTTTATTAGTGGGTGCAGTTTTGACATTTACTCACACTATTGCAAGGATGTGAGGTTTACATGTGAAATTTTTATGGAAAAGCACACTAAGATATTTAATTGAACCAATCCTCTGTTGAATTGTAATGTTTTTTTGTTAGGTTAGGAAGAGTTTCTGCTCTTCGGAGTGAAAATATATTTTCTTGACATTTATTTGGATTAGTTTTGATTTTTCATTGACCTGTCTATGATATTAGTTCCTTAAGATATTTTTGAATTCGGTCTTAGGCTAAGCGCATGTTTTCATATGCAGTGAATAAAGGTATGTTCAGCAAAAAGCGCTAATTTTCTGTCTGACATGTGTGGGATAGCTGAAATAAACATTACATAACAATGGAGAGAGTGCATATCCCTGAGACATGCCTGCTGATGTGTTTCGAGGGTTTGATAATGTTTCGTTATCTTTTCTTTACAATATTCTATATAATCTATAGCTTTTCTTATAAAATTTCTATTTGAAATAAAACCCTGCATTATTTTTTGGAAGTAAATCAGGAACTGCCAAACTAGGTAGTTTATATATTTGTCCTGTCTGCCAGATTCTGTCGTTTTCATTGGGCTTGGGTGTAGGCTCGAATACTGTTACATAATGCAGTGCATTAGTACTGAAAGACTTAGACATGCAGAAAGAAAATTGAAGTTATAAAGCTAACCATCATAACAAAATTTGCCGTTTTCTCTCGCAGCATTAAAAACTTTTCTGTACTCCGTAAGCAGTAGCGAAAAAGTAAAATGTCTCAAAAGGAAGTAGTTACTGGAAATTCTTATTATGATGAGACAAGTTATTAAGTTGGCGTGTTCTGAGAGTTGGATATTTAAAGCCCATTTCTAGAAAGTTGACATTTTACATACTAAATGTACCTTTTTCAGCTTACATTTGAAATAGGAAACAGAAATTTTCAGGATTTGTTAATGAAGGTTTCCTGCATTTGCTGACATTCTTTCTGATTACCTTATTAGCCATCTTGCAGAAGTTTATTAGAAAACTAAAAAACATTGCATTGCGAGAAAATAATCATATTTTACATAAAATGTCTGTATGTGATTTCAAATTTTCAACTTCTTAACAATGTTTCACATCTCTTCATTAATTTGCAAAACGTATATACCATCATATCAGTTATGTTTCAATCAGGCATTCACCATTTTATGGCTCTGTTAGATTCATTTTATGGCTTTGTTCGACCATACAGTACTAGGGTGGCGTAGTGGTATAAGTGACGGCACGTTAACTTTGAGGATCTGATTTCGGGTCTCGAAGCGGAAAAGAAATTTCTGGTTAAAAACACGTTTTCTGTTTTGTGTAGAAGTATAATATTGCGGGGCATCTAGAAACAATGCAATAAATTACGTGCATTGGTAGCGCCAGTAGTTGAATTTGAATTTCAATGAGAAAGCAAAAAATATATCTCTACTTGAAATTTTTATACCTTGTCCCAAATTACTTTTTCATGAATTTGGCATTTACCTATTTATGCCTCTGACCGTGTTCGATCCATACGGCGCTTGTTTGTCATAGTGATATGAGTGCCGGCACGTTGGGTCTGAGGATCTGCGATGGAGCGGAAATGAAATTTTCTGGTTTATGTAGTAATGTAAAAGCATTTAGGACCATTTAGAAATGGAGCGATAATGTATCAGCTTTGGTAACACCACTAGTTTTCCTTTTACACGCTTCTTTATAAAAAAAAGTATGTTTCTTTTTCCAGGGCAGTTCCAATTCTGGATTAGTTTTTCATCTATTTTGAGCTCGTCATAGCCAACATTGTCTTCATTACCAGGAAGATTAGACTTGAATTTCATTTAATAGTAGGTAAATATTAATCTCTTTTTTTCGAATTTTCCTGGAAATTGTCGGTCTGTAGTTCTGGCTTAACTTTTACATAAGCGTAACCGTTGTTAACCTCACCACTCGTTTCCCATATCTTCGACTCTTTGTTATACTTTGACTTTGTAAGAAGACTTGTAGGAATCCACGTTCGAAGCACAAACTACCGCTATGCTGCTACTCGCTTCACCAACTCTATTGCGGTAATAAAGTTTGAGCAAGATGGGCGCGTGAAAGACTAGAGTGATAATTGCAAGTTTTTCGGTGATGGGCCAACGAGCAATCACTTCAGCGTTCAGTCGCTCTAATACTTACTTAACCACTGATGCAGGAATAACATCCGGGTGTACTAATAAGTCCATCCGTTTTTCATCATCACTGTAAGTTTACAAAATTATTTACAGATTACATAAGTTATTTATCAAGAATTTAACATATTTGTGAAAATAAAAAGGTTTATTACATGGAACTACAGAAGTCCCTTTCAAAACTTTCAGGGGTCAATATTACCGTCTTATGCGCACGGCTATGAGTATAATACGATCCGATCTGAGAATACAAACCCCTAAAGATAGTGCACACAGGCAGGAAAGTTTCTATCAGAATGTCTGCTAGCAACAGAGTATGGAATCGCCTCTTCCTCCAGGGCAATATTCGAGGGATTTGCGTAGGCCGCTGACTCATGTATACTGCATACGTGAACTCTTTCTCGTTCGCTTATACGTAAGAGAGGATATATTGCATTTGACCACCATTTTATCGCTTTTCTCTTTCTTTCTTTTTGTTTTCCTCTCTCGGTTCGAATTCTTTTGCATTTTTTGTGGAGTCCCCTCACTGCAAGGGCTCCGGACCAGCCACTCCATCCCCTCCGTGCTTAATCCGGACTGCACACACACACACACACACACACTTACTTGCACTACAAAATTTAGTCCAGTCGATATGTACATTTTACTTGGAAAATACCATAAACACGTTTTCTTTGAGTATCCTCAATGTACTCAAACACTAGTTAAAACCCCAAGTTTTCGTCCTCCCAGACCCTGTGCTAACTCCGGGAGTCCCGAAAACCCAGTATTTTACTGACTTGTTTCAGGTTTTTCTCTATAGCTCTTTGACCTTAAGTCCGTAGAAAAATGATTCAAATAACTTTTGAAGAAAATAAAATTTCCTACAACTTTTAAATAAAACATTTTTTTGAAACCGATTTCCAAGCGAGCTGTTGTTTTTCAAAAATACGCTATTTATCACTTCTCAAAAATGTGAGCAAAAATAGACATGTTTGTGATATTATAATCAACCAGTAATAAATATTATTATTTATAACACTATTACTTATCTCACTGTAACTTATATCACACATTGCCTCATAAATGTACCTATTGCCGAAAACATTAATATACAAAAAAAGTTTATGTATATCTATGTGTTCGTGTTCAGGCGTAACTCTTCAACGCGGCAACAGCATTTCAACGAAACTTAGTATACATTGTTACTGGGGAATTACAAACAATACGTTGGGGATAAGACACACCTAGAGGGGTAGGTGGGAAAGGAGTAATATTTACAAACAAAAGCATTATGCAACCCGCAATGCATACACACCTTGTGTAATGCGCACTGAGAAGGCGTAGTGGACGAGACGGTCAAAGCTATTTTATACATGATTGTGATAAATAAATGTTCGGACAACGCTGAATATTCACTATAAAATGTACATAAATGACGCGTATGTACTTTGCCTTTGCTGTGCGATGTGGAAAATGTGCAATTCTTTCTAATTTCAGAATTATCCGGTTAATATTTTTACTGCAGGAAATTAGGAGATAAAGTCCGTTGTAGGAAACATTCCGTATGTTTCTTATTCAAGAGTCACATTGAATTAACTAATTTCTTCAACGTAATACGAAAAGATTTCGAAGATTTCCTCTTGAGCGAACTTTGAAACTATAAATGGAATACTTTTACCATATTGGTCAGTTTCAAGAGAATTGCATCATAAATGTTCAGAACTAGTAAGTTTTCTTCGAGAAGAGCACTTCAGCCCAGATTTTCTGCAGTTACATGCCTCAACCCGCCATTTGATTAAGTGTATACGCCTCATAAAGTAAAAGTTTTTAAGGTGCATTTCGTATTATTTTAATTTGACACGAGTGTGCTAGGCAACCAGTCACAATTCCCAGGAATATTCCTTGTCTTTCCAAACTTGACTTAAAAGTGCGACATCTATTTTAGCGGACTGCACCACATGTGTGTGGATTTACGGTAAGATAAAACAAAGTACCTGGTACTAATCGTCCAGCGCTCTCCTTCATCATCTTTTTACCGTCGACCAAATCGACAAAATTATTTTATCTGCTTCAGCAATAATTTTTGCTGTAGTTTCTGTCTGACTACACAGAATATTTCAGACAAATCACAATTTCCAATAACCACTGCAGAATACTTCCTTCTATTGTCTACAATGGATGAATGTATCGCATCCAACTAAAAGCGTGAAGGGAAAAGCATACGCCGTTGGTCATATTTGAAGGATTTTGATGAATGCTACTTCATCTAGAAATAGATGTCTTATAACTAGCTAGTCAATATAAACAATGATGATGATAATAATAAGAAGATGATGATTTTCATCCGTATTGTTATAAGTCATCTGAATCTTCAATTAAGCAACCGCACACCTGCTCATCATACCTGAGAGTGATTGACATACCGACTAGTAAAAACTGTGAAGGATAAAATTAAAAATAATATTATTAATAACAATAATAATAATAAAAATAGTGTGAGAATCCCTGGGTGAGCAACGGCCTCTCCTTATGAAGGATTGTTCTTAATATTACCCCCCCCCCAACTGAGCAATATTTGTGGTCTTAGAATTAGTTTCCTACAATAGTTTCCTACATTAGTTTCCAACTGTTGTATTAGAAATTGTATTTGAAAAAGTCTGAATAAAAATATTCATTTTACATTAGGCAACGTTCTCAATGATACACTTCTGTCTCTAATTCACCTTTACACTGCATTATAATTACTCTTGCGCAATTATAGTACTGATAATGGAATTAATATGGAAACCCTATACATTTAACTGATTACACTGCACTGCTTGATCTTTGTATTTATTTTCTCCGCCTAACACTTTCCGCCGTTACAGTATGTCTCTTTTCACATACACTCCTGCCACTGTGTCATGTAACGTTACTGTTGTGCCATTATTCTGATTTCTACTATTTGTTGAAATGCTCCAATCGAATTTACTCTTGCTGTTACGTTTTGAAGCACTAGCGTTTCTACACACAAGTTCAAGACTCTTCCACTTTCCCACAGATTGCCTGCAACTTCCTTCATCTCATCGGCCTATCTTCTTCTTGGTCTTCCTTGTTGTCTGTTTCCAATTCTCGGGTCCCATAGCGTTGTAATGTTGGCCCAACGGTTGTGATTTAGTCGTACTACATGACCTGCCCATTTCCATTTGAATTGTTGAGCGTCTCTCGCTTGCGTCCGTCTTCCAATCTCTGAATTCCTTACGCGATCTTTGAGTGTTACTTGTAGTATTTCTCTTCCCATTTTCTACTGCGTTATTTGAATTGTTTTCTTTTTCTGCTTAGTATGTGCCCAGATTTGTGCTCCATACATCATTGTTGGCGGTATACAGCACTCTAAAATGACCCTTTTTACTTTCCCGTATACGTACGTATACGCAGAGTGATATACGTAGTATAGGGAAAGTTATGTAATACTGCGCTAAAAAATGGCCAATTTTCGGCGGAAAAAATTAATTGCCAGGCCGTGAAAAGTGGGAATAAGGGGCCGAATAAGTGGCCGAATAAGTGGATAAAACCAGTTGCTAAATTAAGAAAAAAAATCCCCTAACACGTGGTGTAGCCAGAAACCCTGTTTTCTAGGTCCTTGATACCGAAAACCCAATTGAAAGGAAAACGTCCGTCTGTCTGTCAGTCTGTCTGTCCGTCTGTGAACACTACTAGCGCCTAAACCATACGTACGATTTCTTCCAAAATGTATATTCCCCGGTCTATCTGCTTCTAATCGAAGCTTTGAGATTTCGAAAAAGATTCTTCAAATTAAGCCCCCCGGGGATTTTCAAAATTTTCTCAAAAACGGCTCCGAATTTTTTCTTTAAATTTCTTGTATGAATAGAGTAAAATACACTTATTAACATGGCATAGATCCGATTTTCACGGATAACTCTGAATTTTCGAAAATTGTGAAAGTTTGAATTCCAACTACAAAATTGAAGACAGAGAATTTTCCTTCAAATAAAATTTGTTCTGCATATTGAGTTCTTTCATTAAGGTCATGTCAACGTTTTTCAAATTTTAGTAGTTTTCGTGCAATATTGCGTGCAATACCTGCAATTTTAAAAAAGTACAAAAACAAGATATTCTCAAAAACGGCTCCAAATTTTTTCTTTACACTTTTGGTAGGGATAGTGGTAAATATACTCTATCAGATGACATAAATTGCTCTATAGGTTGGGTTGTGTTTCACACATCAATAATATTTATATTAGCGGCGATTTTTTTCACATTATTATATTTACGAGTATATGTGCTTTAAATAATGTCAAGTAAAGTTTCTCGAAAACACAACTGTTTTCTGTGAGAAGTAGCTCAAAATTTCGCATTTTCAGAAACGCTCAAACACCATTTTCTCATATAATGCTGCAAACTTGTTCTTCAAACTTTTGTAACGGATAGTGCTAATTACACTCTTTAGTGTAGCGTAAAGTTTATTTTGAGTTATATTTTTGTTTTTAAAAAAAATACATAATTGTAATTTCTTTGAAAGATCTCTCACATCTTTAAAATGCACATTACCAGCAATTTGTAAAGATTATTATATTTGTGAGTGTAAGTGCTTCAAATAACTTCAAATAAAGTATTTTGAAAACTCAAACATTTTCTGTGAAAATAAGCTTCAAAATTCGCATTTTTACTCGCGCTAAAACGCCATTTTCTCTTAAACGGCACATAATTTTTAAAAGAAAATTGGCATATACGACTAGGTTTTTGTGTTCTTTAATATTCTAAAATTAATGTTTCCGTTCTACCAACAGGAAACTGAAAAATTAAGAAAGTGACCAAAAAATGTACTTTTGGCGGTGATAGATGACAGCTGGCAAGAAAGAGTTTGTGGCAATTCCGAATAGCTAACGAAGACCCAAGGAAAGTTTGTGCCATTCTGTAGCACCACTAGTTATTTTTACTTTCCCGTATGCTTACGTATATTACTCCGTATATACGGAGTATATTACTACGTATATACGAAGTAATATACGTAGTAGAGGGAAAGTTATGTATTGTTGCGCGAAAACACGGCGAATTTTCGGCAGAAAAAAATTCGTTTCCGGGCTGTGATAACGAAAAAGTGAATAAATCCAGTTGTTAAATTAAGAAAAAAATCCCCTAACACGTGGTATAGCCAGAATCCCTATTTTGTAAGCTATTGATACCGAAAAAACAATTGAAAGCAAAACGTCCTTCTATCCGTCCGTCTGTCCGTCCGTCCGCCCGTCTGTCTGTCTGTCTGTCTCTGTCTGTCTGTCTGTCTGTCTCTGTCTCTGTCTGTCTGTCTCTGTCTGCCTGTCTCTGTCTGCCTGTCTCTGTCTGTCTGTCCGTCTGTCCGGCGTATGTGAATAACCTAAACTATGCATACGATTTTTTCCAAATTGAAGAAACCCCTGTTCATCTGGCCTGACTCGAAGCTCTGAGATTTTGAGAAACATTCATTAATTTCTCGGGGTACTTTACATGAAGCCCCCCGGAGATTTTCCAAATTTTCTCGAAAAAAGTTCCGAATTTTTTCTTTAAATTTCTTGTAAGAATAGAGTAAAATACTCTTAAGGGACATAGGTCTGGTTTTCACGATTAACTCTGAATTTTCAAAAATTGCGAAAGCTTGAATTTTATTCGTCTTCTTCCAACAACAAAATTGTAGATAGATATTTTTCCTTCGAATAAAATTTGTTCTTCATAGTGAAAAACTCACTATAAATAACAAGGTCTTTAAGGTCATGTACATTGTTTTCAAAATTTTAGTAGTTTTTGCGCAATATTGCATGCAATATGTGCAATTTAAAAAATACAAAAACAAAATTTTCTCAAAAAAGGCTCCAATTTTTTCTTTAAGCTTTTGTAAGGAATAGTCCCTAATATACTTTATGAGATGACATAAACGCCATATTGCTCTATTCTTGTGTTTTTTTCAAAAATGACAAAAATGTAATTTTTTAACATGTTTCTCCCGTCGTTAATATTTACATTAGCGGCAATTTGTTTACATTATTATATTAATGAGTACATGTGCTTAAAATAATGTCAAGTGAAGTTTCTCGGAAAGTCAACCGTTTTCTGCGAAACTAGGTGAAAATTCCGCATTTTCAGAAACGCTAAAACGCCATCTTTTTCATAAATGTCTCCAATTTGTTTCTTCAAACTTTTGGAACGGAACTAATAACTGCTTTAATATGACGCAAAGTTAATTTTGAGGTATTTTTTCGTATTTTCAAAAATTACACCAGTGTAATGTTTTGAAAAATCTTTCACATCTTTAATATGCACATTACATGTAATTTGTAAACATTATTATATTTGTGAGAGTATGTGATTCAAATGACTTTAAATGAAGATTAACAAAATTAACAAACTAACCACAGGGTTTTATATAGCAACTGCGTATAAACTATAACACTAAAACACTACTTTAATAAACTGATGTAAACATTCAAAGTGTGTAAAAACGCTACAAATGGCAATACAAAACGCAGGCTCCAGTAATCAGGTGGTCGGCGGGTCTCAAGACTCTTAAAAGGATGGGGAGGGTCTCATTTTCGTTGAAATTTCTAAATTTCCGAAAATTGTTGTACAAATGCATGTGCTTTTGTAGCACCAATAAGCTACGTCTCTCTTCAGACACTATATTCCATGTACCTCTATATGTCAGCGTAGCAGATACATGAAATGTGACGGAAACTGGATATTTGGTAATCTCATGTCAGATTAATATTGTTGTCTGTCCGTTCGTGTGCACGTATCGATTTAATTCAAAACCTATTGAATCTATCAACATGAAATTTAACCACATTGTAGGAAACTACCCATGGGACGAATTTAGAGTTTGTTTTACCTTGATATCTCAAACGGTTCCAAAGATTTTATTTTGTTAATCCCTTCCGCAAAGACTAGCTCTAGTCCCTGCAATAACAATAGCAATAATAGTAATTGTAACAATAATTACGATTGTAATATAAAATAATCAAAAACATCAATCAGTACACATAATAATTCTCAAGTTTTTGCGATTTTGGAATTTTGAGCTTTCAATGGGAGGTTGTATAGCCTATCTCTGTAACGTTAATTGTGTCGTGTTTATTTACTTTTATTTCTAAAACTATTTTATGAAGCTCTGTGAAATTTGCCACATTATTTTGTAGAAATGTTATTCACACACTGTTTCTTTTGGTAACGATTCAGCGTCATTTCGTTGTTTAATATTTTTTCCCAATATACTATTTTTTAAACATTGTTTTGTAAATATACGCAGTATCTGAGTTTCGAATAATTGAATTCTTCCACAAAAAACACAAAATCACGACAAATACATGATACATAAGTGATGAAAAATTCATATAGCTATGTGCAATAGTTTCTGAGATAAAGGTACACGAAGACAAAAAATAATAATTTTCGGGAAATGTAGGATTTATGACAACAATACTCTAAGACAATCCTGGTGCATACTCAGACTCTTTAGCATCTTTCTCATCATTCTCTGAACCTTTCCTCCTTAATCCTACAATCTTAGTACTTTTCAACATTTTTTCTATCTCCTCTTCTGCCTTTAGGCCCTGCGTCTTTGTAATAGTGTGGTGTAGTGTGTCTTGCAATGACTAAGACACTATAAGACACTTGTCGCGACTAGACATTTAAATGGATTTTCAAGCACATAGGAACAAAATCTATCGAAAATGTATATTGCACTATGTTACGTAAATATTTAAGATTCAAATTAACATAAAATACAAAAATTCAAATTTTGGTCCTATGACGTGTACAACCACCCCTTAAAAACGAACTTGCTTATTCGATTATCATAAGTAATATCACATCTAATAATGGTTGTAGGTGTATCTGTCTGTCTGTAGGCACCGATTTAACTAAAAAAGAACTTAATTTATCAACATTAAATTTGAACACATTATAGCCATTACAGAAAGAAAAAACTTAGTTTCTTTACCACGATATCCCCGACTGTTTTAAATATGCGACTTTTTTGTTGATACCCCCTTCCGCAGTGCAGTGCCGTTACAGAAAAGTGAGTGCATATGTTCGCATGTGTCACAAAACTTCAAAACCTCTAAAGTGTTTATTCCCAAATTTGTCACGAATACTTTCAAGGGGCCAAGAATGAAAATAGCGTGGTTGCTACCTCAAAATTCAAAACTTTTACCTTAAAATTATTTCTTTTTCTCACTAAAATGCAATCCCCAAGGGGTCCGAGCAGGACCGGACGGAGAGAGCAGAGCTGGTGAAACTGAGGGGAGGAACAGACCGAGCGGAAGGACAGCAAAGATTGGACAAAGCAGAATAAACGAAAAGAGAGCGCGAAAGAAAGCGGAGGACAGTGGTGGAGCGAAAGAGGCGTCCGAGCAGAAAGAATGGGCGGGGCGGAAAGACGGAAGAAGCGGAAGGTGCGTGATGAGCGTAAGAAATAGATAGAGCGGAAGGAGTTGAAAGGGGCTGCGGGTGGTGGTGTTGTTCGAACTGCTATGGCAGCCCGAAAGGGCGTGAATGGGAGGAGGACGTAGCATTATGATCCGGAGCAACATATAGAGCGGAATATGCTGGATGGGAGGTGTTTGCAGAACGGTCATGGCATGCCATATCGGGCGTGCAGGAGAGACAGACGGAGCGTGATGAGCGGGGGGAGCGGATAGAGCGGAAGGGGCTAAATGGGCGGAGCGGGAGGTGTTTGCAGATCGGCCATGGCATGCCAGATCGGGCGTGCGAGAGAGAGAGAGAGAGAGAGAGAGAGAGAGGGCGAGGAGATAAGGGCGGGGAACTGATAGAGCGGAAGGGGCTGGATGCAAGGGGTGGGAGGTTTTGGCAGGACGGCCACGGCATGCCAAATAGGGCGTGCAGGTGAGACGGTCGAAACGTAATGAGCGGAAAGAAGAAATCAAGCAGAGTAAGCCAAGTGGGATGGGCTGGAGGTGTAGTTAAATCATCCATGGTAGTCTGATATGGCGTACGGGGGCACTGAGATAGCGTTAAGAGTAAGAGGAACATATAAAGCGAAATAGGCTGAAAAGTAAAGGCGGGAGTTGTACGCAGGCCGGTCATGGCAGGCCGCATAAGGTGTGCAGAGGAAATGAAGGAGGCGTGATTGGCGAGTGGACCAGATAGAGCGGAAGGTATAGCATGGTCGAGGTGGGAGTTGTAATCAGGTCGGTCATGGCAAGCCGGATAGGACGTGGGGGGGGGAGGCAGGTGAAGCATGCTGATGGGACTGTTTAATACATGACTGTTAGAAATAAATATCCAGGCAACACCCGGTAATCAGTCTTAAAATACAAAGGCCGTGAGGCAAATGTCTTCCATTTAGGGTTAATATATTTCGCTCTTCGTAATATCTGGTGATGTGATCATATTATTTGTGTTAAAAATTAAGCAAATTTGAAGAGTTAGAGTGGATAAATTATTGAAATTATTAAAGGTAATTTCCCGGCGTTCAAAATTAAACACTGGAGCTATTAATATTGATACATTTCTATTTTTTTGTAGAGTGGTATTCGTCGATACATCGAAGTGAAATAAATTTGTGTTGCAATAGACATTACGAACTGTATATACCTACCTAAGATGATAATTAAGTAAATCCATTAATCACATGCGAATGACGAGACATTATAACATTGTCAATTAGCACATCAGGCATAACATAACTTTGAGGAAAGTTTTACGAAAGTTTGCGACTTTGATTTAAATTAAAGCAATTTTTTATTGACTGTGCGACTAGAGAGGTTAGATCTTTATTTAATTTGACAGTTGACAGTGAAACCTGTGTTGATTTTCCCGAGATGTAAATTGGCAGGCAATCACTGACGATTGCTAGATACTCTAATATCTTTCGATAGATCATTTACGTCAATTAAGAAGAATAGAACTTGGATTCGTGATCGAAACAAAAATAGAGTTACGGCTTTCCTTGGAAATCGTTTCAGTTTCTGTGACTGTGTGACGAAGAAAAGCTCAGGCAGGAGGAGTTTGCCAGTTACGGTGAAAAGGCACACGTCTCTCTTACTCCCAAGCGTGGGAATTAACTAGGCCCAGGCTTGGAGGACACCGTCATTTAGCAGGCAAAGTCGGACAATCGACCTCAAAAAGGTAATACATACAAGAAGAGATTTAGAGAATATTGACTCTGCCTTCGCTCACAGTCCCCATGTTTTGATAGTCCTCTTATATTGTTTAGTCAAGGTAGTGTGTCAAATTATGTCTATACATTTGTCTCAGAGTAAATGTTACAAACTTCTAGAGCAAGTGAAGGGGTAAAAATATAATCGCTTTTTCCAAAGAAATGTGGGAAATTTCATATAATAGATGTTACACGTGTAACTTTTCCCTTTATTTGGGAACTCCGTATGCACAAATGTACGACGAAAAAACAGTGACGAAGTCAACGACATTTCATGTATCTGCCGAACATCAAAGCATTTGGGGATGCCGAACAATTTTGAGAATTCACATGCATAATACAATATTCCAATGCATGTTCATTGGCTAAAAGACATCATAGTTTACCTCTCTACATATCCTAGAAGTTGTAATATTTATTCTGAGACAGCTGTATTCAGGACATTTTAGAACTATTCAAATATATGAATTGGGTTCAAACTATCAACGATGTCCGACGTGCTACTCCCTATCCTAGA
>JAHLJT010009436.1:22644772-22974939 GCA_031308135.1 Acheta domesticus | reverse complement strand
CCATAAAACATAGATTATGGCTACACCACGTGTTAAAAGATTTTTTTTTCTAAATTTAGCAACTGAAATTATCCACTTCTTCTTTACCATAGGTCTGTAATAAGAATTTCTTTGCTGCAAATTCCCCGTTTTTTTTCGGGCAGCGTTACATTACATTCTTACTACTGCATTACATAACTTTCTCTCTACTTCGTAAGCGGTAGCGAGAAAGTAATAAAGACGAATCAGACAGCGATGATTCAAAACGATATTGAAGATACGGAATGAAAATAAATCAAAATTAAGGCGAAATTAGTTTTACGCAGGCTCGAACACAAACACTTCAATATACAGTGAGCAGGAATAATGTTCCTGCGGTATGTATCTGCAGATACCTGGAAGTTCGCCTAAAAATTCAAAGCAGCCTCAGCTACAGCATATTTCACAGAAAGCTTGGAAAGTTCTTAATTTTGTTATGCGCATATTACGGAAAACTAACTGTAACAAGCAAATATAGGCTTACACTTCCTTGGTTCGTTCCGTAATGGGACCCTCATGAGAAAGGTCAGATTAAACCATTAAAACTAGTGCAGAAATAGAAGTGTTACAATACCACATACTTTCTCGCTATATTATATTACCTTTATGTAATATTATGTCACAATTTCTGCCTTTCTTACACTTCAAAATAACTTAAGTCTGTAAATAAACGAAGCCAGAAAAATATAATTTTTTATTCATAAATTTAAATGAAAATATATTAATGGCATGAATTAATGTCTTAAGGGATTCAGTGTAGTCATGAACGTATCCGACGCGTATTTTATTCTTAAATATACTTGTACGCAGTATGCAATAAAGTAAAAAATATACTTAATAAATAATACGATTCCATCGGCGGCGGCGGTGGCGGTAGCGATGGCGTTAGCGACTTTCGCTATAGCACGTACAAGAAAGCTGTAATGGCAAATAATGACACTCTCCAGGATCATTCAATGCTCCACATAGTCTGAAGGCTGGCATGTACTACTAGATCGGATATTGGAAAGGTACCCTGAGCGTCTTCTCTTACTCCTCTCATGGGATGAGTGAGTTCACACTCATCCAAACTTGGTACAACAACAAGAACATTACCTCAACTGACAAACAATTCTTCCAGTGTCATAATGGTACTATTACTAAGTACTATTCTTTGCCTAAAATCCACAAAGTTGGAATTCCTTTAAGCTCCATAGTTTCTTCTAAAGGCCGTTGGAAAGTGTTACCACACTACTCAAAAACATGACTGGTCACGGTCGTGAGACATGTTACTAACAAATTTGATTTTAGAAATAAAATTAATCGTCTCCTATATTATTTCAGTAGTATACCCTCCCTTTACGGCTCTCACACGCAACCAATCTTTATAAATGAGGTCTCTAAAGAAACACAATTTCACGGAGACATGACAAATTGCACGTTGACTTCAAAAATATGAAGGATTTGTTTAAAAACTCATCTAAATATTCATCTGAACGGTTCATATTCGTCAAAACGGTTTAGGAGCTTGCGTTGATCACAATTGGACAGATAGACGAACAGAGAGAGACGGTTTGCCATCAATAGATTTTTCGGTATCAATGACCTACAACACATGGATTCTGACTACATAACATGTTAGTGAAAGTCATTTACTACACGTAGAAACAAGATTTATCAACTTTTTCGTTACCGGGGCCTGGCAATAAAAGCTTTTCTGTCGAAAAAACATTTTTCCCGCAGCAATGAAATGCTTCATCTCCATTTCAAGGATTAGGCGGGGCTGCCTGTTCCGGAAACCATCTTCTCAAACGACCGATACTCCTTCGGCTGGCTGGTTGGTAGTCCCTTGTCAGTCGAGGACGATGACTGCACCAGTTCATGTTAGGGTTCAATGCAATGCTTTCTCTACATTTCTTCTATATGCGCGTATAGGCGAAACAAAAATAGCTATGGTATACAGCTTAGATGATTCAGCCATAGATTTACCAATCTCTTTATTCTATTCCACAAACATAAATTTGGTACACCATATTCTCATATAACGTAGAATAATCATTATCCTGAACGGTTCATCAAAAAATACGTAAACATCAGAAAACAATCTAAAGGACTCCCATTAGAACACACACCAACAACAGATAATTGTTTCAAATAGGTGTTATCTTCACACAATAAAATCAACGCACAGTTATAACGACAGCTGAAGAAATTCGAACTCAAACCCATTTTCTATAATAAGCACAAAATCATACATCTTTTCAATAAACCCAAGGAATCCATGAATGAAATGGTTACCTCTGTGATTTATAGAATAACTTGTAGCAACTTTTCCAAAGTTTACGTGGGGGAAATTGTCACTTATTCTACAAAAGGGTATTCCAACACAAATATATAAGAAAAAGTCCCATGCTATCCACCTCCTCTACGAACATAGAATATAGTTTAATTATGGAATTGATTTGGATAATTCTTCCATTTGCTGGTGCAAAAAATATTGACAGTGTTTTATTGAGTTCCGTGATAAATACGTATTAAATGTCGACTTTAAAATTGCTGCAGGTCTGTGAGGTATACTTCCATCAATCGGACATTGAGAGAGGTGAAAGTATTTAATGAAAAGTCTGGAGAGCTCTAACAGATCCACTAACGTATCCTAAACTTCATAGTTAATTTTCAAATTTAATGAAATTAATTGCCACCAAGTTACTATATGTTGGTTGGGAATCGTTGGTTATCTATTTACTCGGAAATTCTTTGTTCAGGTGCAATACCATCTAAAGTAACGGATAGTGCAGTCTATTTATCAAGGTGTGAAACTCTAGTTCGTGAAATTTCAGCTGACAGGAAAAGAATAGAGGTGCAAATCCTTGAAAGGATAATTACCGCTAGAATGGAGACACAAAATCAGAGTATATTTCTATGCAGAGTATATTGCTATCCATTTTACCGCATGCATATTATTATGTGAGATCTTCTAATTACTTTGCCCAGTATCTCAGCTGTGAAGACACTCAATAGTAATATTTCGGCCAGCCCACCAGTTGAACACGTTTCCTCAATATTATTGAACCATATCAAGCAAATTTTCATTGTTACGGGACACCGACAAATCAGTCGTTTTACTAAACGATGAAATACATGTGAAATACGTTTTGGATTATAAAGGAATTGGCGCCGAAATTGATCGTCAAGGGAAATTCACAAGTGCGTGTGTATTTTTTTAAAGGATTTTCACCAAATTAATATTCCTCATTCGATCTGGTTGATGTTGTGTCCCCTTGAATCTGAAAACCATATTTTAATTGGGGGAGAGTGTTCATTACATGACGCTTCTGGTACATTTTCAAAATTTTCAGGAAATACCCTACAACTAATACTACTAAAGAAACGCAAAGGTCATCTTCTGGTCTTGCGACATGTTGTATAATTGTGTAACATTGGATCGAACGTATTAACTACGCCTTTTGTTGAGTTAATCCATCAAATGGGGACCACATTTCATTTATATTTAGGTGATTTGTTTGGCTGGTCTGAGACGTAAAATAATCCGATTAGTGCTCCCATTTGAACATCATCAGTTTGACCTGTGAATTTTGTCTCGGTGGAGAATGAAACACGTTGGCCCAAGATTTCTTCATTGATATGTTTTACTATTGTATCAGTCACGTAAATAGTAAACAATTTTTCCCAAGCCTCACTTAGTCTACACATTATTTGCTGCTCCCTTACCTCCAGGAATTCTCAAAGTAGTATTACGAGGATGTGTTCTGGTGGATGGCGGTGGGTTAGAAGACCACATATGACCATTCTTTCATTTGATCTCAGGCCCCGGAGTAGTGGGATCATCGTCATCTTCTGATGCACTTTGCTCTAATACACAACCGTCACCAACCTCTGTGCTATCATCATCATCATCACAATTTCCTTCACTGTCATACTAAGAATCATCTTCATCCAAAACTTGATTAATGAAGTCACTAAAACGTTCATCGTTCACAGAACTAGCCGTGCTTTCACTGAAGCTTTATAGAAAATCAATGTACACTACTGCTCCTTGGGGTGTCGTGTCACCCCAAACTACTCTAAACAACTGACAGATTTAAGTACGAGTTTTGAGCACAGAACCACGTGAACAACAATCACAGATATAAGCATAGATGGGTTTCTAGCCATCTGCGTGCGTGCGCAACGAAAATACAAAAAGAAAACGCAACGTCTGGGGTAACGCGTCATCCCGGGGAGCATTCTAGGGTTAATGTGTTATATATTATTTCAGTAGTATATCCCTTTTGGCTCTCACACGCAACCAATATTTATAAAGAAGGTCTCTAAAAAAAAGAGAATTCCACGGAAACATGACGAATTGCACTTTGACTTTAAAAATATGAAGGATTTCTTTAAAAACGCAATTCATGTAAAATGCAACCCGCAACGCACACCAGGATTTTTGAAACCCTATGATTAAATAACTCCTAAATACAGCATTCTAGGGCCTTAAAAACTAAAATTTTCAGACAAAAGGTCTCAAAGAAACATTCCTAATCTATAGGATGAGATCTTGACCATTCTATTACATTTTTGCTGGTTCGACACTTCTCGATTCTACCCCACCTGTTCCGAGCCTGTAGAATCTGCAAGTGTATGTGAAATTACTAATTACCTGATATTCTATGCAATTGAATTACACGGGTGAACATCTTTGCTCGATAATGAAGTTAAATAAGAATAGTTTGTATTGACAAGGGTGTATCAATTACAAGGTAACATATGGGACAAGTGACGGGAGGACAAGAGGGTCTTGAAGAAAAATATATATATTATAGGCTTAATATGGAAAAATAAGGAAGAAGGTGGGGTATAGCATGTTCAGCAGCATGTATAGCATGTATAGCAGAGTTCTCACGCGGGTTCTCTAGGCCTAAGCTATATCACGATTATTTTATCTGGTGATGTTACCTCATATTATATTGCTTTCGTTTGCGTTTGTGCCAGGGCCCGATTGAGACTTGTTGCGGGATGGACCCACGTGCTTTAGCAACTCCGTGTGGAGTTGAGTTGGGTGGCTGGTATTGAGATTGAACTTTAATTTTGTATTAATAAGGTATGCACTTTCTCTATTATTTTGGTGTTATTTATAAACTTATCATATGCTTGTGATTATCAATTGTAGTTATTGTCTTCATATCTTGTGTTTCTTGTCTTAATAATATAGCTCTAATGAAGAAATTAAACATTTCGAAACATTGGCATAACTAATTATTTCTTTATACATATTGACCAATCCTGTGAACTACATCCCTTAACCCGAGAGAGGTGGCGTGGGGTCTCTTGTGACCCCACGTATCTTTGCTTAGCTGCAGTTGCCTAATTTAGCGAGTCAGAAGCTTTACATTTCACATAGCTTTCATCACATTCTTTAGCTTTTGTCTGAAAGGTTTTCAAAATTTTATACATAATAATTCCTTTATAAATATTTCTGAAACCAATACAAACATCTTAAATTTCGGACTTTTTCTAAGTTGTATTGATTGGGTTTGAAGCATTTTCAATAAATTGCTTTTATGCAATACAGTGTTAGAAAATGAAATTTACTGAATTTTCTGATACCTTTTTCGTTGAAATATTCAGGAAAATTTAAAAGGAGTCACTACATAAAATGAAAGATAACTTATAATTTTACCCTTTTATTTGTTTCAATTCCTCATTTGCATGTTTGTTTATAGTAGTGCATTAAGTTAATACGACCTGATAAATGATTATTATTAAAATAACTAATTTCGCACTTATTTCTTGCTAAATATAATTGTATAAAAAAATAACTTAAAGGGGTCAAAAGTGACCCCGCGCCACCTCTAACGTAACTCCGGCAACCGCCACCTCTCCAAGGTTAAATCTTTCACTACCAAAGGAACACATACGCCCTTCTGGGATATGTAGCTACTGAAGGGGGAAACAAATGTTAAAAAATGCTACACCGATGTCCCATTGTTGCTGCTGATCAAAGCGAACTAGTTTTGTTGCATATTACGTTCGTTTGCACCTAATAAGTTGAAAGAATTTATTTTCTTATTAATTGACTTATTTGATATACAAAGAAAATAAAACTTCAAATAAAAATTAAAATTGTTTGTGAAAGGGTTAAAGTTGTCAATGGTCGTGATTTCTACTATGGACAATATTGATTTATGTTTTTATCTTTGAGAAATATTTATAATAAATAGTAAAAATGTGTGTTTTTTGTGCTTTTTTCTATTTTATTTGTGCCTATTCTACAATTTAATAAGTCTAACTGTGATGGTGAAAGAACCTATTTTAGGCACCTAAAACGCATATTTTAAAAACATAAAAATCCGCAGTCTAGATATGACGTAGAGGGCGATGAGTGATACAGGCCCGATCATTAAAGTGAACGGCAGAGTGGAAGCGGGCAAGAACATAACTACTGTGTAATAGATATATGCAAAGGAGAAATAAAAATATATTCCGTGCCTTTTAAGAATATTCGTCAGCACTGATCGATACGGACGTGATCATGCGGCATCTAGCGGCGAGACCGAGAAAGACGCGAAATGCCGTGAAGACAGGTCCTCACTCACCAAAAAATAAAAAAAACCTAGTAAAATTCGAGGAAAAACATATGTTTTAGAACCACTAGTTTCTAATTAATTCTATCAGGACAATAGTCTAGTCATCTAGTGCTCAAAAGGGACCGATCCAGAAAAATATCCGGAAGTTTTATTTCTCAACCATTCGATATGTTTTTTGGGGTGTTGAATTCGAATTTAATGTTTGCCTCTTCGGAAAAGTTGGTCGTTTCAGAGGAAATCACAAAATCCCCTAAAATGTTCGCACTTTTTCCAGTTTTTCACTTACATCTTCGAACAATGCGGTTTATCGAAACAGTCATTATTAAAGTTGCCAAAATTCCTACAAAATTTGTAAATTAACTTTATTTTCTGAAACACTATTTAAGCTCTAGACAGCACTGAGAAACGGTAACTTTTTAGCTTTCTGTTCAAATAGCACTCTCTCACCTTATCTCGTGGCAGCGCTCTAGTTCACTGTATAATGCTTGAAAAAACTTGTGTAAAACGAATTATTAGCATTAATAGCATTAAATGATTAACACCCCGATACTTGTGGCATGAATTGGGACGTATATACGCGTGCGAAGTATCTGTAAAACTCAGTGTTATGTACCCAAAATATAATGGAAACAAGAAAAAAGAAAGAATACAGTATGTAAAATAAAATATATTCAGCAAATATTTGTATTAACAATGCGTTTTGTCTATATTGACAAATTATATCGTAAAAGTAAGAATAAAAATGAAGAGGAAACTTTTGGTATGATACAAAATTGAAATCAGATGTTATTGGGGTTTTGGGCATTGATAAAGACTTGCATAATTAAATTCAAGCCTTCGTTCATTACTTTTCTTTCTACCTACATGCCAACGTGCTTCTCTCTGTATCAGGTTGTTATCAAATATCGCCTTTGAATGCAAGTCAATAAGTATTCGGGTTATTGACGCATTCAAATCACTTTCTCGCCTCGCCTCTACCCAGATATTCCCTTGGCGTTCTATTTTTACTTTCCCGTATACGTACGTATATACGGAGTAATATACGTAGTATAGGGAAAGTTATGTAATGCTGCCCGAAAAAATGGTGAATTTTCGTCAGAAAAAAATCGTTGCCGGGCCCTGATAACGAAAAAGTGGATAAATACAGTTGCTAAATTAAGAAAAAAAATCCCCTAACACGTAGTGTAGCCGTAATCCCTGTTTTGTAAGTCCTTGATACCGAAAAACACATTGAATGCAAAATGTCCGTCTGGCCGTCTGTGCGCACTACTAGAGTCTAAACCATACGTACGATTCTTTTCAAATTGAAACCTCTGTCGATCTGGCTCGAGTCGAAGCTTTGAGATTTTGAGAAAGATTCTGTAAAATTTGGGGGTACTTTAGCCCCCGGGCATGAAGCCCCCGGGCATTTTCAAAATTTTATCAAAAACGGATCCAAATTTGTCCTTTAAATTTCTTTTAGAGATAAAATAAAATACACTTATAAAGGTGGCATAGGTCTACTTTTCACGGTTAACTCTGAATTCTCGAAAATTTCATAAGTTTTTTTTCGGCTTCTTCCGACAACTACAAAATTAAAAATAGAGATAGTTTCCTCAAATAAAATTTGTTCTCCATAGTGAGTTCTTTCTTTAAGGTCATGTACACGTTTTTGAAAATTTTAATAGTTTTCGCGCAACATTGCATGCAATATGTGCAATTTAAAAAAATTACAAAAACAAGATTTTATTAAAAACGGATCCAAAGTTTTTCTTTAAACTTTTGGTAGGGATAGTGATAAATGTACTCTATGAGATGACATAAACGCCATATTCCTCTATTATTTTGTTTTTTCAAAGATGGCGAAACTATACTTTTTTGACTTGTCTCTCACGTCATTAATGTTAACATTAGCGGCAAATTTTTCACGTTATTATATTAATACGTACATGTGTTTTAAATAATGTCAAGTAAAGTTTCTCGAAAACTCAACCGTTTTCTGTGAAAACTAGCTCAAAATACCGCATTTTCAGAAACGCTCAAACGCCACTATTGTATTTGTGAGCATAAGTGCTTCAAATGACTTCAAATGAAGATTTTCGAGAACTCAAAAGTTTTCTGTGAAAAAGAGCTTCAAATTTTGCATTTTATTAGCGCTTAAACACCATTTTCTCAAAAACGGCTACAAATGTTTCAAAGCAAATTGACATTTAGGACGAGGTTTAAGTGTTCTTTAATATTCTAAAATTAAAATTTCCGTTCTACCATTAGGAAACCGAAAAATTAAGAGAATGTCAACAAAATGTACTTTGGGCGGCGGTAGATGGCATCTTGCAAGAGAATGTGTCAAGTCCGAATTGCTAGCGAAGACCAAAGGAAATAGAAAACTAATAGGGAAAGTTTCCTGCCATTCTGTAGCACCACTAGTTCATCATAAGACGCGAGGGTCTAGCATTGTTTGAGAATGTGCAGATAAGCGATCTCTTGTCATATCGCTTCGCTAGCCTAGAAGCGAAAGCAATACGCGCGTGTTGACTTCACCGAAGGTTGTATTATTACGTAAAGTTGGTAACATATTTCCGAAGCTACATGACGATAAATGCTCCGTGAAAACGTGTTGTCGCGCGTTCCCCGTGTGAATTTCATTACACACGAGAGTAACAAACTATGAGGAAAACGCTGTCCTTGCGCCCAGACTAAGGTAACACTGACAATTTCTTCAATACTTAATGATTCTTATGCCGAGGTGTGCTAACCGTCTTGATTACTTTTCATTTTCAGAACCTTCCCTTATATCAAAGGATTAAAACGACGGTAGCAGTTGTATTCGACACGAACATCTTCAGTTCTCCCAAAACACTGAAGCTATATTCGCAGCCTCAACAGATGTATAAACCCATTTCATTTCATAAATTCTATTTTGAAATGTAAACTTTAGGTTAAAAGAAATAGATATAATTTTATATAGTATGGAGGTAAGGAACCCAAAATGTTTACCTCTTTGATATGAAGAGAAAAATCACAGAAAATTAATCAATATCTTAAAATTTACTGTTTTCCAAACCATATAAAGTAACTTCTTATATGAGAAAAAGTAATTCACACTTTCTCCGAATGATTAGTACAGCAGTAAGCAACACAAGTCACCATGACAAACTGTTACGAAAATTTGTTAAACTGATCGAGGCTTTTAAATATTAAAAACCATGACAAATAACACACCTCAACGCGCAAACGCGTACAAGCGTTTCATGCACTGCCATATGGCAGATCGTTGCTTCAGGCGGCTTCAAGTTTGCGACGGCGTGCCATCTTCCTGTATTCCTCGCTCCGTGGTTATAATGGTGTCTTGCCCTACCAGAAAATGTAACGCTGCAATGAAGAAAGACGCCTGATTCGCGTGAGTGATATTTACTAAGATGCGGTACATCCGGAATTGTCTGCAAACTGAAACCGAAGAGGAAGATATACTAATAGCTCGATCGACTGTATCCCGAACTTCAGTTCCTAAGAGTATTTGTAGTGGTGAGGAAAATCCCTTCCTAATATTGGGACTTAAAATTTCTCCTAATGCCGTTTCCTTTAATCAGGTAAAGAGAAAGTTCCACAGCCCCTGTACTGTCTTGGAAGTACAGTAGAGAAGAGTCTTACAGACCTTACACTGTTCCTCTACGCGAAGAGTGGTTACATAAAAGAGTGGCACGTCGACGATATTTAACTAAGGCAAAGTTAAATTCCTTAAAAACGTCACTAAAAATTCCCTCCTTGCACCTTGCATAAAAAAATGCACCAAATCCTTCAGTCTATACGAAGGAAATTACTACTGCTGGAGAAACATATCTAGTCGCCCTGGTAATCACTGGTAATCACCAAACTACGGCACTTATGCTGAGGCCCAAGCGCTCCTTGACATCAGCGTATAAGGCTACTGGAAACATTGCCTCACTCCCCTCTCCCGCGCGCGCGCGTGCACCCCTCCCCCACACTCACATACAAACACAGAAGCTACAGCCCATCTACAGTGTCCGAGGGCTTTCCACCAAGCAGTGAAAAGGGAAAGATTTGAATCCTGAGCAGTGGAGATGAAAATCGACCAAGAACTCTTGATCTTATTACCTAGATAGAAGATTTTTATACCCTAAACATTTTTGAAATATGCTTTTAAAAATATGCATTCATGTCCTAAAAATTCTGAAATATAGAATTTAATATGCAATTAAACTTAACAATATTTCATTTACTCTACAAACTTTTATTGATACAATTGAAGAGAAGCATGCTTGGAATGAGAAAATATATTTTTGCGCAAACATAATGTAATCTATCCTACTTGACGAGAAATAATTGAAGTAAATATTCACCTTAGTGAAGTACATTGTATGTCTTGTTATATTTCTTCTAACTAGTTTAAAAATATATCAAGAAATATCCAAAATTTGTGCAAGTATTTTATTGTTTTTAGAAAACAAAACAAAAGTATGCAACTGTGACTAGGTCTTTCGAATCAATTAACGCTCACAAATAAATAGATTCTATGAAAAAAATGACACGTTATATAGGTAAGTCTCTATTTTAACGAAATACGGATGTGCAAAGTATGCGCCTACAGGAAAAAGTGCACCAACTGGAAAAATCGGCCAAATACACACTCACATATTAATCAATATAGCATCATAATCTAATCAAATGACAAGAAATTTCACTTAGCTATGCATTGAAGCAACGGACAAAAATATGCAATCAAAGAAATCTGCTCCCTCCTTATAGCTACTCCCAGGTCCTAACTCTGAAGAAACAGCAACTTATCTCCTGTATATGGAAGATTTGTGGATGTAGACGAACAGGTCTCTTCTGGACAGAATTTTGTTTTCTCTGCGATGATTTATTGTTCAAATGTTGTTGGCACGTTTCACCTCAAGATTGCGACCAAGATGACTCCCCTCTCAGTAACAATACCACGGTCTAAAAGAGCTGAGGTAACTCATTCATACAATATTTCACAGCGTTGTCTTTGAATTATTCACAATTTACTATTCAGTGGCGAATTAAGGCATGGGCGAACACGGAACCTCGCTTTCTAAGAGGGCCTCAAAATTGAACATAACAACGTGCCATTTAAGAAGTATCTTATGTTTTTCACTATCTATCCTACGTCGTAAGTAGCAAAACAAATTTTTGTAATGCTGCGGTGGAAATCGGCGATTTTTCGTCAGAAAAACGTGCAGTGTTTGTATTGTCGAGCCATGGGAACGAAAAAGTGGATAAATCTATTTCCTATATGTAGTAAATTACTTCCTCTAACACGTTATGTAGTCAGAATACAGGTTTTTTGGTTTACGTATTGGATGGGTATTGTAGATCTTAGATATCGAAATATCGATTTATGGCAAAACATCTCCGTCCGTTCTTCCATCTGTCTGATCAACGCAAGCGCTTAAACTGTTCACATGATTTTCCCCAAAGTTGATATTCCCCGATAGGTCTGAAGGAGCTTGAGGTCCGACTAGTTTGACACTTATGTATTGATTTTTGGGGGTACTTCACAGGAAACCTCAACATTCTTGAAATTAATTCCAAAATTGCTCCATTTTCCCCCCCTTGAATGCACTAAAAAGTAGTATAAAATGGTGCTGGACCCATTTTCGCAACCGGTGCGCGTTGCAAAGTCGAACTTTCTATATTTTCCAAAATTTCAAAACAAATTATATTACAAAGAACAATATTGATAATAGAAATGTTTGTCTTAAATTAAATCTGTTCTAAAATTAGATTTTTAAATAAGGAGGTAATATACATTTTAGTATAATTTCAGCTATAAATTAAACACCCAGATCTGAAGGACTAATATAATCGCCTAATAAATGCATAAAAGTAAGGTTACTATAAATAATATGTCATCTATTATCATTTAAGTAATATTAAAAATTTAAATCGTGAACACAATAGAAACGTCTGTTGGAAATTAATTCTTTTAAAGCAAATGCATATTCACAAAGTCAACATTAAAGCATTGTTTCACTGCTTATGGTATGCGAAATATATTATTTCCGACTATCTTATAGTTGAATTACGATTTTATTGAACGCAAAAATATTGTAACATTAAGATTGTAGTAATTAACGAAGCAAGTGGATAATTACAGGGTTATAATTGTACAAGTGGTATGTTCAAGAAAACGAGCAACAATAGAGCGAGTTTTCTTACTTACCACGGGTGGCAATTTTATTCATTTATCCACATGATACGTTCAATATTTTTTCTACTCCTATTGGATAATTCTATCATATGAAGGCGGCATCCCGTTGCATAATGATATTCATTTCGACACAGAGTTAATTATGATACAGGTTCTCAACCAATCACAGAGAAGATTAGAAACCAAGTATTGATACTTCATTAATCACTGAGAATCTTCCTAGTAAATATTTTGTTCGGTTGTGTTAATTAAAATTGCATTTAATATTATTTATTAATATTTGTCAGTTTTTATTTCTTTTATTATTAGTAATTTTACTTGTAATATTATTTAAAATAAATTAGATCGTAATTTCACTTTGATCCTATTTGACTAGTAACTACTATTTGCATTGGAAGTGGTAGAGGGACATTTGACTGACGTTAAGATCAGAACAAAAGTCATTTCGTGTTATACTATTTTGCTGCCGTGTAATTGCGCTTGAAAACTGGCTAATTCTTTAGTTTAAAATGTCTAGTGAATCAGAGATTGAGTTGGCACCTCCAGAAATAAGAGAAAAATCGAAAATGGTAACTTCGGAGTTATTCTCACGAATTTTGTAATTTCTCACAGGCGGACTGGTGAACCAATGCCATGTGCAGCAGGTAGGGTAGCTGTCGCTAGATGGCCTTGGCTGAATCCTGCTTGTCAACTGCCACGAAACGATTCAATGTAAAATTTTAACTTATAAAAGTTACCATAAGTCGTAGAAAAAGTACCGTATGAAACTCGATGTAATGAGTGTTATGCACTTGTGTGAAGTTTACAATACTCACTCGTTCCTCGATCGTATCGTAATATCACAGTCATGTATTAATACCCATCCTTACATCATCATTTTATAATGTACTATTTTCGCTTCCATTAAAAATAATTTAAATTTTGAGAAATTCCAGCACATTTTTACCATTCGACGCGTATATTACATTCACGACAGAGGAAATATAATAAGAGACATAAAACTGGTATACAATTTTATTAAAAAATGTTAATCATCATCATCATCATCATCATCATTATCTCAAGGACTAGCCCGAATGGCCTGTTCCGTCGCCAAGAAGATCGTCTCTCCATTTTCTTCTAGGACTACCTGGATCGCGAGTTCCTTCGGATGCTTAGTGGAGAAGCTTATTTGGTAGTCTCTCAGGAGTCATCCGTTGGATATGATGGAACCATTTCCCTTTCCGCACTTGGATTCTCGTATTGAGGTTGGAAATGTTTAGTTCGCTTCCGTTGTCATTGCTTCTTATGCGCTATAGAAGCGTATATCCTGCAACGGATCTTAGAAATCGCATTTCAGAAGCCTCAATTTTCCTTCTGTCCGAGCGATTCATGCTCCAATTTTCGCAATCATATTCCAGAACAGGAACCGCCATCACTTTGTAAACCTGCGTTTGTATGTCCTTTCTTACTTTGTTCTTAAGATTTCTTTGGATTGTTTCACACATTTCCTGAAATTTATTGAGATTTTCTGGATGTCATTTTCTTTCGCAATAAGATATGTTTTGGCCCGAGGTAGTTCAATCCTGACACTTTTCTAGTATGGGGTTTTCTACAACTATTCTGCACCTTAAATTATGCCCCACAAAAGCCATTAGTTTAAATTTATGAGTAGATATCCGCAACTCGCAATTCTGTGTTATATATTTGCAAAGTATAGATGTCATTCTGCAATCTATCCTCCGAGTTTTCCAAAATAACCTGATCTTCAGCAAATAAAATTGTTCTTAAGTCTGATCCAGAAACTCTAATGCTTTTGGCAAAGCTCTCTGCAATTCCTTTCAGTATATAAACTAACTAGTGGTGCTACAGAATGGCACATACTTTCCCATATTAGCTTTCTATTTTCTTGAGTCTGGGCTAGCTATTGGGAATTGCCACATACTCTTGCCAGCTGTCGTCTATCGACCCCCAAAGTACATTTTCTTCACATTTTCTTAATTTTTCTGTTTCCTAATGCTATAACGTCGTCTTATTAAAGAGTGCAATTAGCACTGTCTGCTCCAAAAGTTTGGAAAAAAAGTTGGAGCCATTTATGAGAAAATAGCATTTGAGCGTTTCTGAAAATACGGAATTTTAGGCTAGTTTTCACAAAAAAATAGTTGAGTTTTTGAGAAACTTTACTTGATATTATTTAAAGCACATGTACTCGTAAATATAATAATGATGAACAAATCGCCGCTAAAGTAAATAAAACGACGTGGGAGACCAGTCCAAAAAAAATTACATTTTGTAATTTTTGAAAAAACAAAAGAATAGAGCAATACGGCGTTTATGCCATCTTATAGAGAACATTAGACACCATACCTACCAAAAGTTTAAAGAAAACAATTGGAGCCGTTTCTGAGAAAATCTTGTTTTCGTAATTTTTAAAAATATCACAATTGCACGCAATTTTGCCCGAAAACTACTACAATTTTCAAAAAAGTGTATATGACCCTAAAGAAAGAACTTCCTATAGAGAACAAGGTTATTTGAATTATCTTTAATTTTGTAGTTGTCGGAAGAGGACGGAAAAATTCAAACTTTTGCAATTTTTGAAAATCCAAAGTTAACATCAAAATACGGACATATGCCACCTTAATAAGTGTATTTTAACTTTTTTTTTTCAAGAAATTTGAAGAAAAAATTTGGAGCGGATTTGAGAAAATTTTGAAAATGTCCGGGGGGCTTGCATGTAAAGTACCCCAAATTTTACAGAATATTTTTCAAAATCTCAAAGCTTCGACTCAAACCAGATCCGACAGGGGCATCTTCAATTTGAAAAAAGTTGTCCCGTATGGTTTAGGTGCTAGTAGTGTTCACAGACGGACGGACAGACGGACGGTTTATTTTTCAATGGGTTTTTCGGTATCAAGGACAGTACAAAACAGAGATTCTGGCTACACCACGTGTTGTATACATAACTAACGCAATGTATACATAACTTTTCCTATACTACGTAAATTACTCCGTTTATACGTACGTAACTGGAAGGTATGAAAATGTAGAATTCAGTATGGAAATTAAGTCTAAAATTAAGTGATGCTACAGAATAGCACACACTTTCCCTTATTAGTTTTCTATTTCCTTGGGTCTGTGCTAGCTATTCGGAATTGCCACATACTCTTGCCAGCTGCCATCTATCGCTGCCCAAACTACAGATTTTTGACATTTTCTTAATTTTTAGGTTTCCTATTGGTGGAACGGAAATATTAATTTTGAATATTAAAAAACACAAAAACCTTCGTCCTAAATGGCAATTTTCTTTTAAACATTTGTAGCTGTTTTTAAGGAAACGGCGTTTAATCACAACTAAAAATGCTAAATTTAAATCTCTTTTTTGCAGAAAACTATTGAGTATTCAAAAAATTTCATTTGGAGTCATTTAAAGCGCTTACACTTACAAATATAATTATGTTTACAAATTAATGGTAATGTGCATATTAAAGATGTGAGAGATGTTTCAAAAAAATTCATTTGTGTATGTTTTGAAAAAACAAAAAATACCCCAAATTAACTTTACGCCATATTAAAGAGTGCTATAAGCACTATCTGTTCGATAGAAATTTGAAGCCATTTATGAGAAAATTCCGTTTGAGCGTTTCTGAAAATGCGGAGTTTTGAGCTAGTTTTCAGAGAAACTTTGAGTTCTAGAGAAACTTTACTTGACATTATTTAGAACACATGTACTCGTAAATATAATAATGTGATCAAATCGCCACTAATCGAAATATTACCGACGTGGGAGACAAGTAAAAAAAATACATCCTTGCAATTTTTGAAAAAAAAACAAAGAATTGAGCAATATGGCATTTATGTCTGCTAATAAAGTACATTTAGCACTATCCCTACCAAAAGGTAAAAAAAATGAAGCCGTTTTTGAGATAACCTTGTTTCTGTAATTTTTTTAAAATTGCACATATTGCACGCAATGTTGCGCGAAAACTACTAAAATGTTCCAAAAATGTCCACGATCTTAAAGAAAGAACTCTTCATGGGGAACAAATTTTATTTGAAGAAAAAACCTTTATTTTTAATTTTGTAGTTGTCGGAAGAAGTTAAAAAAATCAAACTTTGCAATTTTCGAAAATCCAGAGTTAACCGCGACATTAGGACATATGCCACCACAATAAGTGTAATTTCTATTCTTTCAAGAAATTTGAAGAAAAAAATTTGGAGACTTTTTGAGAAATGTTTTTGAGTTTGAAAACAAGAAGACTTTGAACCAATAATGGAAATCCTCAAATAAACAAAAAAATTAACATACTAAACGACTTTACCAAAAAAGCAATCAAAGAATACCGCCACTCTTCCTTTACCTCCTGAACTGAATCCCAAGCACAACAAACAACTCACTTTGGAAATTCACGACAAAAATTCCCAAACATTCTGAACACCATCCCTCCGATAAACTCACCCTCTGGAAAAAATCCCCTATTGACAAAGCCGAAGCATTAGCTAATCACTTTTGTTGCATTCTGCTCCTGGAATCTAATGTGGCATGCTAAATAGCGTGCCACATTCCCGGCACGGTTCCCCAAAGCGCGTCACGGGCGGGGCGGCTCCGACGCCCCCGGATAGTACACCTGGGCGCATCTATACTGCGAATTTCGTAACTTTGTTCCTGACAGAAATCAGCTGTTTCGCTGCCATCCAATCGCTTATTTTTCGCGTCACTATGATGACGTTCAAGCTCTCTATTGGATGAAACCAGTGAACAGCTGATACCTGTCAGGGACAAAGTTACGAAAATTCGCAAGTGTAGAGATGCCTAGAATGACGTCACAACATTTTAGCGGAATGTTGGGTGGCAACTTGTTCTGTGCGCGCGAGTCCTAGTACATTAACAAGTTCTTGGGTGTATTATAAGGTTGCCGAGATTTGTGTTTCATTTCACATTTGTTATTTACAATTACTTTTCTATTTTTTAGATTCTGGCTGCGCACCTTTTTTCACAAATTTAATTTTTAAAGGAGCATTGCTCTATCACACACGTCAAGTCACTATCATTTCATTTTGAAAATTGTTCAAAGTAAATATTATCGCGACCTGAGCGATGGCGCTAAGGTATTCATTTGTAATAAAATGAAATGTATGAAACGTTTAGATGCACGTGCCCTATCATCGGATATGTAGGGCGCCAACAAATTTCAGGCCATTATGCTATTCAAGTAGAAATGCCTCCGAATATTTTTATTAACTGTCGGATTTTTAAATATCCATTTAAATATGTACAATTTATATAAATTGTATTAATTATTATCGTTGAAATAAATATCACGCACATTAAACTTTAATAATCGTCCGGAAAAAATTCCCGAAAATTCATAAACAGTCTCCAAAATATTCGTAATTTTTCACAGAATGGAGAACGTTCAACACTGAGCTAATCACGATTTAATATAATTTAACATATCAATTTTTCAAAGTATTAATTATAATAAATATATGGTTATTTAAAAATACAAATAAATATTAAACTTTCTGACATATTTTTAGAAATGTTTGCAGTTTCCTGTGTTGAAATCAAGTTTTGATGGTTCATTTTTTAAATCTGTAAATAACCAATTCACTTTCCTCGCTTCAAAGTACAAATCCACATTTTAATCTATAGCTCCTTGATCTGAGGATGCTATAGTTTTACTTTCTTGATTTCTAGGAAGGTAGGGAATTTAAAAAAAAGCTAACTCTATCTTTCCCGCCCCCTTTTGCCCCCGTCCAATACCGCACACAACTTTGTTATCGTGAAAATATAACTTTATTTTAGAGAAAAAAGAACATTTATCTGCGAGAAAGTATATCTAAACAAAACAAAAACGATTTTAAACTATTATAGGCAGAGGAAAACCTCCGACGAAGAATGATCACGTCGTTTTAAAAGAAAATCAACACCTATGTCGTTTTTTTATCCATAAGCTCGCAGCTTGTAGCAGCCTGCCGCTTGCCAGCCATCGGCGACGGTGCTGCCCTCTGAACTACAAAAAGTCACGTGTTCTGGACAATATTGGCTGCCGCCAGCCTGCCGCTACCGGCAGCAAACAGACGCCGACCGCCACGGGAGTCTGGTAGTGAGTGCTGGGTTTTATCCGAGATAATATTTGTTTCCCTCCTGTACTTAGAACCAGCTTTGTCCCCGGACATTCTCCAGGTTCTTGGAATAGAGATTTTGGATAACGACCTATGGCTGGCATTTTGGATTCTCATCTGCTTTTGTGTCTCGACCCCGCTCGTCACCTGGTACGCTCTTGGATTGGGTTCGCTCGCACCGAGAGACCCGCCGCCCCATTTCGCGCGATTTCGCTGGAGGCCAGGTTTCCCCGTGACGGCATTGCTGACGGCTCCGCCCACTCCTTCGCCGCTACCGCCCCGCCACGTCGCGCCGAGGCCACGCCGGCGGCGCTCGCCCCGCGGGGACGACTCCTGCTCGGCCTTTCTACACGGCCGAGGCCAGCATTCGCAGACTCAAGAGAGCTAAGTCACACGAAAGTTGTAAGCCGCCCCGACGGCCTTCGGCGCCAACGCAGTACTTAAATGTACAAGGCTCCCAAGCCGTATGTTATTGTAACTTACTATTGCATTGTGAATAAACTGTATTTAATGTGTTTGATCTTTGGTTTATTCGAAAACACAACTTTGAAACTAACTTCAAAGCCAACTTCAGGGCACTACAGCCCTAAAGAAGACCGCGATATGTTGTTCAAAACGTCGGCGCCTCAGCCTTCGACGCGGCGTCACCCGGACAGCCCAGATCATGACTCCGGCAGCGGAAGCCTTCGACATCATTTAACTTTAAAACTGCATTTACACTTAATGTCATTACGGCCCATCTAGAACATACAAAATTGAAAAATTGTGTTTCCGCCCTCAACTATAATGTCCCACAAAAATAAATCCATTTAATCAAACGAACTGAAGATTATAATAAAAAGACTTCCCTCAAAAAAAGACCCTGGACATAACAATATCAACAGTAAAATTATGAAAAAAACCTATCCACACCAACAATAACATAAATAAAATCAAAAACTCTATTAAGAATCTGTTACTATCCAATACTCTAAAAAAACCAACAAAAAAATTCCTTTTCGAAAGCCAAATAAATATCACAGTAATCCAGAAAATTTCAGACCAGTGAGATTACTGGCAACACTGTCAAAAGTTTTAGAGAAGTTAATTCAGAAAACATAAAACAATTATTTAAATAGAACCCAAAACACATCTAAACATAAGATTGGCATCATTAACCAAATTTCAATTTCACATCAGCTTCTCAGGCTAAAAGAACATATACAGTCAGCATACCAAGACAAAAAACATACAACAGCAACTTAACTGGATTTATTTCAAATCTTTGACAAGAGTTTGGCACCAACATCTACCATTTAAACTACTATCAATATGAAAACCACTGTATCTGGTCATCATCATGAAATATATTTTAATAGGGAGAACGTTCACAGTGACAATGGAAAAACACAATTCGACCCCCTGTACAATACTAGCAGTCCTACCACAAAACTCTCCACTTTCACAAACCCTATTTAATATTTATTCGGCAGATATACCGACCACAAACCACACCCAAGTAGCACAGTTTGCAGACGACACTGTAATCTATAAATCCAGCCAATCAATGAAAATCACTAGTGAAAAAGTGCAACATACAGACAGAACATTGTTGACCAATGGAAAATTAAATTAAACCCAGCATCGTAGCTAGGGGCTGCCCAGGTAGGCGGTTGCTAGGGGCGCAACTCTCAGGGTGGGCGCACTTTGCGGACAGCCTTAGGGCCGCTGACGCACAAGCACACAAAATTAAAACATGATTATTACCCCGCAGGGGGACCGTGGCTGCCTAGGTGGACACGATATATTCCCTGATTTAACTAGTGATGCTACCAAATCACATACTTTCGCGCACTTTCGTTTTAAAAATCCAAGAAGAGATATAAAAAATGTTAAAAAAATTAAAATTCGAAAAATGTTTATAGACACTTCTGGTTTATTTATCGTAATTATCAATATTTGCGATTCGAATGGATTCACACGGTTTTCAATAAAGTTTCTAGAATTCTCAATTATTTCCTGCGACAACAGATAATTTTGACAAATAATATTTCCCGACTAGAACTCGAACCAGCGGTGCTTCCCTCGGAAGAGCTGTGGCAATGCTCGCTATTTAACGATTGCGCTCACCTTCGCTATGCATGGGATTTACAGTTATATAATAATAAGTTATGGTGGTTTCATTTCCAGCATTAGGAAGTCGAAAAATCCAGAGAATGTGAAAAAGATGTCCTTTGGGCGCCCAAAGAAGGTATCTGGGATGATCATCATTCTTAACAGAACTAGTGGTGCTACAACAGCACATATATTCCCGTATTATTGGAAGCAGCTAGGTAGAATTGAAATATTGCACTTTCTGCCCTACTAACATCTTAGCTATTATTTGAAAACGTCCAATTCCACCAACAAGCGATAAACCACTGTGTAAGATATACAGATGTTTTAACTAGCCGCCTTTGGGGAAAATCTTGTGAAGGCAGTTTGAGGCTAGTTCCTCACTTCTCCGTACGGTGCGCACGATCGGTTTGGGTCGCGATGTAAGATATACATCTTAAGATGACATCTTAAGATGTGGCTGTTCCACATTACAGGGCCAATCACGACGTTGCCCAAATGAGACCCAAAGATCGCAGCACTTATATGCGAGAACTGTGAGAACTAGTCTCACATAAGCTTCAGTTTTAGACTGGGAGTGAACGCACCTATATATCTTACACAGTGCGAACAAATACATCGCGGTATTGTCAAAACTATGTGAATTCCACAACTGCATAAAAATATAATACAAAAGTGTTGTAAACTTGTATTGGAGAAAGAAGTCTGATACCATACAGCTCTATCAAGACACAACGATGACACGTAATTCACAGAAATTCGCGACAGCGGAACGGAATTCAATTGTTGCTTTCCAAGCATTGCCGATACTCCTTTAAAGAACTAGCAATTTTTATTTCCAATATTTGAAAAGAAATAATGTCTTTAAAGATTAAAGTGTAAATGTATAACAAAAGGTCGAATGTAAAAACTAACAAAGAAATAATATACAAAATTGCAAATTCTATCCGGCTGTCTGAAGCACAGTAAATTTTCAGTGGGCTATTGTGTGTGTCACGAAATTGTAGAAAAACTACTCGTATTTTCATAGTAGAAAGTAAGAAACGAACAAAGAAATAATATACAAAATTGCAAATTCCCATTTACGACGCATCCTGCTGTCTGAAGCGCTTATAGCACTACTAGTTTATTTTCATATTTATTGTTAAAACTTTGGTAGCCAACATTTCGAGGCCTGGTTATTTAACAGAGTTTTATCAATAAATGTGAAAATAATAATAAAAAAACAAAAAAACTGGCTGTCTATAAATCCTGGAACATACTCCTGAAACTATAAGTAAATCAGACAGCCTCGGAAACTACACTGAGGATGAGTTGCTGTTTCTTCCGTCACCTGGGGAATCTTCCATTCCTAAGGCAGCAATGGAACACAGATAACAAGCATTCGGGGTACTGCTCGATAATGATTTTGAGCATCGCGTTCGGGGTCCCATCGAAGCCCGCCGATTTCTCATATTTTATGCTCGTCACAGCACTCGGCAGTTCTTCCATTTTACACCGATATATTTCTTCGAAAGGAAAGACTTTAGATTTTATCTTAACCAGCGATCCCTAGAAAGAAAGAGGTCGTTTATTACTTCTTTCGTCTTGCGTGAATGGTCTACTCCATGAAGTCCTACAGTGCATCCTAAATTTCTCGGTTACGGTTTTACAAGACATTCCCCAAAGATGTTTCTGATATCTTCTACGAGTCTCCTCCAATATCTGGCTTGTTTCTTTGAATCTCTCTCTTGAGCAGTTTACGAGAACTTTTATACTGATCTCTGATGGAGAGATTTTTCCTGGGTCTCGTCGCTACTCTTCACGTCTCTGATGCAGTTCTCGCAGGAGCTCAGGCATCCAGTAGACTAGAAGCTTGCTTCCTAGGAACCTCTTCTTCTCAGCACAGAGGTATCGCACGCAGCTATACTTATTTTTGGTTTCCAGGGTGTATTATAAAACATAACTACCATTACTTTGTAATTAAACATATTTATTATTATATCATTAGATATAGAATTGTCAACTAACAGAATTGTAACCAATTGTCAACTAACAGGATTGTCAATTAACTTATAGATTCGTCAACCCCCAGATGTAGGATACCCTCAATGGTGCTATTAAGATGGAAGGAGGCGGACAGGGGCAGGGCCCAGGTGCCTACAACCTTCACCTTGCCCGGCTGCTTTTTGCAAGCCAGTTGTATAAGTGCTTTCAAAAATGAGCAATAATAATATCCATGTAGGTCCGTGTTTTCAACTGTAGTACATATTTTAACATATTTATGGAAAAATCATTTATTTTTGCATATTTCAATACTTTATTTGCGTATCTTTGCATATTTCAAAATGTTCCATTTCAAAATATTCATATTTGATATCTTTATCAAATTATTCTTATAAATAAGTTTCAACAAATACTTGAAAGATTATTTTTATGGTTTAGAGTATTTAAAATGTAGAATCGGTTTTAAAAGTGGATCTTGATTTAACCTCACAAAAAACTGCAAGATTCATGATAGACACTTTTTCTGTATCTAATGTGCGAAATTTTAGCTATTACAGATCACTAATAGGAAATAAAAATAAAGTTTCACGATTGAACATTTAAAACAGTGCTTTAAAACCTACTGCTTTGTAATTGATCAATTATCAGATAAGGATTAGATCACGATATTCTTTCAGCAACACAATGTTCGCTCGATTTTAGTCGTACATGATTAAATCTTGTTGTACAGCCAATAATAAAACTGACAATTTTATATAATTTAAAGATTTGATTAATATGGTATACTCACTATTTTAATATTTTATTCATTTTTGGTCCATATTTTGTACAATTTTTGTAATCTATGCTTGTGTGCTACATACACACTTGTTATTCTATATGAACCTCAGCCCTTAGAATTCAATAAATTGTATTTATAAGTATTTCTATTGCTGTTGAAGACATAAATAAAATTTCATTGAATATAATTTATTAAATAACATAATTAATGATACGTGTATACATACGGCAGCCTATGTTAATTTCTCTCGACGATCTAATGTATTACAAATGATCATGGTTGAAGGAATATTAAAATTTAATATCAATCTAATTTAGAACACAAAAAGAAATTGTATTAATACTAATTAATAAAATTATTTATTTACAGCATTGATTAATAACAAACAAATTATAGCATTTAATAATATTATATTTAATGTCAGTGCTTGATTTATAAAACTTTAGGTCCAGGAACGCACCCCGATCTAATTATTAATCTAACAGACATAGTTATATATTATAATCTGGCAGAGATCTGGGAAGAAAGCAAATCCTACTACAAAGACGCGTCTTGGCTTCAATCTGAAGTTGACGCTGCCGATGAACTTGTAGAAACAGTGGGACATGTTACAAATTCCCTGAAGAGGACCTCTTCCAACCAATTTAGAACATGGGAATCTGGAAATCCCCCGGAACTGTTAAGATCCAGAATTATTGAATTAAGAAATTAACAGTATCACATTCTCATATAGCAAAGGATGTTAATAACATTTTCGAAAACCCAAAGGAACTCTCGAAATGGCTCACAGGCAGCATCACGCATTTGCTACCCAAAACCTTCTTTAGCGAAGAACTACAAATCATAGCTAACAAAATGTGCAGACACTTAGAGAAGAACCATCTGTTGCCATTTAAGCAGAAATAACGTTGTAAAGTCTTCTATGGCTCTAAGGAGATCATGATGCTCAATAAAGGCATATTGAATGATGTAAGGAAAAGAAAATGTAATTTAAGCTCGGCTTGGATTGACTACCAGAAGGCCTTTGTTAATGTTTCACACAGATTTTGAAGATCCTGGAAATCTACCTATTTCATCCTAGACTTATTGAGTTTTGTAATGCTAGTAGGAAGTCGTGGAGCATTATGTTACTAATAAACAGCGGAAGGGAAGTAGTACAAACAAGAGGTATTCAGATTACAGAGGGAATTTTCCAAGGAGATTCGCTATCCCTCTGCTGTTTGCATTAGTGTGATTCCACTATCTAGACAGTTATCGTAAGGTGACTTTGGTTACAAGCTCCATGGTGATGAAAGACCAGTTTCACATTTGCGTTACATGGATGGTCTTAAATTGTTTGCTAAAAAAGAAGCGATTATCTCACAAATGCTATCTGTCATCAATGATTATAGGAATAACATCTGCATGAAATTTGGCCTTGACAAATGTGCAAAAGTCAATTTAAAGAGAGACAAATTGACAACGTCAGAGAGCACTGAAGTTGACATGCACATGATCATTCAAGATCTTGAATCCAGGTAAAACGTACAAATATACAGTGGGTGGCCGTTAAATTAGGAATTTTATTTCTCTTTTACAAATGTCCTATTCTGAATCACTTAATGGTTATACGAATGCTCGAAACTTTCACATAATAAGTTAGGATAGCATTCTTCCAAATCTGTAAAATATTTGTTTGTAATTTGTTTTCCTTTTAGTTACCAAATCGACTGATAGATCTCAGAAACTGCGCAACTGCCGTTTCCAGCGCATTTCAGTTGTTAAGGAGTTGTTCGATATGACAAGTAGCTAGTTTCGTATATATCTTTTTATTTGTGTTTGTGATAGTGAAAAGTGCTGTTGTAGCTCAGATTCGTCATTTTAGAAGGTAATAGACCGGTGGTTTTAAAGGTAAATGTGATTAGGAGTCATAGTTAAGAAAAGTGACATTTCTTCGCAAAAGAAGGAGATTGAGTTTACTCTGAAGCGTATTGAACTGAAAAATACTGAAATTGAAAAATTGACAAAGGTTTTGCCTTAAAGTCTGGGTAGAATAAAGAGGAGACTTGATTTAGGGTTGAGTGGAAATTCCACAAGTCGTCAAAACTGCAAATGACCAGGGAAATCTTCCAAAAAACAAGACTTTGCGGGAAATATGCTTGTGTTAAAAAACAAAAAAGCGACAAATAAGGAACTACAAGTCATGATACAAGATCTTGGATGTGAAATTAGTACACGCACATTACGACGTCGAATCAAAGCAATGGATTTCAGAACTTGTTCGCCAATGAAACTCTCAAAGTTAACTACTGCTATGAAAAAGAAATGAATTACTTGGGCACGTCATCACAAAGGACGGACATTGGATAACTGGTCCAAAGTAAGTACTCTGAATACGATTTCACTTATTTACTTTACTTTAGATTGTTATTTAATGAGTTAGATTGATGGTGAACAATTTCGCAAGTTGTAAGTAACAAAATAACAAATTTCTCGTTGCTGTAATTTTTATAGGTGTGATTTTCTGACGAAACCACCACTGAAATTCTAGAAGACAGACATCAGTTTGTTAGAAGACGACCTGCCGAGAAACTGCTCCCAGAATGTACGAAGGAAAAAACTAAAACATCCTACATGGGGTACTGTTTCGCAGAAAGGATTTGGTAGACTATACCTTGTGAAAAGGATAATGAACAAAGAACATTGTCTCAAAATGCTAAAAGTGGGTGCAGTTCCTCAATTAAAGAAGTGGATTCAACGAAGTGGTTATATTTTCCAACAGGAAGGAATTCCATGCCACACTGCCAAGGGTGTGAAAATGTATTTTCCACAAAATAAAATTAAGGTATTAGAATGGCCAGGAAATATTCCTGATACCAACCCCATTGAAGGTATTTGTAAAATACTTAAAGAAAACGACAGTGAAGTGAAGTTCAGAACAAAATTTGAGCTCATAAAGAGAATAATGGAAGTATGGTATCGAGATAAAGAACTGGAATTGACATGCAATTGTAGCTGTCTACACCATGCCAAGGAGAATTCAAGCTACTTTAAAAGTAAAAGGATGTTCTACAAAATACTAAGAGACAAATTTAATATAAAATAATATTTTAAATGAAAGGGGAATCTCATGTACGTAATTTTGTAAACATAACTTCCTTTAAAAAGTAGATAAAATGGTAGAAAAAATGAAAATAAAAAAACCCTAATTTAATGGCCACCCACTGTATGGGAATTAAAGAGTGTGAGAACATCTCTAATGACATAATGAAATAATTCACGGGGACTATTACAGAAGAATGAGACTTGTGCTGCAGTCCGCCCTGAACTCCAATAATAAAATATCTGCAATCTGTAGTTTGGCGGTGCCTGTAGCATAGTACGGTTTCGGATTAGTTGACTGGACTGAGCAAGAAATTCGAATCATAGATTGAAAAACCAAAAAAATGCTTAAAATGCATCATATCACACACCCTCAAGCTGATGTACAAAGACTTTGTGTCACTTAATTAAGAAAAGGCCTTAGACAAATTGAAGCGTCCTGGTACACTGCAATAATCAGAATGGGAAAGTATATAGTCAGTCAGCAAGATGATCCACAAATGAGGCAGGTCATGAAATTTGACCGAAGAAGGGAGACAGAGGCATTGTAAGAGTAGCAAGGCACTGAACTTCTGATGCTACTTAACATGAAATGTGAGACACAAAAAATGTTAGAGAAATCGTGGAGGGACAAACCACTTCACGGACAATATTTAAAAAGAATGGACAAGGTGCAGATCAATAAAGATCAATCATTTATGTGGCTTGAAGGTAAAGAATGAAGCCAGATTCGGAAGCACTTGCAATAGCTGACGAACGTCAGGTGTTGATATCTCTTTTTGATAAAGCACTTCACAAAATTTCCCAAGATGATCAATGTCGCATTTGCGAGGAACAAGTAGAAACAATTTATCATATCGTCTCAGTTTGTCCCATTGTAGCAAAGACCGACCAGTTGAACAGACACGACAGGATGTATAGTTATCTCCACTGGCAGATGTGTACCGCTCTGTCAAAGAATACAAAAAAAAACTTTAATAATTTCACAAAACTTTAACAATTTCACAAAACTCTTGCAGTGTTGCGAAACACAAAATTAAAGGCACACACTGACCAAGCGATGCTACCTGACTAACACAGCAAGCAAAAACCAAATGAATGTAACATTGAAAGGTTACGAGGCACACATGGCCGGGTTGTCGAACCACACCACTGTCACAGCACCACCGCTCCTACAAATCACACCGCTGTCCAGTAGAGGGTCTCAATGCAGAAATCGTGAAAAATGCCCTTCACCGCCGTGGATGCTTCATGCTCCCGGTCCACCATAGCTCCATCCGCTTGGCCCACACTCCACCAGCTGTGTCGCCCGCTGGCCGCACATGCTCTGGCGGTGCCCCGGGTTCGACCCCGGGCAGGGCTCAGAGGGGCCGGCAGCCGGCTAGCTGGCGGCGGGGGGCGGACGTAGGCGGGGGGAGAGATACGGGCGCGACGGCGCGATGGTGTTGGTGGCGGCGGTGACGGTGGTGATGTAGTGACGTCACCGGTGTCGGCGGCGAGGGTAGCTGATTGCAACCTGGCAGGGCGGCGGAAGAACTGTCACATGCATCAAGGCGCGGGGAAACAATGATTTAATTAATGTCTTCATTCCATTTCATTGATTGATTGATTGATTGATTGATTGATGATGGATTTTTTTTTTAAGTGGGACGCGCGAATTTTGGAATTGGCGCCCCCATGACACCCTGGTCTAGCATGGAACTCCCATAATTTAGCGGGAAGCACTCCAAAGAGTGCCCAGGTGGGCGGAAGTCGCAGGAACTTGTCCGCGCCGAGCAAAATGTGCTAACAGCTCTCGAAGTTACAAACACATGCTCCAAGTGGTACGAACATTCACAAAAACCGGTTACATCTTTTGGACTGTGTACAATATTCTATAGCCAAAAAATTCAAACTGATCGCACGATAACAAACTACCCAGATATAGTTATCAGGGATTTGAAGAAAAAAATCGTGTTTACTTGTACATGTCGCTGTGCCGCGCGATAAAAACGTCGTAACCAAAGAGGCAGAGAAATGGCATAAATACAAGAGTTTGGAAATCGAGATCAGCCGGTAAAAGCACAAGCAGTCCTGATAGATATCGGAGCTCTGGAATTTGTTTCGCAAAATCTGTGTAAGAACTTGGCTAAACTCCCAGGTCCTTCAAAAGACTGGGAAGTATAAGATATTGCTTTATTGGGAACAGCCCACATTTTGCCCAAATATTTAGAGGCATCGACAGTCCCTAGATCTGCTCCTCAGGAAGCTGGTTGCAACCTGGAGTAGACTTTATAATCAACCAACTCGTAACATATTTAGTCGTGAATGAGAGGGATAATAATAATAATAGAAAATATGCTGAAATTATATAACACTCACTTATCGTAATGAAATATTGCAACGCAACAGTCAGAAACCAAATGTTTTTGCTGCGTAGAAAGAACAAGGAACTCGAAGGGGCTGAAACGATCGCTTTTCTAAGTGCATTCAATTCGAGAAAGGTCGGTTAGGGGAAACAATAGAACTACGATTCACAGCACTCTGGAGGATGAAGGGGGCGAAGCACTTGCGCAAAGCCCAGCGGTGAGGAAAACTTGACTGACGGAAATCAATTAAAACAGAAGGAAATAATACCCGACGACGACAGAAATGGATTTTCTCGGGAGGGCATTTATGTCTTCTACACATATGCGCTTGTATTTAAAAGGTTTCTAATAGGGTGCTCTATACTCGAACTCTGGCGAACTTCTACAAGCCAATGACATGCGTTGTTTCGTCGCAACGTAGAACAAGGATTTGGAGTGGATTACCGTAGCGAGTGACGTTGTGTTAGGACGAAAAGGAAGGGGACGAGCGAGGCTTAATGATAGCTTGAGGTAACGTGGAGCGTCACTTGACGTGACTACGGCTACTTGACTTTTACTTAGTCACGCGATGCTTCACTTTTGATTTTGATATTCAACTTACGCAAGTTACTTGCTTACGTGTCGACGCTGATGCCAGGAGTAGAGCAATACAATATGTGAACGTCATCGCGATGGGTTGCGACCTCACAAGAGCTGCTAGTTGGAGTCGACAGTCGACAGCATTACGCAGATTGAACATTTATTCGAACTATTGAGTGCTCTGCGGAAATGCCTGGCTACACGGAGAGAAATGTTTAGTTCATACAATTAATCACGTAATAGATTCAACTAAACGGTATAGTAGATTTTCGTAGAACAAAATGCTTAGTCAAGTTCACGAAACTGCTGTTTAGTTAAACACACTAATGCACGTATAGTAATGTTCACTAAACAGGTCGTACCAGGGACGAATGGCAACTAGTGGAGAAAACTAAACGAATCTTTGCGTTGGTTAATACATTGTGTAATATTTACTAAACAGTGCAGTGAAAATAACTACAGGAAATACTTTCTTTCTCTCCCTCCAAGCAGGAAGCTACTGGGGTTCCGCAGCGGTCACCCATCCTACGGCCCCGTATACTTGAGCTGCCTTAACTACGGTTACCTGACAGACCCTACCCTAGCAGAACAATTACGGACACAAGGCTGCTGGTCTTAGACTGTCGACGGTATTTCTACCGTTAATTTAGAGAATATAACATAATTATTGAAAACCAATAAAATACTAAACACGCCATTTATATAGCGTATAATACTATATACAGCGTTGAATTCTTACACTTCCGATGGGTTCTATAACCATTTCAATTGGTCAGGTTGCTGAGAACGCGCGCTTACTAAACAGTGTTTCGTATGTGTGACGACATGAAACGTAGATCTCACCAAATGATTTTATCTACGAAACGAGAATAGTACCAACTGACAATTCTCTTAGTTCATTCACTCACGATTACGAATTGTTTGATTTACTAAATGAAATTAAATCATGTTTAGTGAATCTTACTACACGAATAATTGTATTTACTACACGATCGTTTACTAAAAATATTTAGTACATTCTACTACAACACTTCTCTCAGTGTACAAACGTGCGAGACGCACCCAGTCTGTGGTGTAATCGATCAATCAGTGATGCACGGACTATTGGGATAAGATCGCTGTGTTTGAAACTGTTGCCGTGGCACCATATGCTGAGAAAAGACGGGCGCTTTGGACGGGCTCAATGACTTCGCGCTTTCAACCGGACAACAAAGGAGGCGAGATGACCTTCCTCCATCGCTCTCTCTCTCTCTCTGTTTCTCGCCACCCAATCTGACGATCGGCGGCAGAAAGTGGCGAGAAAAATCGGGGATGCATTTATGCGTATCCACAACTAGTTCTTTGATTTGTGAAATCTGAATTGGTTAAAGAGAAAAGACTCTCATTGCTAGATTTTGATTAGCATTAATTCACAAAAGCCATAAAATCCAGTAAATTTGGCGCTTTGGAATTTTTGGTCTTTTAAATTGTATCCAAATTATTACTTAGAAAATTAAATTTAGCATTTAACTAATGTTTCATTCTCTTTTATTCCTCGCCATAGCATAACGGTAGTGTATGTGTTGGGGGGGGGGGCTAATGATAAAAGCACTGCCCCCTAAGTGAGTAAATTAACGAGTTCCTTGTCACGTCCACGTTCTCAGCTGATCACCTAGCCCGGCAAGCTAGTTTTGCCGGCTATGGACGGCAACACATTACAAGAATAACATTTTATATTTTTACTAATAACTAGTTGAATGTGGCGTCGCCGACGCTGTGAACTGTTTTAAAAGTATATTCACGTGTTGAAAATTTCTTTTATACTTCATTTATTTCATGCGTAGCTTTGTTCAAATATGTTCTTAGAGTATCTGGCATTGGACTTACCAAAGAATCGTAGTATCTGTTAATGTTCTACTCCAGTTCAAAAATTCCCAGCCCTCAATGGCCTTATACGTATATTAACTCCAAACGGGAAATTAACTGGTCCTATTGCAATTTCAAAATTATAATCGCTGTTAAAAAATACAGGTTTATGAATGATGCGACAGCACAGCTATATTTTTTACGTTTTATTTTCTAATATGAACATAAATGATCACCTGTAAGCTGTTGTTCTGCGTTATTCTCTAATGCTAATAAAATATCATTCTCCATTAGTTTGGAAAATTCTGACGCAAAATCTTCTACAAGTACATTTGATTCCCTTGAGTTGCTTAAAACTTCCATATTTTTGTCCTCTATTTTAAAATCACATTAAATTGAAAATCGATCTTTGCACGCTTAAGAAATGAATTGTTTAGTATTTACAGTTTTGTTTCCTTCTTATTCACTTCACGTTCTTCAACTTTAATGTTCCAAGGTAAGTTGCAAATTCTACTGCACACGTCACTACAACTAAAATACTACAGAATTTACAACACATTCTGCCGGGCGATATTCATTTCGTTTTTTTCTCGTTTGTCAAAAATCAGTGTTGCTATCTTCATGGAAGAAAATATGGTGTCGAGGACTGGAAATAACCACGGAATAATGGGATTTAATCAATGCCACCTGCATAGATCTATTTCGGTGACATTGATTTAATTCCCGTCCTACAAAGATCGTAGATCCCAAACACGAAAAAACACGTTTTTGACAATTGCTTGGAATCTTATGGCCGGATCGAAAAAAAAAATTATTAGTTCCCCAACAGAGGACCGAGGCGCGTTCAATGACACATCGTATGTCTCGTTTGGTGCACGGGAAGTGGTCTAGCCGTGAGGCACGGAAATCTCCACACACGCACGGTACAGGAGTTTACTCAAATACTATATAGGGATTTTATTACTTTCTTAGAAATGATACAGTTAAATGGAAAATGATTTAATTTCGATTTTACGAAAATTGGTCGATCTGAAAATGGAAGTTCACAAGTGTTTGTCCTCTTTCTTTAGTTTTTTTTAAATATATTTCGTTCCAGAGATAAAGGAATGCCATTTCGTCGCGTTTCGCCAGAAATCAAGCACTGTTTAGGATAATCCAGATGTAATACGCTCACAAGAAATAAATAAGAAAGTGGAACTGTAGTTCCATTTACAGGGGACAACATGGACGTGACCATTATCTCATCCTCGTTTTCCTCCACAACGTCTCAGTGTCTGCCGGCGCAAGTTATACCCCAAGGTAGAAATTATACGAAGGAAAATATGATTGATGCAAGAATATTTTATCAACAAAAATAAATGGAATTGACATACTAGAAGGAAAATTTTACTTCATGAAAAAATTGATAAACTGACCAACCTTGTCCTACAAACCGCTGATAAAACAATTGTTAAAACTTCTAAGAAAATTATAAGGAATGACAAACACAAAATCGCTCATAGATTGTACATATACACTTTCATAAAATACAAGTGACATCCATCTACAGAAAATCATATTGAGTAGAAAAGAACACAAGAAAAAGCAAGGCAAACATATAGAGAAGATAAAAAAGTCATGAGCTAACTCCATCTCTTCATCTTTAATTGTTTCCCCAACCCAGCACACAATTGGAATATATACTTCAACAAGGGTATAATAGCTATTATGCACGAGAAAAAGACTACTATCTCTACAACTTTAAATACACGTAGCACACCTTTTGTATCTGATTTTTGTCCTCTGTGATTGATGTTGTGACGACTAAACCAGTGCAAATACTGCAATTTAGCGTTTAAGTTCACTAATTCACTGATGTGAACTACATCTTACAGCTAGTCCCTGTTTCTAGAGTCTGTCCTTGCTGTATAATCAACATCGTTTAGCACATGATGAGTAGTCTAAGCTGTAAGTTGAAATTGTAATTTCGGGTACTGAGAACATATTTTTAGAAGTATAACACAACTATGAAAATTATAACAATTTTATTTAGCGTCATCACATAATTTACTGTATTTTAGTATTCAGAACAAGTTTTTTGTTGTTGCATGCATATGTATAGACTTTAAAAAATTATGAAATGGCGGTTATATTATCTCGTTTTATGTCATGACTAGCTGGTACCCGGCGCTTTGCTGCCGCAGAGGAAATAATTGAGGAAATATTCCTCTCCCCCTCTCTCTCACCCTCTCTTTTTTCTTCTCTCTCCCTACCACTCAGTCTTTTTCTTTCTCTCTCATTTTCCCCACTCTCTGTCTTTTCCATCTGTCTCTCTATTTCCATCTGGGTCTCTTCCCCCTTCTGTGTTTCTTTTCTCCCTCTGTGTCTCTTTCTCCCTCTCTGTGTCTCTTCTTCCCTTTGTGTCTCTTCTACCTCTCTTGTCTCTTTTCCTCCTCTGTGTCTCTTCTTCTCCCACTCTCTTACTATTTTCCAGCTCTCTCGTTTTCCCCTTTCTCTATTTCCCCCTCTCTCTATTTTCCCCCCTCTATTTAATTCTCTCTCTATTTTCCCTCTCTATTTTACCCCTCTCTTTCCTTCTTTGGCCCTGTCTCTTTTTCCGTCTTCTCTCATCAACTTGCGTTGCCTGCTCCTCGTATTCTTCTCGACCTTGGCCCATGGCACACGACAATGCCCAGCAACAATGAAGCTCTAGCGTTCCTCTAGGCTCTCCCTCTTTCCCCAACACTCTTCAACATTTTCACTGCTGACATACCTACACCTCGATACATAAACACAGCCCAATTTGCAGATGACACTTCCTTATTTCTTACTGGTCACGATATAAACACACTGATTAACCGACTCCAGAGACATCTGCACCTAATCGAACAATGGACTACTAAATGGAGAATCATACTAAATCCCTCAAAATCGCTCGAAAACATTTTCACTCTCCGACACCCTTACCATCCTCGTTCACTTCTGCTAAACAATTCTCCCATTCCTTGGTCCCCATTAAATTCATCTGTCAAATATCTAGGCCTCTACTTAGACTCAAAATTAACCTGGAAACATCTTATAGAAACCAAATTGAAGAAAGCTCATCAGAAACTTCATGAACTCCGACCGTTTATAAACCGTAAAAGTAGCCTCAGCCCCGAAAATACAGTGCTCCTATACAAATCCATTCTCCGACCACTCCTTTACGCATGCTCGATCTGGTGTCATTCAGCAGCATCCCACATTAACAAGATACACGTCTTCCAAAACAGAATTCTCCGCATTGCAACCAAAGCTCCATGGTTTGTCAGAAACTCAACCCTCCTTTCAGAATTCAACCTAAAATCAATAAAAGAGCAAATCATTCACATATCCCACAATTTTTTCTTCCACCTACTTAACATAAACGGACCATCCTTTCACAACTTCGGCATAGAGAACCCTCCCTTCCTGAAAATAAAAAAAACAGATATCCCCTTCATTCATCCTTAAACTGCTTCTCCACGTTTGAATAAATAATTAACTTCTGTAATTAAAATCAGCTCTAGTGATGATCTCGCGGTGCTCATTGAGTTTCCCCAATCGTAATTTTTAAGATTAGAATAAGTCACCAATCATCTGTAAAGCCGAAAGGCTGAACGATGTAAATTCAGGAAGAATAAATCAATGAATTGAAAACAAACAAACAATGAAGCTCACGTGAATTGGAAGTTGCATTTAACTGAAACGCCCCTATGTGCTCATGTGCTCTAGCGACATCTAATGAAGTTACAATAATTGTACTATGCCTATGTTCTTCCCGCAAGTGTAAGCAATAAGTTGACACATGTTTATCGCAATTAGATGCCTGGTACGGCAGCGCATTAAGCACGAACCGACAAACATTGATTTTTACTTTCCCAAATACGTACTTATAAACGGAGCAATATACGTGGTATAGGGAAAGTTCTGTAATGCTGCGCGAAAAGATGGCGAATTTTCGGCGGAATAAAATCATTGCCGGGCCGTGATAACGAAAACGTGGATAAAACCAGTTGCTAAATTAAGAAAGAAACATCCCCTAACACGTGGTATAGCCAGAATCCCTCTTTTGTGGGTCCTGGAAACCGAGAAACCAATTGAAAGGAAAACGTCCGTCTGTCCGTCCGTCCGTGTCTCCGTCTGTGAACACTGCTAGCGCCTAAACCATACGTACGATTTCTTCTAAAATGGATATTGCCCGGTCGATCTGGTTCTAGTCGAAGCTCTGAGATTTTGAAAAAGATTCTGTAAAATTTGGGGGTACTTTACATGAAGCCCCCCGGACATTTTCAACATTTTCTCAAAAACGACTCCACGTTTTTTCTTTAAATTTCTTGTATGGATACAGTCAAATACACTTATTAAGGTGGCATAGGTCCGATTTTCACGGACAACTTTGAATTACGACAAGAGGAAGGACACACGGAAGGACAAACAAACGTTTAAAATAACACACTTTGTCCGTATCAAGGTCTCACTATTCGTAAAATTCGCATATATAACGTCTTACAGGGAGTAATGTAACATATTAGAACAGGATTTAACCTCGTTTTATGTATCAGGGCTCCACAATATGAATTTTTCTGTCTAAAAATCACTGCTTTTGCCAAACTATTACATAACTTTCTCACATTATGTATATTACTCCGAATATACGTACTTATACGAGAGAGTGAAAAGATGGGTGTTGGAGACGAGCAATCTGCATACAAGATTGAACTTAAAAATAGTGTAAAACCATAGACACAGATCGAAGACGTTTTCCGTCTCCCACAGTTCCCACTTCTTCCTTATGTTATTTAAACTTACGTGAGGGAAATTGGTGAGAAGTAAATACTTCATTCCTCAAAAAGAATTTTCGAAAATCAAAATAGTCACATTTGTCAGGACAAACTAATCAACGGTGGTAGGTTAATGTGAACTCGCCGTAAACATTGTTGAAACCTTTGAAATAATTAGTAAGACAACTTTGACATTTAATTAAAATAATTACAATGTCCTTACTGCATTTCACATGACCAAGACGAGGGTAAATTTTGGGTATACCTGTTAACTTTTCTTCTCACAACTTAAAATCTTTCTGAATTGTTTATCTTACTTTCTTTTCACTTTCCCGTACACGTACGTATACACGGAGTGATGTACGTAGTATGTAGTACGCCTAAACCATACGTACGATTTCTTCCAAAATGGATATTCCCCGGTCGATCTGGTTCTAGTCGAAGCTTTGGGATTTTGAAAAAGATTCTGTAAAATTTGGGGGTAGTTTCCCTCAAGCCCGCCAGACATTTTCAAAATTTTATCAAAAACGGCTCCAAATTTTTTCTTTAAATTTCTTATAAGAATATTGTAAAGTACACTTATTAAGGAGGCATACGTCCAATTTTCACGGATAACTGAATTTTCGAAAATTGCAAAAGTTTGAATTTTATTCGGCGTCTTTCTCCAACTACAAAATTGCAGATAGAGATTTTTCCTTCAAATAACGTTTTTTTCTTCATAGTGAGTTGTTTATTTAAGGTCATGTACATTTTTTTGAAAATTTTAGTAGTTTTCGCGCAATATTGCGTGCAATATGTGCAATTTTAAAAAAAATTACAAAAACAAGATTTTCTCAAAAACGGCTGCAAATTTTTTCTTTAAACATTTGGTAGGTATAGTGCCTAATGTATTTTATAAGATGACAAAAACGCCATTCTGCTCTAGTCTTTTGTTTTTTCAAAATTGGAAAAATGTAATTTTTTGACTTGTCTCTCAGGTCGTTAATATTTACATTAGCGGTGATTTTTTCACATTACTTATATTTACGAGTACATGTGCTTTAAATAATATAAAGTAAAGTTTCTCAAGAACTCAACCATTTTTTGTGAAAACTAGCTCAAAATTCCGTATTTTCAGAAACGCTCAAACGCCATTTTCTCATATATGGCGGCAAATTTTTTCTTCAAAAGTTTGTAACGGATAGTGCTAATTACACTCTTTGATATGAAGTATAGTTTATTTTGAGTTATTTTTTGTTTTTTTCAAAAATTATATAAATTTAATTTGTTTGAAACATCTCTCACATCTTTATATGCACATTACTAGCAATTTGTAAACATGATTATATTTGCGAGTGTATGTGCTTCCAAATAACTTCAAATAAAGTATTTTGAAAACTCAAAACTTTTCTGTGAAAATAAGCTTCAGATTTCGCATTTTTAGTAGCGCTAAAACGCCATTTTCTCTTAAAGGGCACATAGTTTTTAAAAGAAAATCGCCATTTAGGACAAGGTTTTTGTGTTCTTTAATATTCTAAAATTAATGTTTCTGTTCAACCAATAGGAAACCTGAAATATTAAGAAAATGACAAAACAATGTACTTTTGGCGGTGATAGATGGCAGCTGGCCAGGAGTATGTGGACAATTCTTGCTACTGCTTACGCAGTATGAGACAAATATTGTAATGCTGCGGAAAAAACGGCGCATTTTTGAAAGGAAATCTTTTATTGCCGGGCCAAGGTAAGGAAAAAGTGGATAACTCTTGTCCTTGTACACATTAAATTACTTCCTTGAACACGTGTGTAGGCAAAAACCATGTTTTGTGGGTCATTGACACGGATCGATTAACGGCAAAACGACCGTCCGTCTGTAAGCCCGACAGTTCGTCTGTCCATCTGTCTGTCTATCCATCCGTCCATCTGTCGGACTGTGCATCTGTCGGTCTCCCATTCGATATGTCTGTCCGTAGACAACACCTGCGGCTAAACTGTAAGCAGAATTTTCAGCAAAATTGATTTTATCCAAACGATCTGGCTGGTGTCGTGTCCTCTTTCGAACAGAAATTTTAATTTTGGGATAATTACTTCTCATGAAATCCCTGGGATATTTTCAAAATTTTCAGAAAAATAGCACCAATTTTTTAAATTAAATTTTGTTGTCGGATAGCGTAAAGGACGCTGGAGAGAATGATGCAGGATTCCATTCGTTGAAATCCGTAATTTTTGTGAAAATTGCAAAATTCCAAACAGTTTTCAGCGGATCGGAAACAGATCGGAAACAGATCTTTAAATAAAGTCATGTTCATTTTTTCTAAAATACGAGTATCTTTTGCGTATTTTTTGTCAAACAAAGGCAATTTAAAAATTTTAAACAATTATTTTCTCAATAACAACTCTGAATTTTTTCTTTCAATTTTTTCCTCGTATGTAGCAATGAAATATAAAGATAGTGATGATGGTACCACTTTTAGCGGATTTATTTTCGAAAATTGCAAAACGTTTGGGAATTGTAATTTTGGATTACGTGCGCTACTTTTGACACATTTCAAAAAATGCCAACACAGTGGTTTCAAAATTCTTTGAATTAATCCCTGTTGTCGGTCGTGATGATTGTATGATGTAATAATATTAGCTACATAATTGAAGATACATTACAGGAAGGTAATAAATTTAACTTAGAACTAACAAATATACTTCTTTACTTTAAGAAGTTTTGATCGCTGATTATGGTATTCAAAAATTAAATGGTCATATCACTGTTATCAAGGCAGGCTTGTATAAAATTATTCTTGCTTTTCTGTAATATGTTCTACAAATACTGTAAGAATTAAATTTATTCATGGTTGTTTTATTTGAAAAAATAAGTAATGACTACTGTTCCTGACAATGGAAATAAATGCATATACACACCAAAGGTGCTTCGTTTGAATTTGTTGAAAAGGGCTTTCTCTAGCTATAACTGAGATGCTAGTAGGGCACGTTACTATTTATATATTGCGTAAATATTTTCCATGGTGCGAGAAAGTGTGTGCTATTGTAGCATCGCTAGTTTTCAAATTCTCTTTATCTTTCTTCCCATTTTTCAGCTCCAGTTTCATCTCTTTAATTCGAGGAACAAACGGATATTCATTCATTCGGAACGAGGAACGAACAAGGATATTCTCAGCTTGTTCATTTCATTACTCTCACATAGTCCCTTTTCTAACAAAATGTCCCAGAATAAATGTTGCAAATTCCATAGCGTGTACAGAGGTCGAAAATGGAAGAATTAAGACTTTACCCGGCCAATAATTGCCAAGAATCTGGAGCACCGTGTAGGTACAAATAAACATACGCGATCATCGGCAACTACATTGTCCTCTGCGTTTGCGCAATCGGATAAAAAATTAACATACAAATCTGTACACTTAAAACACTAAGGATTGATTGAAAGCATCGTCATTAACGGGAGCAAGAGTTTGGGTATGAGGTTACCCTTGATATAGATTTGACATATTTAGTCAAAGAACATGGGGGAGAAATACCATCTGCGTACGTTTTCTCGCTCTCCAGAATCTCTTTTCATAATTTTATCTATAAATAGCTGAACGATGAAGTTTTTTTTGTAAAAAAGCGAAGTTAGCAACTTTTGAAAAATAGACAGCTTTGCTCTCGAGTTACAGAAAACTTATTTGCTTCGGTAGATGAACCTCAGCTTACATTTCTTTTGTATTGCTAAGAAAATATTAACCCATTACCCCTATCTTTTCCTAACATTAGTAGCAAAAGGAGAGCTCAACAAAACGTGGATAGTAAAGTTAAATTTTGTCCAGAAGCAAAACAAGGGGGCATCTCAGCATTTTCTCAGGGAAAATGGATCAGGGAAAATGGACAAAAACCTGATTGAGAAGGAGGTTACTGACCCGAAAGCTGTAGTTCATTACTTGTTACAGGCATATTAAGACTTTATACTTTCTCTCTCGTCCTTTTTAAAATTATACCATACAAATGTAAACTAATGAATAGTTCTTAAAATTATCATTCTGAAAACCAACTATCATTGTTAAAATAAATATTATTTTTCTTTTTGGACATCATTGTTTAACGAGATTATAAGTGGTAGAGCGCAAACGGCGAATTATGGTGGATAACAGGGTACCCTAGAATAGTTCACTATAACATACTTGCACAGATGTTGGGCAATATAAAGTATTTCAATATTTCATTTACATTTTCAGAATATTGTTTAGGGATTGTATTGTTCCAGATGTCATAAATCTACTTCATTTCATTTCTCCTCAATTTTTGATACTGAATGACGTGAAACAACGTTTTTGGTGTTTTCCAAGAAAAAAAAACACACCACCTAAAGCTATAAATTCAAATATCGGTAGTGTTATCACTTTGCAAAAAGTACCAAAAATATTGACTGATTACAGTCTTTAACATATATCCGCGTGTTCTTTGTTTATTTAACGTTTAGGCTACAAATTATATTTAATAAAATTATTGTCCAATGAAAACGTCATTTTATTATGTTTATTATGTAGCTTTATAGATGAAGTACATCTATTTCTATAATTCTTCTATTATTTCCCTGCGCTCTCCAAAAGGTGTTTGCCACATCACTACATGTGAAGACCTGAGGTACCTCAATCTTTATTAAAGTGGAGGCTATGGAAAAGCTTTTAACTTTTGCACTTTTCGAAAGTTCAGAAGCTTTGATGAAAGATCGACATTGCGCCGTTGTAGTAAATGTATAGCTTATGACGTCTTATCGGTACGGCATATGCACCTATTTATCAAAATGGATTACGGGGAGTTCCTAAAACTGTACCGCCATACTTGTACCTATGATACGTAAGTACATGGCCTAATGACAAATTGGACATATTTGAATATATGGCGTCTACTTAGAGACGCCAAAACGGTTATGATCGGCAATGAAAAATCATTTTCTACCATTACACCAAAAAATTAGCTTTAAAATACAAACGAAATACAAACGGTCATTCAAACAATGACACTTTGCATTCGATACTGGCGCACAGTTTGAGATCCGACATCGGTATGGCATACCATTTCATCACACTGTGTCTATCTAACGAACATTATAAAACAAGAATTAGCCGTGTACGCATTCACCAACGGCATAGTCTGGTCAACAATTTCAAAAAAGTGTGGAGCGCAACGCTGACATCTAGAGACCGCCATACTTGCGTTTCCCTGTTCCTCATAACACTGGCTAACTTCTCAAAGAGTTTTAGAGTTGAGTTTATCATATGTGCTTTTCCTTGCTGGCTCCCGGTCTATCAGAAAAAGCAATTTTATCTAGTCCCATCCTGATCCGCCTATTTCTGTTTTGGCGTGTCTTCGCCCCACCCCGTCCCACCTCGCCTTGCAGTGCCCAGTCCTGACTTGCCTTGGAGCAACAAAAATTTACATTATCTTAATGATCTTCCATTTATCCACACAGATTTCCCGATTTTCGGGTGTAACATAGTGTGTATTTCCCCGCATACGCCACCAATTTTCACCATCTTCAGAACAGCACTAATATGTCTTAATGCTGATGTGTGTGTAAAGTTACAGCACAAAATAACAGATTTTACGCTCGAAAACTCTATATCTTATTTTTCTCTCTATTCTGTAGTATAGGGAAGAAAAGTAAAAAAAAATACAGAGAAATAGGAGATAACACATATACAATCTACTTCGCGCGTTTGCCTGTAATTCAAAACTCATATCTCAGGGCCCGGGAATATTTGGGAAGAGTTCCAGCAGTCGATATTGTCCTCAGCTGCTGGGACTGTGTCTTTCGCTTTAAGTGTTGCGGTATACATTGCACTGTTATCTATATATTTAAAACACTAAAGGACTTTTTATTGAAATAAATTCGAGTTTTTCACTCAACCAAATTTTGTGAATTCTTTAAATGAAAGGAAGTGGTTTCTAAATGTGTTATCACTTGCTCGTATTAACTGGTTTTATAGTAAAAACAATAAATTAAAAAAATATAATAAAATTAATAGACTGAACACTTATTTGTGCATTCCGTCGTTTTCAAAATCAATTACCATGCATTTGAGGCGGTGTACATAAAAGGGCACATAAAGAAAAAAAGCTATTTTGAGAAAAACGGCATTCAAAGTTTTGTTTCTGTAAATAAAGTTTGTGACGTGTAATAACGAAATAATAATAACTGAAATATAAAAAGTACATATTCAACACATGTTGTACGCATTACAAAGAAAGACACAACACTTTCCTTGTTTGAAAACAATTTTTATGCATGGGATTTTGTGCCATTTTTACGCAGAACAAATTTTAAGTGATAAAATGGAATAAAAACGTCAAATATAAAGAATAAAATCTTAACACAAAGTGAGTAATAGCTTGTAGGCAACAAGTTTAAACATTTTATTTGAAACAAAGACAATTTGCTTGACTAAAATAAGTACGAAAACATGGAAGAAAAAGTCTCATTCTTAAAATTTTCTTTTAAATACTGAACATTTTTTCTATAAAGTTAACATTCTCAACTAGAAATCGTTATTTTTGTACTTCAGCAACTTTCTTATGATGTACATCTGGACATGGAGATTTTATGTTCTTTCAATTTTAAATGCGTCCTTTAATTGTGTTAAATGCCAAAACGAATAGATGAGCGGCCACTGTTGCTTATTATAACCAATCGTAACGCTGCACTGATTGATAACAAAATGACGATAATGACGACTGCCTTTCGTTTGTGGTAATATAAATTAATACTCTTATATATTTGTAGAATATTGCAATAAAATAGGGTTTAAAAATTACTATTATATATTTTCGATCTATTTGCATTTGTTTACCAAAGCTGTTAGTACCGTATTACTTATTCACTTTTAATTATGTTTACTTTCTTGCATACTGCTTACGAAGAATATTTTAAGGCTAAAAAACTCATCGGATATTTTCGCGAATACACTGCATACCTAATGCAGTGTAATTGTAATGAATTCAATGCCAGAAATATATTTTCATTTAAAGTTTTGAATAAAAAATTTATTGCTTAAAACTATTGTATTTAATTTTCCCATTATATGTTCTACGATTTCAAATCAGTTTTACAAAAAAATGATGACTGGGATGTGATAATTCGGAGAGAAATTGTAGTATAAATAGTATTGCATAACCGTTACTATAGGCGAGAAAGTACATGCTGCTTAGAACCACTACTTATAAGTGTTCTTTGTTTTATCCTAGAAAAAATTAAAATATTGGAGCCAATTTTGAGAAAATTTGAGTTCATTGCAGTTTTCTGTAAAGAAAGTCAAAATATCCGTTTCAAAATCAAGGGGCCTAGATATATCGGCAAATGTCAATTTTGGAGAAAATCCTATCTTCGGTTTAGCCGTTAACGTTGTTCAAAGACAGGCAAGGGAACAGACGGACAGGCAGATGGAGTAAAGAACAGTCGTGCAGACAGACGTTTTGCCAAAAATCAATTATTCGGTATCAACGCCCTTCTAAATATGGCAAGCGACAACTAGGTTTTCTGCAGAGAATTTTTTTTAATGATACAGGATCTAAAATTGTTCACTTTTTCATGACAAGGTAGCCAGAAATATTTATTTATTTGGTCAAAAACAGTAAAAACTGTATATGACGTGTGGGGAAAGAGATTATCTGCGCACATTTTTTTGAGGCCCAGAATTTAAAAAAAACTAGAAACAAGAATTAAGAAAATAATTATTATTTTTGAAAAATTTGAAAAAATGTTTTTTTTCCCATTTATAGAATATCAATTTCAACTGTAAATGAATTGCTGATTTGATTTTACTGCATTGCTAACAAAATTGTAATGAACATTAGTTCTACTCCTACTATTACAAGCAAAAGGAGTGCTCAACAAAACGTGCGCACAGTGAAGCTACATTTACGTCCAGAAGCAAAACAAGGGGCCATCTCAGCATTTGCTGAATGGATCAGGGAAACTGGACAAAAACCTGATGTCATCTGGCAATGCGTTGTAAAGTACATGTATTGTATGTTAATTTCTTGTACTGAGCTGTTGATACTGACACTTGGTGCACGTGATTTCTACGGCGTGTGTTGTAATTGTAAATATCAATATTGCATGAAAATATGTTCCCTCCCTCCGTTAAGTAGGCCATTTCTGACAAATATTACAGATTCGTACATAAATACGCAAGGCAATGGTAAGATTCCAAGCTCAATGAAAAGAGGCTTGCAGGGATCACGTAGAAGGCATTTTTTCATTATTCGAATAATTTTCTTTTGCTGAAGGTCTGAGTATTACAGGATGAGCTTCCCCAGAATATTATGCCATATCTCAGGCGGGAATGTGCATTTGCAAAATAAATGCAACGAGTTCATGAAGGCTGGCAGAATTTGAAAGAATTCTGAATGCGTAACATAATGAACTTAATTTAGTGTTCAATTCTGTTATATGTACATTCCATTTGAGGTTTGATTGAATTGAGAAACCTACAAATTTTGTTACCCCAACATCAGCTAATTGCATATTGTTCATTTTCAATGGAACACGCGATTGCCGATTTGAAATGCAAAAATGCATTGAAACCGTTTTTCTTTCGTTACAATTAATTTGTTATTATTAAACCAATTTGAAACTTCTGAAATCGTACTATTTACTGCTTCTTTTTTGCAAAGAACATTCGTGTCATCGACAAACAGAACCGTTCTTCCATTTTAATAGATGAGGGCATATTGTTTACATATAACAGAAAGATGATAGGCCCTAAGATCGAACCTTGCGGGCTCCCATGCTCAATTGGCAAAGAATTGGAAACATAAGTATGTAATGTCCTTTCGTGCCAGTATGGTATTTCTACTCTTTGAGTCCCATGTTTAAGGTACGAAATTATCCAATCTAGGGCAATACCACAAATTCCATACGAGGGTAATTTTGAGAGCAAGATGTTATGGTCAATAACGTCAAAAGCTTTCGAAAGATCTAAGAATATTCCAATGGGTACTTAATTTTGGTCTATTGATGAAGCAGCATCTTTGAGAAAAGAAAAAAATGGCCGTTTCCGTAGATTTTGATTTTCTAAAACCGTGTTTTGAGTCTGAAAACGCTTTGTTTTCCCTGAGAAAAGTTTCCATTCGTGAGCAGAAAAGCCTCTAATATTTTTGAGAAAACTAACAAAAGAGAAACTGGTGGGTAATTTTGAATTTCATTTTTGTTCCCTTTTTTAAAAAGTGGTTTAATATTTGCTGTTTTGAAAATATCTGGAAATATTCCTGTACGTAAAGAAGCATTGAAAATGTGAGTTAACGGATGTATAAAGGCAGGGGCACACGTTTTTAATAAACAATCCGGAAATTCATCTAAACCAGATGAATATTTATTTTTTAGTTTACTGACTATTCTGAGGATTTCGTTGGGAGAAGTTTCGGGAATAAACATCGTATCTGAAATTTTTTGGGAAGTGTAAAATGTTGAATTTTGTGATTTTAGTCCCTTCGTGAGATCAGACGCAATTCTGGAAAAGTGTTTGTTGAAGAGATTGGCAACTTTTTCCGGATTACTCGTTTCTCTTTCATTATCCTTTAAAATAACATTCTCTACAAGGTATCGAGATGATGTGGTTGTATTTTTTACGATATCCCACATTGCTTTAGTTTTGTTACTAGCGCTCAATATGTCCTGACTATTTTTCATAATTTTTGCCTGAACTATTACTTTTCTTAAAATTCTTTTGTATTTTCGGAAGTATACATGGGAACCGGTTGATACTTTATGACGTTTAGAAGTAAAGTAAAGCGTACGTTTGTTTTTACACGATGTTCTAATTCCTTGTGTGATCCAAGTATTACTTTTGCTTGAAATGTTTAATTTTCTCTTTTTAAGAGGAAAGCACGCGTTAAAATGAATTGAAAGCTTGGAGAAAAATAAATTATATTTTTCATTTGTGTCAACAGCGTTATAAACTGCGTCCCATGATTCCTTCACCAAGTAGTCCGTAAATAATTTTATATTAACTGTAGTGAATGCTCTGCACATGCGTGTATTATTTATTGTGTCAGTGTTTATGTTCTTAGTAATTGTAAGAATTTGTACATCGTGGTCACTGTAACCTAGATTATTCCTTATTATCTCATATGTAGTTGTGGTTTTTATAATTATAATTTGATCTAATGCTTTTTGTGATTTAAATGTATTCCATATAGGTACATTCACTGTAATATCTAAATTAAAAGAATGAAGTAAATTGAAAGACTGCTCTTTTTCGTGGAATTCACTCAGAAAATCATGTTATTTTTATATTATTATATAGTAATTTATAGTATTTTATATTATTATATAGTTATATATAGTTATCTTTATATTAAGTGCGTGAAATTATTGGGTTTTGCACGAACGAGATTGAGGGCTTTTTGCCGAGGCTGATAGGTCCAGACAAAAAAACCCTCAACGTTTTGACACTGATCTGTACTTTTCTCAGTTGGCAGTTATTGTCACCTAAAATACATTTGTAACATTTTCTCGTTTTTTCAGTCCTCTATTTTAAAAGTATTATAGAAGAATAAAACCTAACCCCTTATTATGCAAATTTTCATCAAAAAATTGAGAACATATCATTAAAACTTTTCTACAAATGCGTAAATTTGAGCTCATTTTCACAGAAAACCTTTGAGTTCTCGAGGACGATATTCAAAATTATTTACTTTGCATGTCATTCATAATTATTTACTGCATTTGTGAACAAATCACTTTGTTTACAAATACACTAATGAATAAAAATCATCCTTAAAGTAAATAACGCATAGACTACATTAGGTTCTGAATTTTGGAAATCACATTCCTGATATTCTATAAAGCTGCAAACCTCATTTTTTGAGGGGCACCAACCGCGACTGGTTCGAAACCACGTTTTGTGCGCCCTTCCTATAGAAAAATTGGTGTGCAGCAAAACGTCTGACCGTCTGACTGTGAACAAATGCCTAAGCGGTAGGCAGAATTTTCAGCAAAATTAATATTCCCTGATCGATCTGAATGATGACGCGCCCCTTTGAATTTGAAACAGGTATTTTTATTTGGAGGGGAGTACGTTACACGAAGTCCCCACGACACTCAAAATTTTCTCCAAAATAGATCCAATATTTTTCTCAGATAGAACAAAATACAATCACAAAAACGGTGAAGGTACAATTTTAATTAAATTTTCTTAATTTTTGAAAATTGAAGTTTTTAAAATTTTCGCGTCTTCCAACAACTACAATACTGAAGATTGATATTTTTTAAATCAAATATATTCTTCAAAATTGGGTTTACAAATCAGAAGAAACTAATATTTTCAAAATATGTGAAATTTTGGTGTTATTTTGCATGAAATAAAGGTGTAGTAAAAACACATTTTCCTCAAAAAACGGCTCCAATTTTTTTTCTTTAAATCTATGAGATGGATCGGTTTAAACAACATAAACGATATTTTGACGTAACCTTTTAATTAAAAAAATTACAAACGTGCATACTCAAGTAGTATTTCAATAATATGTGACAGTTACAAATAATGCGTACGTACTGCGGTAACACCATTAGGTTATTTTGAAACGCTACTATCAGACAGTACTCCTGGTGTGTGTGTTAAGTTAGAGATGTAAAGATTCTATCACAAGTTATACGTAACACACATTTACACATACACTCATACGGTAAAAAAAATTGTCTCGGGGACCCTCAAAAAAATTTTGTCTCCGAAATCTCGCCCTTAAATGTTTCAGTTGATTTTAATTCATCTCGATACCACGTGTAATCGAGGAAATGTAAAATGGGAAAGACTGGAATGGAAGGTAGAAATGTGGTTATAGAAAGGAAGAATAACAAGAGAGAGTATGGTAAAGAGAAGGTCGACAAATATTCTGATAGTTAGAAAACAAACGATAGAAGGAAATGTAGACAATACTATATCTATATCTTCTATAGTAATATATAATGACACAAGGGCGTTGCGTTACAACGCGATAATCCCTGAATATACTCGGATCAATATCGAAACTTTTGTACTAGCTTCCTTTGAAGGTCAGGAGTAATATAGACTATAGTTTACAACCACAAACATATTTACAAAATAATTAATTTTGAGAACTTTTTTCGCCTAGCATTATTACATCACAGATTCAAGAGTGCATTATTGTGCAATAGTTTAGCTGCACGCCACCAGAAGATTACGACAGACATCTACGATCGAGTTCATATATGCAGAGAATTGCATGTCTATAGGATAGGAGAGGACTGTTTCTTTTTTGTACATTCAGTTGCATTATCCGAAATGTTCATAGTTAAAAATAATTCTTCCAGTTTTTTTCACTTTATTTATAAAAGTAACTTGGGTGTAATTATGAATGGTAAATGAGCCGACAGGGGTAGATGGCGTTCGCTAACTTTGGGAATTAAAATATTCCTAAAAATTGGATCGGAGGTCGGCTAGTCTTCTTAAGCTATGGTGGAAGCAATCAGCCTAGGTAACCCCTGAAAAAAAAAGATCCGGTCTTCCAGGTTGGGGGTTGTGCTGCAGGCCAGCGCCCTTCACACGTAAAACCTTACACCACCAAAACTAGTCATGTTGGAGTTGGCAGTCATGTAAAATGCCTCAGATATTTCAAAAGAGAAGCGACGTCGGCAAAAAAAGTGGATACTGAATATTGGTATATTGAATGTACAAAGCATCTGAGACAAACAACAACAATAACAACAAGTAACTCAGGAAATGATAAGAAGAACATAGATATGGCCGTCTGGTCTGAAACAAAAAAGAAAGGTAAAGGGAAGCGAAAAACTGAATAACTTTGTGTATTTCTACTGTGAAGTCAACAACATAAAAATGATAAATCTGTAATTTCTATAGTTATTGTTGAAAGATTAGGTAAAAGTATAAAAAGTTAGGAATGTGAAAACGAACGTCTTATTAAAGTAATGTTAAAAATCAAGGGAAAATACAAAAGTTTTATAGGAAATGTAATTTGAATGATGATGCTCATGTGGCTAGAAAAGATGATTTTGAAATGATAGACAAAGAAACCCTTGACAGTATTCCCAAGCGCCATGAAATAATATTTGTATGATATTTTAACGACAGTTGCGAGTTTGTTGGAAGTTGTTGGCAGCTGGAAGGGAAAAGAGCAGCAATATTATGCGTCAATATGGAGATGAAACTCACTCTGACAATGACAGTGACAATGATAAAAGACTTATTAATATTTGTACAGAGTATGAAATGAAAATTAATAACATTTTATTCCAACACAAGAATATTCACAACTACACCTGGTATTCAAACGCACAAAAACACTTAAATCTATAATAGAACCCTGTACCCTAGAGGAAGCGCCAGCCACCCTAGAGGAAGGACAACTAAATTACAAATCCGATCCTCCATTGTGAAGTTTGAGAGTCGGGCTAGCTCCTCGTCGCTCAGAAAAACAAACCAATGCTAACAAAACCTAAACAAAGAACAACGCCGTACTTGAAATATAGACGACGAAAAAGCAATCGAAAAAGGACAATGCAATTTATAACATGGAATATACAAGATATTAACACAAAATGCCATCATGTTTCCAAGGAGATAAGCAGACTAAATCTTGATGTATCAGAACTCACTGAAACAAAAAAGAAAGGACAGTGAAGTGAAATCCAAGAACAGTATATTCATTTATATAGTGGGATACATAAAAATCAGAGAGCAAAATGTGAGGTTTCTATTCCAGGCCATAACAAGTATAAAATATATATTAGAAATTGGGAAGCTATTTTTCCCTGAATAGTAAAAGTGGAAATGAAATTATTTAGTCTATTTGTGGTAATTGTAGGAGTGTACACCCCAATAGATGATGTTAATGTGCAACTTAAAGATAATTTTATGCAGGAATTGACAACGGCATTACGTGACATTAGTGACCGGAAATAAAATTTATGATGGGCGACTTTAATGCACGAATTGGTAAAAAAGTAGGTGATAAATTGTGGGGTCTTTTGGGAAGGATACTCTTATTGATAAGGGAGAACGTCTTATTCAAATGAAGATCGTAGACAAAAAAATAGTATTCCCATGTGATTAATGTATGTAAGCTTCAGAATGTTTCAACAAGGTTTAGATACCAATTATACGTAGCTCAAGGTAGTAGTACCATGCCAGTGAGAAATGGCAACATATTGTACCAAAATGTTAAATACTTTTAAAAGAAATCTTCACGATTAACAGTCAGCATCGAGGGAAATATACAGAAAAGATGTGAATGGAGGAATAAAGAACTTGAAAAAATGGTTTAAGAAAAGAGAAAATCTTACGAAAGGTGATTGCCTATAGGATGTTTTCAAGATAGGCAAATATATGTAGTAAAGAGTTACTGTAGATGCTAAAGGAAATGTGTTGGGAATAAAAAATGAATACTGGAGAAATAGGTGTAAAGAAGTATGTAAATTAATGTGGAGTAAAAGGTCAAGAGAAGCATGGAAATTTGCCAATTCAGTCCGGAAAAAACGAGCATTGAAAAGAGGATCCAATAGGCCTGTAAAAACGGAAAAAGCTACTACGAACATTTACTAACTGAGAATAGAACAGCGTAAATGAACATTTCGTATGAAAGTTATGAAACTGAGGAATTCCACAAATAACATCAAGGGATGTCAGTAAGGCCCTCATGGCAATTAAAAATGGCCGAGTTCCGGGACCCTCTCAATTGAATTAATTAAAACTACCCTTTCAAGTGCCGTAGATGTCATGGCACAGATTTTCAATAAATGCTTGGAAGGAGATTTAGTTCCCAAAGAATGGAAAATGGCACACATTTCATCTATTTATAAGAAACGCAACAAGAACGACTGTGAAAATTATAGGGGCATTAGCGTGAGCAGCACAATTGAGACACTGTACAACCGAATATTAAGGGAAGATTGAAAATAGAGACTAAATAAATGGAGGAACAGAGTGGCATTTTCGCCGGGAGATCTTCTATTGACAGCACATTCTAAAACAAATTATTGAAAAAAGAATCAGTGTAAGCAGAGAGATTCATATGGTACTTGTGGATCGAATAAAGCATTTGATTCGGTACCCCTGGCCAAACTGTGTAATTCTGTGGTTGATGAGAATATAAATACAGTGTATATAAATGCTCTAAAGCGAATATGCGAATTGTCAAAGCTGCGTAAAAGTTGGTTCAAGTAGTTCTTCTGCTTTTAAAATAAACAAAGACCTAAGGCAAAGTTGTTGGATATCCCCTATTCTATTTAAAATGTATATTAAACGAGTTCTTCATACCTGGAAAAGAAAGTGAAAGGGTATGGGAAGATTTTTAATATACCATTATGTACGCAGACAACGAAGTGGTCCTAGCCAGTGATGAGCATAATATCCACTACATGACTCGAAAATTAATTGAAGAATATGAAAAGTGGGGTCTGGACATTAATACATCAAAAACAAAATATATGGTAGTGGGAGGCAATGATCAGGACCTATTAACACATAGGGACATAACGGAATGTGTAAAAGAATTCAATTATCTGGGTGTAACTTTAACAATTGATGGTCGTGATACTAACAAAGATGTTCTAAACAAAACGAATAGAGGTAGACAAGTTATAATATATTTGGAGGCGGTGTTGTCAGGTTATAAGAAAGGGAAGAATTAAAAATCAAAGAATAACAGAAATCATAAAACCTGGAAAATCAACCTTAGAACTGATAGAAACAAAGGCTCTATTGTGGTATGGGCATTTGGACAGTGAGCGACTACTAAAGATGATGTGGGCATACAATTCTGAAGAAAGAAGATGTACAGGAAGATCAAGAAGGAAGTGGTAGGAAATCATATGATCGATGATGGCGGCGAAAGATTTAGAAGATGATGCCTGGAAAGATTGCAAGAAATGGAGGTTAGGTCGCGAGAAACGGTGACAGATGTAGAATATTAGCTTTATTACTTTCTACTACTACTACTATGAATGGAGAAGATCCTCTTCAGGAGTGGTTACCTGACACCAATCCATAAGGAAGGGTCTAGAGACAATCAAACTACAGAGGAATAGAAGTTATTGTATTTGCAGGTAGACTGTATAGGAAAATTATACGAAATAAAATAGAAGATGAGATAAAAGGAAAAATCTGAGAAGAAAAATGTAGTTTTACTGACGATAGATCGGAAATACTCAACATGCGGCCCTATCCCATTCCCTATCCCACTAATATTAAATTGGGTGATGTTTAAGCAGAATATTATATGAAACTACTTAGGGAGCTCAAATATTTAATGGAAGATATAAATACTTTGTAAAACCTAAATAAACAGTTTTTGAAATATTAAAATATTTTATGAGATAGTCATTACTCCACATAGTATGACAGCTGATGCTCTTTCTCTACCGATGGATCGAAGTCTGTACAGCAGCCTAATTTCATAATAGTACAATAATTTTCATTCAAAAAATTATTCCCAGAAGAAGAAAAAAAAACTGACACTGTGTTCACACACTAACATTATTTTTGTCGCAATGCCTGTATGATTGTTTACAATTACCTTCAAGCCAGACGTGGTCCAATTTTTGCGTAGGACATTGTCAAAATACCAGATAAAATAGACATAACAATAAGTACAAATTCCTCACGGTCCTTAGTAAATTTATTGTATTTATCATCTCAAAATATTTTTTTTCTCACGAACGTATATTTGGCACTGTAGCGCTATGAAGGTTAGAAGGTTCAGGTGTTGAATGAACCATTGCACAACACTGTTTCATTATGCATTGTTTTGTCGTTTTTCTCCACTGCACGTTTTCTTGGACAATTTACGCGCTTTTTAGTTAGTGTATTTGTATGTGTGGCATGTTCTTACTCAATAGTTACTCAAAACTCAGATCACACGTAGGAACACACCACGAAACATACGCTTTTAAAAGAAACCATACATGCTTGTGGCAAGCCTGTCACAAGAATATAAGAGCGCGACGTTTGAAAAACAGAACTCTAGAAAAAAAATTGTATCTGTGTTTTGACAGCTCAAACTTCAGCCACGATTATATCCTGTACATTCCTCTACGGAGAAAAATAAAAATACTGATAGTTAACTTATTGAGATAATTCAAAACCATTAAAACGAAAAAGTCTAAAGATTCAAAAACGCAAATAAAAAGAGTCGATATTTTGAACCCAAAACTCCATTCGAGTCCCCTTAAAACAATTTATAGAAAATGGAGCAAGGAGAGGTAGGGAAATTCATTAGGATTTCATTGATTAGGATTAGGATTTCATCTTCAGAAGGGGTATTGCAATGTATCTGTTGCTAGAGTAATATGGGGAGAAATAGATAGACTTGAAATCAGTGAGAACATAATTAAAGCCACCCAGAATCTGTGTATAAGAAAAATAGCTCTCAGATTGAGATCTACAGTAGGTTGGTTCTTGGACCCATTCTCAATCAGTAATTCATGATTGATAAAGTCAACGAACACTTTTTAAAAGCAGAACTTACCATTAATATGGACAAAACTGAACAAATTTGGACAAGTCTGTGTAAATCTGAAAACCTGGCTGTTGATAACATTGAGATAAATACATTCTTCTGGAAAATGGAGGAAGAATGAAAGGAGTAAGCAAATATAAATATTTGAGTGTAATTTTTGACAAAAAGGTAAATAGCCGAGAAGAAATCGAAAGATGAATAAGCCTGGAGAGAAACGTTACACGAATTATAACCTCTGTTTTATGGAACAAAACCATCACTAACACTACCAAAAGTCGTCTTTACGCCATCCTAGACAAGAGTGTTACAACGTACCTTTATAAAGTATGGGAGATTGATAAAATAACAAGAGGGAAGCTGATGGCCATTGATAGGAAATGGATATAAAAAAATCCTTAATGAAGCAGAGAAAATACGAATCGTCTGGCACAACCGTGCTATGCGCATGACAGGCGAAAGATAGCCAAAACGAGTTTTGCAATGAATGCCGGAAGAAAGATAGAAGAGAGGAAGACCCAAACTTGCGAGAAATGGAAGATGGTCTGTGGACAAACAGAGATGCATTGAGATCGGGGGCAGAGAAACGGCGTCAGCTGTAGAGCAACTCCGTATTATATAAAACTTGGAAATTGATTTTAATTGCCTCTACACGTGAATATACTAAGTGTACAACAGATATGAAATGATTAGAAACAAGTCGTTTTGCTGATGCCTATGCTTTGTATTGTAAAATGGTATAAATGCACACAAGTGTTCTGCATGAAATAGTTATTGGTTTAATAGTACTAATGATTATTACGTATTTGCGGGTTTCACGAAAGAAAGTGAAACATGTTCTGAATGATTTATGTATCATGCTGAAACTTTGACAAATGGATGATTTTTTGTCGGGAATTTTTTTATTATTGTGGGGAGTGAGAGCTACCTTTGAGAAGTGAAGTAATGATTATTTAAATTGGTGACAGTAAGTTTGGAAAGAAGAAGTATAGTTGAAGTAAAAGAGTAATGGGAAATCGGTATTTGGAGGAGTTGAACGAGCGTCAAAGCTGTTTTTCATGGCAGTTGAAAAAAATTATCAAGCGGGAATTCAGATTTCAAAGTAAGTGAAGTTTCGGGGCGAGAACCTCAATTGGAAAAATTGTAAATAATTGTTTAGCGAGAAAGTTTTTTTTTAACAGCTTTATTTTCTGTCTGTTCAATCCATTGATTTTACAGAGCTTTTAATTAGCGAGAAAGTGATTTAGGGTATTTCCAGATGGGAGCAACGCAGAGAGGGACGGGAGAGGGTGGAGCAGAATAGACAGAAGAAGGCATCACCGCGACGTTGAAATAGATGAAATTCCTCTCCAGTCTAATTAATTATTATGACTATTTCACTCATATCTGTCCGCGTCGTAAGTAGCCAATGGTAAGTAAGGGTATATTCAAATTAAACCAATCCCAGATGTTTATCACCATCAGCTTGTTTACCTTTTTTTATCGTTGTAAAACCTTTGTTTACCTTTTTAAGATAACGATAGCAATTGTTTCACCTCCAAAATAGCTCTTGTGCATCAATATAATATTAAAATGTGTGGTTTTGGTAATGTTTAAAACTCTGAAATAGAATCTATTATTAAAATTCAGTGCCGAAAAACAGCGAAAGGAACAGAAAAAGTGTGTGGAAGAAATTTCAGGAATTTTGTCAAGATAGAAAATACAAATGGACAGCACAAACTACAAATAAAGAAATTACACATGTTTTAGGCAATTAATATACGAAGATTAGATTGTGAAGAGTACAAAGAATATGCCATCAAAACTATGTGGAACGTTACAACCAAAATTATTCAGGAAAATATTTTAATGAGTACACACGTGTGTTCAATCCATTCGAAAATGACAAATTCCGCTGCTAATTCATCTTGTACATCTTCCATTTCAAATACGTCTATGGAAGACCAAGACTTGGAAACCAACTTTCTACAACTTTAATGATTGTGCTTTTAATAAATGTTCTTGTTATTAGCCTTGTTATAATTGTTTTCCGAAACTTTTATTACCTTAAAATTGAAACATATTTGTAATCATTTTCTGCATTAAACTGTTATTCAAATGTTACTTGATTATAAGTTATTCCAGGAGGCAGTGATAAGTCGGAACTGAATGAAAGTTGTTCATTTTTCGATTGTAATTTTGAGTAATATTTCCCTTTTTCGTAATTCCTGTGATTTAAATTATCCTTTCAAATCATGTAATGTGTTTATTCGTGAAATAGCCACACTAAATATCACTCGAAGTGCTGTGCTAGCCGGTAAATTCACTCCTCGCTACGCGAGTCGTGAATTTACCGGCTAGCACAGCACTTCTCGTGATATTACTTATGACTATTTCACTCATGTCTGTCCGCGTCGTAAGTAGCCAATGGTAAGCCTGGATATATTCAAATTAAACCAATCCCAGATATTTATCGCCATCAGCTTGTTTACCTTTTTTTATCGCTGTTAAAAACCTTTGTTTACCTTTTTAAGAAAACAATAGCAATTGTTTTCACCTCCAAAATAGCTTGTGTGCATCAATATAATTTTAAAATGTGTCGTTTTGAAATTTTTCCCTCGCTTTGCGAGTCGGGATTTATCAACCATTTCCAAACCACTCGTGGAATTACTTATGATAAATACCCCGACAAGATGCCTCTCGGCTAGCTCTTGGTCAGCATGCTCGCTTACCACTACGCGGCCCTGGGTTCGATTCCCGGTCGAGGCAAGACTATCGTGTGCGTTTTCCTTGCAATGTCCCAGTATATGTTGCTATGTGACGATGAAAAAAATTCACTTGTGAGGTTGAGAAAACTAAAATACGGCGGGAGAAGGTCTACGTGCTAACCACACGTACTCTCTTAACCCAAGGTCGTGAGTCAGGGACGTCGCTGGTAGGCCTGAGCCCGTTCACGGGCTGTCGCGCCAAGTACGAGTATATACATACCCCAGCAAGGTGGGGTACTTCAGCTAGCGTTATATATTTAGGAAAGAAATATTTAAATTTCTGTTGCGTACTTACGAATGCGTAAATTACGGCTTCTGGTAACAAATGAACTATCCCATTCATCAGAAAAATTCTGCAAGATGCTACAAGTATAGTTACAACAGACATGGTGTAAATAATGATATGAAAATAGTGCTAAATGACAAAGAAAAATGCAGTCGATTTGTTAATTTTTTGAAGGCCATTAATTTGTACAAAGAAATTTAAAAAATGTATAAATTATTAAAAATTGTATATGTTGTTAATATGTCTGTCGCTAATAACCTCAGCAGTTGATGCGACATGAAATAAATTTAAAAAAAGTATAGTTACAACTAATGCAAGTTTTCTAGGTAGTCTATTCTCAATTCGGCAGGTTGGGCGTGAAGTGAGCTGTCACAAGAGGAGTAAACAATACATTTAGAAAGGTGACTCTACCGCACGGTGTATTCCATGCGGAGGTGGGGGAGAGGAGGTATTGTACTATCCCTTGAATGGTTTAGTGAGGTATGTTGCGAAAGCAGGCGTAAAGCAATATATTCCCAAGACAATGTAGAGGCGTTGGAAATGTTGAAGCGAGAAATAGCTAATTGTTATTACGTATGCAGTACAAGGTCACTATTAAGAAATCCAAGGAGTCTTGGCAAGAGAGCGAGATTACAAGAATAGAGACAATTATAAGGAACGATCAGAGTAAATCAATTTGGGACGTAGTAAAATAAATGCACGTAATATCATTTCAGCAGGTGCGTGGGTGCAGTATTTTTCATGGACGCCCGCAATAGCGGACATTGAAACAGGGGCAGGTATTTTCACTGGATTAAATGTGTCTGAATTAGACGAACCTATAACGTGGAGTGAAGTGATTAGAGCTAATCTATCCACGAATAGTGCAAAAGCTGGCGCCTCAGACGGCATTCGGCAAAATTTATTTTGAAATTGGGGAAAATGGATCTAGAGAGTATTCTGAATTTGTTTAATAGCGTTTTTGATTCCGGATTGTATCCAGAAATGAGGAGTTCAGCTATCATCCAAACCATTTTTAAGAATAAAGGTAACAAGGACTGCTAAGGAAATGTTCGTGGCATTAATCTTTTACCAGCGCTAAGTAAATTGTTCAGTAAAATTTTCAACGGTCGACTGAGTGAATGGGCGGATAAATACAGTAAAATCTCAAAATTAAAGACAGGTTTTAGGAGAGGCTTCGCGGCCACCGACAATATCTCTGTGTTAGATATCTAGTAAAACATGCGCTTTCATGTAAACGGGGTCATTTACACTGTAGTTTGGCGGAATACAAAAAGGCTTTGGACTCAATCAAAGAGGAAGCTTTATGGTGAAAACTAAATGAACTAGGCATCTTTACGTAAAGTTTTAAATGTATTTCAATACAGTACAATGTAAAAAAATGTATTTCACATACAGAGAAGTAAATTCTGCGTCAACTGCAGCGACGGAAGTACAACGCAAAAAATTAAATCGAAGTAGCAATAAGGCACTTTTACACCCTGCAAATTTCCGGATTACTTTATGTTGACGATTTAGTTCCACGTTAGGAAACTATTGAGGGCTTACAGAAGAGTTTTAACATTCTAGAAATGTACGAATAGTGACATGGGAACTCGAAACACTAAAATTGTCTTCTAGAAAGGGTTTATTTGGGGTAACGAAGAGAAATGGAAAAGCTCGCCCAGGATAACCTCATCGCAGGATAAGCTCGACCGTGTCAAAACTTTTACGTACTTTGGTGGAAAATTCTCCATGAACGGGGTGAATAGTCACATTGTGGTGGCTCAAAGTAAAGAAAGAATTGCGCTCAAATAAATCGTTTGCGCAGTGCGCAGAGTACCGGAATTGCCTTTAAAGGTGTGCGACACAATGTTGAAATCGCTAGTTCTTCCAGCTATAAATTATGGGGTAGAAATTTGCGGAGTGGATAGGATTAACACGTTGACTGCCACGTGGTGACATCGTGGACTCACAGATTAAAGAGACATTGCGGCCGCGTGAAGCCACGTCGGTCTCATGCAACCGATGAAGGAAGGAGCCACATGGTGCCGCAGTGGCTTCACGCAATGCTTTTATTTTCTGTTCAGACAATCTCTACGGCCACTAGGACCGAAAACATTCATTGGCTTCGGCCTCAGGATTTAGTAAGATTGTAAATAAAAAAGATAAACAAAAATTGCCAGAAAGAGGAAATTTTTTACTAACTTGAAAATAATTAATCAAATTTAGTGAATGAAAGTGAATTAATATTTTAAATAAATTGATAAAATAAATAAATATAATTGATATAAAACAATATACTAATCGGTAACTATTATAATTCTATTTTATATCAATTCTGTATTTTATCTCTTTATTTAAAATGTCAATTCACATCTTCCTTTTCTTCCAACAGCTGTTTAGAATATGCTGTGTTTCCTTACTCCTAGTACAAATCTTCATCAGAAACCTTCTTCAAAATCCTTCATTCTCTAAATTTGATTTGATTTGATTAATTTCTTGTACAATTATGAATTTTAAAAAAGCAATCAAGACAATAATATTGGTCACATTCTTTACATTTATAAGTTGTTTTGAGGTGTTTTCCTTGCAGCAATTTCTCTCCCATGTTTTTCTTTCATTTCCTTGTAACACTTGTTACATCTTCTTCTTCCTTTTCTTCCAACATCTGTTAGGACATGCTGTGTTTCCTTACTCCTAGTAAAAACATTTTCAGAATCTTCCAATTTCAACAATCCTTTGACAATGTGCTCTCTAAATTCAGTAATTTTTAGTTTTTGATTTGCTACAGTTTGGTGCAGAATGAAAGCATTCACAATTGCTGTGTCTACTAGTAATTCAATAGCCAATTTGCGATACCATTTTATACCCCTACGGATTGAGCTTGAATAAGACTTCTTTTGATCTGAGAGATCTATAAATGATTTATACTTATTGTAATCAACTATGATCTGTGGTTTTTCTTTTTCTTTGCCTCTCTGAATTACTGTAGTAATTTCATCTTTATGTTTCGTGCTCAGAACCAAAACATCTTTCTTGTCTTTCCACTTCAGTACTACGACACCTGTGTTGCTTTCTTCGGCTATTGTTTCACCCTTGTCAAGTTTTTTGTTCACCACATTGGATGGGTTGAACTTCCGATTTGATCTCAAAGTTCCAATAAGGTGTGTCTGAACGTTTTGGAGATCATGGGCTAATGACACTGATGTATAATAATTATCTGTACAAAGCGTGCGACCCATGCCTACTAATTCTTCCATAAGTTTCATGACGACTCCTGATGGAACTGTCTTTTCCTTTGATTTTTCCTGACCACAATAAACATGTAAATTGTACGTGTAACCTCCAGCAAGGCATAATTTGAAGACTTTTATTCCAAATCTATGTCTCTTATTTGCAATATATTGCCTAAATCCTAATCGCCCTCTCCACGGTACAAGAGTCTCGTCAATGCAAACCACTTCACCTGGATTAACGATCTTTTGGAAATTTTGTATTATTTTGTTCAACAGAGGTCTTATTTTCTGCAATCGGTCCTCAGAAACAATTTCATTGTCATTGAAATGTATCATTTTGAGCAACAATTGAAACCTGTTGCGTGACATCTTCGAAGTAATAGTATTCATGTAAATGCTATTTTTCGACCAATATTTTTCAATTGATGGAAATTTGCATAATCCCATCCAAATATGTAAACCTAAAAAATTTCCATTTCTTCGCGATCTGTATTACGCCAAGCTGTTACCCTGGACCTTTTGTATCTATTTTTCAATACACACTGAGATGCGTAACGATTTGTTTCTTCAACGATCAGGTTTAAAATGTCCTCATTTATCATAATTTTATAAAAATCAGAGGGCTCCTTGTCGTAATAATTTTCATAGAGATTTGAAATTTATTCCAGAGTTGCCACTGTCAAATTGAAATACCTTCAAATTGTTTCCGGTGACAGGTCCCCAAGATATTGAAGAATTCACGGATTTTGAGATTTCTTCATTATATTCGTGTGTCTCATCGGCAAACAACGTATTTATTACCAAATCTATTGTTTCATCGACACTGTCTCGACTAGTAGATGGCACTGCATTTTGACACAGATTTAAATGTTCTTTAGGAACACGTTTCGTTTTTGTTTCCACTGAATGCTCGAAAGAATTTTCTGAACCATCACTATCTGAACAATCTGGATTATAATCACTGTCCGAGAAATCACTCTCTTCCTCTGATAAAACTTCCTGCACCATTTTACAAAACTGTTCATCCTCAAAACGTGACATTGCAATCGCACAACAAAGGAAATGTGAACTGGTCTGTACTATCGCCGGACGGCTGCAGCCACCCCACCTATCACCACCTTCTCCGAATGCTTCGTGACGCAATAATACCGAGGAAAGACATATCTGGATCGGCTTGATAAGACTCTTAGATGTGGTGACACGTTGGTCTCACATGGCTCCTACGATAAATCTCTACCCTACAGCCGCGTGAGACCGACGTGGCTTCACGAATTAAAAAATGTTATAATTTACAAAATATGCACGCATCGCGTAACTCAACGTTCTCTAATAATAATCCATAAATTTTTTTATATAAATTCTTCAAAAACATTTTTGGCCACTATGATACGTTAAATCAATACAATGGTGGCAGTCAACGTGTTAAGCAAATGTAGAGAATTAATTCTCGGAGTCTCTACATTTGCAACAAATGAAGGCGTCTTAGTAGAGGTCGATAGTGTAGAAATTTGGAAAGATTTTAAATTGAAACCCATTAAGCTTTGGATTAGATTAGCAGGGGAACAAGCTGACTCGTTTATATACAGGTGCTTTAGAGTGCAATTACTGGAAAGCGATTAGTGGTAGATAAAGCAAATGGTCGTACAAAGTGATACTGTTACTAGAACGCGCTAGTCTGACAGACGTTTCCCTGGAGATGGTTTGAGCTAGGGTAACACGTGACATGGAACTATTAATTTCTTATAGACTTTCGGATATAAAAGGAAAGATGTTCTGGTAGCAACGTTAGAAAAATGCTCGATAGTGGCACAAATTCACACGAGTCCTTTATGGAGTTGCTAAAGTTACGTTCACGCACTTAGAAGGGATGCAAAATAGGGTTACGCTTGGTTTTTGGGGTTGAGGGTGATGATTGATTGTTAGTGATTCCGGACGCGCCAACGGCTAACGTAATAAGTCCCGTAAGTGTGGAGCATGTTTCCGCTCTCAGGAGGTGGCGGTTGTCTTCCCTCGCTGGATGGCGAGATCCGGTGCCGACCTATCGTGGGGTAGCGGAGTTTTACCTAATCAGGTATCTCCCACCAGCGGGGCACCGTCCCAGCCGCGACAAGCTCTAAGCTCCCGACCGCTCACGTGGCATGTGTGGTAGTGCAGTGCTTGTGTGTGTGTGTAAATAAGAGGTGAGAAAAGGACACTGAAGAGGAAGGAAAGATTGCGCGCGGTCCCTGGCCCGTTTGTTAGGGTTCTGTATTAGACAAGACAGAATTGTTTCAATTTTAGCATTAGGGAGCCAAAAAATTGAGAAAATGTCCATTGGGCGACCAAAGAAGGTATCTGGGAAGAGAATCAGGCATAAGCAAAAAGCTAGTCCAAACTAACAAGATTAGAAAACTAACTTGTGCGAGAATGTCTGAGCCAATCTACAGTACCACTAGTTTATTTACCACAAGCTGTACATATTCGTACAGAGAAAACTTTAATGAAAATATTTCGTGCGGGTTTGGAGAAAATAATGTTTAGAAATTGCATTAATTTCAGAAACGAATTAAGCGAAATCAGCTCGTTTTCTCAAAAAATTGTACATGACATTTTTAAAGAGCTGATTTTTTACGACAGACTTTGTTTAAATCAAATTGCTATCTTCCATTTTGTAGTTTTGAAATTTTCATTTTTGTGGCATTTTCGAAAAAACGGAGAAATATCTGAAAATGAGACTAGCACCATAGTTTTTACCATCCCTTATTACATACGAGGAGTAAATTTAAAGGAAATATTTTGAGAAAAAAGATTGTCTATATTTCGCGCAAAATTTCACGGAAACTACACATATTTTAGAAAAATTGACCATGAACTATTTTTAACTCTGCAATGCACGGATTCAAAGATGCAAAATTGCAAAGATGCAAAATTTGAGCACCCTTCGAGCTCGGATTTTGCGACTTTACACTTCATGAGCCTCCGAGGCTCGGTCTGAATAAAACACTAATTTGGGGCTGGGATGAAGAAGTAATTAATGCAATTATATTTATTATTCAATAAACTTGTATTTTAAACTTTTAATGCAAAATAAGGCATTTTACACATTATATTTTCAACAATAGTACAGACTTTTTTTTAATGTTCTGGTCAAAAGTTTCTTTTCGCGCATGAAGCACTGTGATTTTGTTTTTTGTCATTTTCGAAGAGACATAAACAGCATCTGGAAAGAAAGTATTGTCTTGAATAGGAAGAATTTATAACAATTTTACCACGATGTTAACATAACATGTATTAACATAATTTTTTGAAGATTACGAACGCATTCAAAGCACCAACGTCAAACTTGTCGTAAAATAACCTCATTGGTCATTGACGAGTATGCCTTCATGATGTGCAATTGTCGACTTTTTGATCCGTGAGGTCAACTCTAATCTTTCTATTAAATTAGAGAAGAATAATTGATGGTTTCTTGTTTGTAGTTACAGGGTTTTTGTCCTGATGTATTGTGCTAAGAAGATAAATAATTTTGTTGTTTGGACTTGTATGATACAAAAAAAAAGATTTAAATTGTGAAATTTTAGAACATAATTATCTACCGTTATAATCTCACAGTTCAGATGGTATTTTCTGTGTGTTAGCTTGTAATGCTAATTTCTTCTCTATTAGAAATTCACCCAGGAATATGCAAGTAAAATGTTATCACTAGAAACACTTAGAAACTTAAAAAAGTTACGAGTTGTAACGTTATACCATCAGTGAAGAATAACTGTACCAAATTCTTCACCATTTGGATGAAAAATAATTTGCAACAGGATCATCTTTGTTCTTTCCATAATATATTTTGCCAGTGAGTGTAAATCCGTTCCTAGAAACCCATGTATTACTTATTTATTTGGTCATGATTTATGTATCTTGGCAAGCAAATAGCGAAGTCTGGAATGATAAGGAATACATTCCAAAACCATAAATGTATTTCTTATGCGTCAACAGACACTTTAAGGGAAAACAGACTACCGGGCCTCGGAGGCCCACTTAGTGGAAAGCACGACTACCTTCAGAAAAGTTGAAAGTATTGAAAAACTTCATGGATCATTCTTTGCCATAAGAAAAGAATCATAACGACAGAGGGTATCATGAATGGAGACACTTGTAATGTTAACGGAAAAATATTTACAGCATTATAAACACATCCGGGCCTCTGAGGCTCACCAAACGCAATCTATTGTTCGATTCGCAAGTCAATTGCAAGTCAATCGAATGTTCAGTATCAAGAACCAACAAAACATGGATTCTGGCTACAGCACGTATTAGAAGATGTTTTCTAAACTTAGCAACATGATTTATTCACTCTTTCGTTACATAACTTTCTCTTCTTAAGTTCCTTCATAGAGCAAGAGAATAAGAATTATTATTATAACATTTGTAGGAAAATGCCGAAAAATTGAACGTTTGCAAATTTAGTGGTGTGACAACAGCACATACTTTCTGGCATTATTTCTAAATTTGCTATTTTCGAAAATGCAGAGTTCTACAAAAATGAGATCTATACCATTCTTTTAAGCATCCCTTCTTCTATTCGTTGAAACATTTTGAAGCTAAAAAATTGGAGCAGTTTTTGAGAAAAAAATAGAAATTCAAGTTTTAGAAAATCAGAGAAATTACGCGAAAACTATATGTTTTTTCCAAAGAATATTCATAACATGCAGAATTTTCGAAAAAAAGAGAGATAGCTAAAAGTGGCTTTACACTTTTTTTTACCTTCTCTTCATGTATATGAGAAGAAAATGTAAAGATAAAGTTAGAAGTGATTTTTGGAGAAAAAATTGTGAAACAATTGTTTTAACTTTCCTATATTTTGCACACAGTTACAGGAAAACTACTCATATTTTCGAAAAACTGAACGTGAACGTATTTGAAGATTGGTCTTTAGGGAACAAATTTCCTTAAGAAATCTGTTTCTATCTACAACTTTATTGTGTAGAAACCCCCTCCCCCCAAAATTGCATTTTGGCATTTTTCGACAAATTTGCAATTTCAACGAACATATAACCTACACGGTTCTCTTAAGCGTGCTTTACGCTCTCCGAGAACAAACATTAATACAATAATTTGGTGCAATTTTTGAGAAAGTTTTGATAATGTTTTTGGGCTGGATATCAAGTAGTCTCACAAATCAGAATATCCGTTTGAAACTCCCAAAATCTTGAGTTCGTTCAGATCGATCGGGGAATATAAATTTTTGAGAAAACAGGCCGAACGTTTTAGGCGTTAGTATTGACCACTGATAGACTGATAGACATTTTACGGTGAATCGATTTTTGCGTATCAATGAATCACAAAACATGGATTCTGGCTACACCATGGGTTAGAGAAAGTAATTTACTAGATTTGGCAACCGGATTTGTCAACTTACCGAGGTCCAGCAATAAAAGGTTTTCAGCCGACCCTGTTTTCCGGCGCACGTTTACAAAACTTTCTCTTCTTACGAAATGCGAGAAAGTGAAAATCAAGCAATTCAACAGAAACCGGACATGCAATATTCTATTAAGCATCGTTTTTGCTGAGGGCAAAGTTTAAACCGAAAAATTGGAGCCAATGTTGAGAAAAGTTTGAAAATGTTGAAACTGCCACAAATCTTGGATTCAAACTACACAACGTGTTGAAGGAAGTAATTTATTATACATATTACATTTATTTTTTATTATATTATATATAATGTTAAATATATTATTATATTATATATTTAACTGAAATTTATCCATTTTTCGTTACGTTTTGCTTCCAATTTTTTGACGGATAAAAACAGGGACGTTTTAAACAATGGCGTAGGTCTCATTTTCGTTGAACACACTGAATTTGCGAAAATTGGGTATTTGAAAGGAAAGACAGTTAGATTTTTAAACGTAGGACCGAATTAGTTCCTCAGAGCGGTATAGAGATAAAGCGCACGGCATGTTAACTCAATCTACCTCAGTTCGAGTGTAGGTGCCGGAAGAAAATTTGACTGGTTTGCAAAAAGCTTTGCAGTTATGCAGTGTTATACAAAGTTACGCAGTGTCCCGAAAATAAGACTAACACCACTTTTTTAGTGACCTCTGCTATATACGGAAAAATAGTTGAAAGTCAGAATTTGGAGCTATTTTAAAAAGTGTAATTGTTTAAAATGCTTAAATTTCATGCAAATTATCGCGAAAACTATTCATAGTTTTGAAAAATTGTATATAACCTTTTTTCAAGGTCTGTCTTTGAAAAATTGATTTCATAAAGAAATCTTCAATTTTGTAGTTGTGGGAAGGCCTCGAATAAATTTTGAACCTTTCAATTTTCGAAAATTCAGAGATTTCAACGAAAATGAGACCTTCGCTTTCTTTTAAACATTCCTTACGCTATCCGAGAACAATGTTTATTTAACAAAACTTGAAGCCATTTTCGTGAAACTTGCAAATGTTGTTGAAGCGTCATGTAATGTACCCAAATCAATTATCCATTTGGGACTCGCAGAGCCACAAGTTAGGTCAGATTCATTGGAGAATATCAATTTTTGAGAAAATACCGAAAAAAATCGGCTTGGGTGCTAGCGTTGACCGCAGAGAGACGGAGGGACAGACAGACAGGTATGTATTTTGCTGTCAATCAACTTTTCGGTATCAAAGATTCACAAAACGTGGATTATGACTAAACAACGTGATAAAGGAAGTAAATCTCGATCAGGTTTTTCGTCCAGTTTCCCTGATCCTTGAGCAAATGCTGAGATGGTCCCTTGTTTTGCTTCTGGACATAAATGTAACTTCATTATTTGTGCACGTCTTCTGAATTTCAGTGGGAAATATAGTTATTCAAATTATCGTTTTTCATATTATCGCGGCAAAAAGTATTATTCTTTCATGAAGAACATGAGGGTTCAGGGCAGAAATTTATAGCTAATTTACCTTTGAAAATATATTTTATTATATAGGAGCGAATATTTTGTCAACAAACCTCGAAAAAAACTCTCTTTTCTGTATTCAAAATTCGACTAGAATATGGTTTAGGATAGAGACCACAGAATTATGAAAACGTGCACAAAATTCACTTCTCCCCATAGCTCGTCATACGCAGTTTTTAACTGTTTTTGACGTAAATAAATAAATAAATAAATAAATAAAAATTATCTATTTACGGGAAGAAGATTTATCGTCCTTTTCGTAGCCAGGACTCTTCACTACGTTTTTCTATGCAAAAACGTTCATTTACTCTGCATGGTTACAGTACCTTTTCTCTACTAGGTAAGTAGTGTGGTGAAAAATAAAATAAAGTTTCACAGTTTGAAATTGCGTTAATAAAATATATTTGTTTAAACAAGTTAAAAGCCCCTGCTTAGTCTACTGAATTTTAGTTTTTTAAGCCATGATACAAATGTGGGAACTCTGTGAACATCAAAGAATCAATTTAGGATTCTCTTGAAAGTGCTACGCCTTTGAGACAATATCTCTCAGAACTTCTGATTCAATTTTCATAAACACGACATCACTGATTCTTTCACACTTAAAGGTACTATTCTCAGAGCTTTTAGCGATTGCCGCGGCACAGCACACTAGGACTGTGCTGATAGAAGTTAATCCAAGTCGACGGCACACATTCTTCTCCCCAAGCACTTTTGCATCTTCACGTGGGGTACCTCAGGTCGCCAGCATGCATTTCTGAATGTGTCAGGAAAACATGTCAGTTTTTTTAATCAAAAATATTTTTCAACATTAGTCAAACACTTTTGGGAAATTATTTGAGAATCAGTTGTCTGCCTCCTTGTGGTTTTGGTTTATTGTGAAAAGCGTGAAAAAGGAAATGTCTGATTATCTGATGTGCATGAGAAGGAGAATACCAATCATAAGCAACTCCAGTTTCAACGTATTTTGAAAGATTATCCTTTTCCTTTTTAACAAATCACATTTACAGAACATCAAAGTAGAGAAAGGTAAATGTCTGATTCGTGCTGTTGAAAGATATGAACTATTTCATATATACGAGAACAATATTTCATAAAATGTGATCCGATCCTTGTTTTCTCTCTTCGGCAACATCTAATCTCCGGGAATCTAACCCACAGGGTATCTTTGCAACTATTTTCTCAAAAACACAACTAATAGTGTTGCACACTGTTGTCCACTCAGTCCCCACTATCCTTGTCAAATATCAATTGATAACCAGAATCATTCCAAACCTTAGAAGTAGCGGTGTACAGACTTTCTCGTTAGTTTCCAATCTCTTTAATCTAGGCTAGTTTTTCGGCGATGCCTCATCCTTATTCCTCATCCTTACTCTACTATCGGCATCAATTACTTTCTCGCGCTTAAGAAAAACTTCTTAAGAATTACTTTCTCGCACTTAATAAGGAACTTCTAAGAGACAGTTATATAATGTTGCACGAAAAAACGGAGAATTTTCGGCAGAAAAACTCTTATTACAGGACCCTGGTAACTAAAAAGGGGATAAATCCATTTTCTAAATTTAGAAAAAATATCCTATAACATGTGGTGCAGCCAGAATCCATGTTTTATGGTTCCTTGATCGATTGACGGCCAAACGTCTTTCGGTCTGTGAACAACGCCAGCGACTACATCGTTCAGATTATTTTCGCCAAAATCGATGTTTCTTCATCAATCTGGCTAATGTTGTGGTCCCTTGAATTTGAAACCGATATTTTAATTTTTGAGGGTACTTTACAAGAAGCCCCTGAGACATTTTCAAAATTTCGAAAAAAATGGCGCTAACAATTTTAATTAATTTTGTTGTTGGATAATCTGAAGAACGTTTAAGAAAATGGCGGAGGTCTCATATTGGCTGAAAACTGATTTTTCGGAAAATTGAAAAAAAAATCAAAGTTTTTCCGCGTCTTCCTACAACTACAATTTTGAAGATAAAATTTGTTTCTTAATGATACGTGTTCTTCAAAAACATATCTTCAAATAAGGTCATGTTCAATTTTTCAATAACATGCATATTTTTTGCCAAATTTTGTGTCAAAGAGAGGCAATTGTTGTTTTCTTAAACTTTTTTCTTAAAAAACCGCACATTTTTTTATTAAATTGGGACCTTAGATAGCATAAAGGAAACTTAAGAGAATGGTGCAGGTGTGATGTTCCTTAAAATGCCTGATTTTGCAAAACGTTTAAAATATTAAAAATATGTCGGCCTCTTCCTACAACTACAATTGTTAAAATACAATTTTTTCTTAATGAAATGTGTTCATCAAAAGCAGATCTTTAAATAAGGTCATGTTGAAATTTTCCGAAAGTAGAGTATTCGTTGAGTAATTGGGCGTCAAAATCGCCCGCTCTGAAAATCCGGATTATTATTTCAGAGGTGATTTGAATAATGTGGATGCTACGTATGTTAGAATGTGTATATAAGAGGTTGGAACTTTTTTATACGTTAACAAATTAATCTTTTAGAAGTTATTTAAAACGTATTTGAAATAAATATGAAATTAAGATTGCTAACTTTCAGTTGCCCCGCTCCCAAAATACGCAGTTGGGTGCTACGTAAATTAGAATTTCTATATTATTTCTTATTTCATTTTATAACTATTATTTATTATATTTATATTATATTTCTGTTATTTCATTTTAGATTGCGTTCTTAATTGTGTCAAATGTGAAAACGAATAGATGAATGGGCCATTGTTGTAACGCCGCACTGATAAAGTGATGACAGCTGTGTTTTGTTCGCGGTAATATAAACTAATACTTTTATATATTTGTAGAATATTATAATACCATAGTGTTTAATAATAACTATTACATGTTACTATTATATGCTCTTGAATACATTGCATTCCTTATACAATGAATTCAATGTCCGAAATATTTTTTACTTTCTCGCGCTTTTTCATTTAAAGTTTTGAATAAAAAATCTATTACTTGACCATAACCATTACTAATGGCATACATAACCATTACTAATGGCCAGAAAGTACGTGCTATTTTAGCACTACTAATTTTACATTTTCTGAATTTTTCGGTACCTTGATAGTAGAATTGAAACGTATCTTTAAGAAAATTACAGAAGGGTAAAACATAGTCCTAATGCGCAAATTGGTGCCGTTCTTGAAGTGTCATGTGCTTCTGAATATGCACCATTTTGAGCTGAATTCTCAGGTAAAAGCTTTGAGTTTTCGTTATTTTCGAAAGGCTCTAGCCGGGAAAAATAGTAAAAAGTGCCCGCGCTTGAAATTGAAAATAAAATTTTTCTTAAGGATTGTGACGACGTAGAACATTTTCATGGAACTTTTAGATTCCTCTCCCCTCACATCCTTCGTAATAACGAAAAACGTGACTTTTTTCACTGAATTGGCTGCATGAATTTCCATGTAAAATATGGCTTCTTTGTGTGAAATTTGCTAATGCTTCCAAAATAATTTTAAAAAATTATTACATTTAATAATACAAAGTATATCAAGTGCACAAAATATATAGATAACAAGACTTTTCAAAAAATATATACTCGCATTATATTTGAGTATATTTGTTTAATGGCATTAAACATGCATTTTTGTGTAACGTTTCACAGATTTCTAATATGTCAACGTTCTGACAAAATTAATAGTATGTTGTAACTGTTCAGTGTTTTAGATACCATTACTCGTCTATATTTGAGTTAAAAGATGATTTGTTAATAAGAATTTTTTTAGAAATGGATTAAAATCTGTAATCCACGCGACCACTCGAGTTCCAATTTTAAGCGCGAGCACTGAAGGTTTAATTTTCTAGCATATACTCCTTCTTTCTGGTAAATGTATGTACTACCTATTTATCAACTCCGACTATTATCTATACCAACAAAGAATATTACATTACTAACGCCTATGACAAAATCTACCACTAATCCACCTTAAAACTAATCAAACTTCACGAAAAGTAAGACAAAGGAATGTCGACCACTACATTGACACCGTATCTTCCTCCCCGACAATTCCACAACAAAGCTACAATGGCGGAAGATTAAACATCTCCTCAATTCCACTTCACACTGTCCTATTCTTAAAAAACAAATAAGTGAGAATCTGAAAAAATGAACGTTATACTCAAACCTTCACCTATACTTCATCCGCCCTTCGCTCCATAGGATTTCTCAAATTAGGAATTTCTATCAATTTCATCAAAATTCCCATCAATTTCCCAAAGCCCCTCACTCTATTATATTCATTTCACTGTCTGAAATAAAATTAAGTTTTCTTTTCTATATTTTGATAACAAATACCCAGGTCACGACCTCCGCTCTGACCTTAACATCAAAAATTTAACAGAATCCTCGCTTACTATACCTCAAGCTACAATTAAGTAATCCGTACGGATACTTTGCAACCTCCTGGAAATACGGCATAATCATTCCCATTCTCAAACCAGATATATCTCGTTCTCTCCCCAAGAGTTAATGCCCATTAACCCTTCTCTTTACCCTTCCGAAAATAAAATTAATCATCTCCGATAAACACCTAATAACACATGTAATTCCCCCATTCCAATTAAGATTTATCAAACATTTGTCAACCTAATCATCCTCTCCTACAACTCATCATCTTCTCCTACAACACAGAGATCACATCACCTCAGAATTTCACCGTCTTCATCACAGTGTCATGGTCATTCTAGATATTATGAGAGCATTCGACTGTTCTGGTTTCATCTACGAACTTCATCACAGCGACGAACAACTTGACTTTGGACTCCTCTACGAACTCATCACAGTATCTCTATAATGTACTACATGAACTTTTTGTACTTATGAAACATTCTGAGTTCAAGAGGAAACTCTCTTAGAGCTTTCTCTTCCGTAAACCTGGCGTACCACAGAGCAGCGGCATGGGTCCCTTCAACTAGTACTCTCTCAGCACAATATCACACCCTCGCTATTGCACATTTCCTTTTGTCCTGATGATACTACTATTTTCCTCTTCTCACGACATTAACAACGCCACCTCTAACCAGGATTGCAGATTGGGGAATTTTGTTCCCCAAACTGGGATTTTTGTTGTTGGGAAATAATGGGAACATAAATGGACGGGGAAATGTATGGGGATTTTTTGGGAAATTATTCTCAGTCGGAGTCGAAACAGAAATATAGCTCTCTCAATTATTATGTAAACTAGTGGTGCTACCAAAGCACATACTTTCTCGCTCTGTTTCTAAATTGTTTTAAATACTATTACACTACTACATAAACCAACAAAAGTGATTTCAACCAGCGAATTCTTTTTCCGCTCCGCGACCCGAACTCAGATCCTCAGACCCAACGTGTCGGCGCTCATACCACTACGACAAACAAGCGCTGTATGGGTCGAACTCGGGAAGAGGCATAAAGGGGTAAATGCCAAATTTATGTAAAAAATAATTTGGGATAATGTATAAAAAATTCCAGTATAGATACTTTTTTGCTTTCTCACTGAAATTCAAATTCAACTAGTTACCAATGCACATACTTTATTGCAATATTTCTAAATGACCCGCAATATTATACTTCTACATAAAACAGCAAAAGTGTTTCCAACCAGATTTTTTTCCGCTCCGAGACCCGACATCAGATCCTTAAAGACAACGTGCCGACATTTATACCACTACGCCACACAAGTACCGTACGGGTCGAACAGATCCATAAAATGGTAAATGCCTGATAGGAAAACAATTAATACGATAGTAACATACGTTTTACAAATCCGAGGTGTGTGAAAAATTGTTAAAAAGTTGAAAATTCAAAAATCACATACACACACTTCCAGTAAATTTATCGTAATTAATTATAATTTGTGACTTAAATTGCTTAAAATAGTTTTCAATAAAGTTTCTAGAATTCTCAGTTATTTCCTGCGACAACGGAGAATTGTGACAAATAATCGTCCACGATCAAGATTCGAATCAGCGAAGCTTGCCTCCGAAGAAAGGCGTCCGTGCCCGACACTAGCCACCTCGGCCACTCTGGTTGTACACGGCATTTATACTTATATAATGGTAGAAAGTGTATCATAGTTTCACTTCTAGCATTAGGAAGCCGAAAAATCCCGAGAACGTGAAAAAAATGTCCTCTGGGCGCCCAAAGAAGATATCTTCGAAGAACCGAAATCCTAGCTCAGAATAGAGATTAGAAAACTAAGTTCTGCGAGAAAGTCTGTACCATTCTATGGCACGACTAGTTCATTTCGTTACTTGTCGTTCCTTATTACACATGTGCAGAAAATTTAAAAAATAAATTTGAAACGGTTTTTGAGAAAATTTGTTTTTGTAAATTTCAAGCGCAAATTACGCAAAAACTACTCGTTTTCTTCAAAAAATGTACATGACCTGATTTAAAGTGCTAACTTTGGACAACCGACATTGAGTCAAAAATCTCTATTTTCAATTTTGTAGTTTTGAAATTGCTTTTTACCATTTTCGAAAAATCAGGGGATATTAACGAAAATGATATCTGCATCATTCTCTTAAACGTCCATCGCACTATTCAACAACAAAATTTAATCAAAAAATTTGGAGTCTCTTTTGAAAACTTTGAAAATATCGAAAAATATCTAAGGAGCTTTATGTAAAGTACCTCGCAAAGTCTGTGAAATCACGGACGTTAAGTGAATTCAAGACTCGCGGGTTCGTGGTTGGGAGACTGGTGAGGAACCCTGGGATCTAACAGCGTGGAGCCCCAGGCCGAAAGAATAAAAGGCACTGACTGCGACGAGGCGAGACTTGTCAAAGATAGTAAAGGATAATTACTCCACGACAAGCGCTCAGAGCCCAACAAGAGTTTAAGAGACGCGTTCTGTCAACGACGACGCAACAAATTAAAAAAAAATAAAGAAAAGAGTCGTCAGGGACGGCTCAGGTCATTGGTCCATAATTTGATGAATATTTTTTGTTTCAAAGTTGGGGAATTTTGTTTCTTTGGAGAGGTTGTTTGGGGAAATTTCCTAGTAGTGATGGGGAAAGAGCTAGCAACATATATGGCAATCCTGTCTCTAACCAATAGTGCTATCTCTGAGCAGTAGATGTTTGGATTCACTCACCTGTAAACTTCAAATTAATGACGCCCGACAAAAAACATACAACAAACTAATTTGTCTCGACCTCCTTCTCACCTAGCAGCCTCACTTAAACTAACAATCTCCCGCTCTCCTTAAGTTAAACCGTTACCTCAACTCGTACATATACGTCTCCAATTTTGATCCACAGCATCACCATCCACCCTTCGACACCTTGGATTCAAAATTAAGATTCGTAAGAGAATAACACCTTGGATTGTACCCAATTCAGAAAGTTCTGGGGAAACCTCAGCATTTTTTAACAGATTCATTCGTCAATACAATATACCCATTCAAAGACTTAACTCTACCTTCTCCTGTAGTGTCCCATTTGCCCTAAATATAACATTTGTTCCACTAGAAAGAAGTGTAGCACTATTGCGGATTATGCACAAAACCATCCACACAGGTCTCATGAAGTGAACCACAATTCCCTCCTTAATCTTTTTTCTCCACAAAAAAACCTTGTAAATCTTAGCTTTTCGCCGTTATCCTTGATCAACCTATTATATAGTTTCATCTCTACCCCTACATACTCCACTTCCGCAGTTGGATTACTATACAATATTACCCCAAATGGATTATTCTGCAATATTATATCAAAAAGCTTATGGTAACATACCCAAACAAAACCAGCTGCGTATAAAAGTAAAGGATAATCAGTGAAAAAAAAACGTTTTTCGACACACAGCACATAAAACCTGTCAAAGTAACCAAAACACATCTTGTAATGTGTAATCTTGTAATATAAACGCAAAGATAGCGTGAGAAATGGGATATAAAAAGTGAAAATTGTACCAGGAATGTCAATGAAGACGAGAAGCCAGAGGCGTCAGAGATACCTGTTGCACGATGTTGTTTCTTCACCGAAAATGTACAAATGAAGGAAGGAAACAAGAAAATCTCCATTTTGGAAATAAAAATATTTACACATTAGTCTTATATCTGGTTTTAGATATTACAGAAGGGTTAAGGTGCAGACAGTATTTAAAATTTAATACATTTTTTCTGGTTATACCACAACATAAGTATTTTCAATATTATTTACACATAATAAACTAGCCAAAAATATTATAGAAAGAAATTGAAAAAGATTCAGAAAAGTTACCAAGAAAGAGGATTCAAAAAGAACCCAACATTTCAACCCATATTAGGGACATCTTTACACGGTATAATTTTCGTGCAGATTCTCATACAGAATATGTACAGAAACTTCAAGATCCCAAATTCGAAGCACAAACGCTAAAAGTTGTGTTTACACGGTCTGAACGTGTTGTGTCGAGACGAATCCAGGAGCTCTGCCGACACACAAATCGACTGCCGAAGTTGTGTCATCCCAGTAGATTCATTCGGGACATATGTGTACGTGCGTTCTGAGTTACTTTTTTAAAGTATTAATCAAACATAATAAAATGAAAAAAAGGTATTGTCACTAGAAGCGTAGTTGTATCATCAAAGGCTTTAGCGATTGCGCAGACAAAACGCTCCAAATGGAAGTCTTGGCTACAGAAGTATGATTCAGTATCTTCACATTTGCAAGAGGCGGTAAAATAAACCCGCCAGAAAATCTAAGAACTCGAATCCGCCACGCCAATATACAAAGTCTCAGGAATCTCGCCTAACCTAACCTCAAAATTGAAATGGATGGACGATTTCCCCCGAAAAGAAATCCGCGGGTGAACAATTTTGCCGCTACAGCCGCTAGAATCAAACTATATTTTCTGTACGAACATAATCGATCATGTTCATAAGTTTTCATTAAAAAATTGTGCAGTCCTGGATTGGTCGCTTTCTGTACTTTGAATCTGCACGAAAACTGTTCCTTACAAGAGTGCTTGGGTGTTATTGGAGCAAAGAAATAAAGGTGCAGACTCTCAGGGTGTTCCTTTAGTGTGTGTCAAGGGTTGTGAAAAGTCTAAATCTAGTACAACGCAAGTCTAGCACTACGTATAGATTGTAGGTTTAATATATAAGGTTAGTTTAGTAAGCACTCTCCATATAAGACTATAAAAGCATGGAATTGATATGTAAATGAGCAAAGAGCTGCAGCGTACCGAGGCAGAGGAAGGTGGGCTCGCCGGCGTACTGCGTGGGGATGGCCGGGTGGCGGTCTCCTGGCAGGAAGAACGGGCAGCGCTGTTCCACGCGCTGGCACACGCGCCGACACGGCCTCACGCGCACGCCCGCGCCCGCGCCGGCGCCCGCGCCCGCGCCAGCGCCAGCGCCCGCGCCCGTGCCCGCGCCCGCGCCGGCACCAGCGCCGGCACCAGCGCCCGGCACGAACAGCGGCACCAGCGCCGCACACGCCCACTCGCGGTACGCCGCCTGCGCACCCACACACACCAACCACATTGCACCAACCACACTGCACTCGCGCGCGACGCACGTCGCACAGGAGGGAGACGGCCGCGGACGAGCCTCGCCGCAAGGCACCAACCAAACGAATACTACGAAACCATTTTCTGGGCAATAACTACTTGGCTGTTCGGGAGTCGCCTGCGCTTGTTCCTAGTACTTGGCGTCTCCCGGACAGCCAAATAGCTACTGACTCCGGCCGCGGAAGTCTGCGCTCTACAATTTCTCGGCAATAACTTCTTGGATGTCCGGAAGACGCCGCGTTCTCTGCGCAGGTGCCAACGCACGCAAAACGTTGGCATCTGTCCCTAGGACGCGGCGTCTCCCGGAGAGCCAAGTAGTTATTGACTCCGGTCGCGAAAGTTTACGCTCTCAAATTTCTGGGCAATAACTACTTGGCAGTCCGGGAGACTCTGTGTTCTAGACACAGGTGTCAATGCACGCGGAACTTTGGCACCTGCGCCTAGATCTCGACGTCTTCCGGACAGCCAAGTAGTTATTGACTCCGGCCGCGGAAGTCTACGCTCTCAAATTTCTGGGCAATTACAATCAGTAGTTTTCTGAATAGGCTCTATTTCGCATGGGCACTGTCTCCCTTCTCGTGCAACTCTCTCTCATGTAAATGGTCGTCAACTTCACAGATGAAATACATTTTATTGTGCGAACTCTACCATATGAAAATCTATTTCCATTTGCAAAATTGTTACGTCTCTCATCCGATTGCACTATTTCATTAGGTTCTATCAAAATTTATGTTAAATTCTGTTCATTTCCTGCTTAACTACACTTCAGTCAACTAACTTAGTGATTTTGTTTAAAACAGACTAATTTTTTTCACGAAACGTTCGCAATTATGGAAATAGATCCATTTATACAGAAAATACACATATGTACAATTAGATACCTTCAATCAAAAATGCAACACTTTTAGTGGAGGCATTACTGCAACTGTGACAAAGATAAACGGAGAAAGGGGGCTGATGAAAAATGAACTTTCTCTCAACATTAGTCATCCTAAACTAGAAATCAATGTTAAATCACAGATAAAATGTGTCTTGCATTTGTTTGAAAGAATGTTTTTCAATCTAAAGTATGGCCCGGAATAAAAGCTACACATTTCCAGAACATGTAACACCACATTGGGAAAACTTTTCATCATATTCGAATATGATGAAAAGTTTTCCCAATGTGGTGGTAAAGCTCATAATTAAATTGGCCCTGAAACATCACTTTGCCCTTAACCAACACTTTTCCCTTAAATGGTAGACAAGTCATGGTGCAGTGGTGTTTTGTCACACGCACGCACTTACGCGGTCTATATAATTTCCTCTGTCTGTCAAACACCACCGCCTCCCTATGTGATGCGAATGCTACTTGTGCAACTTCACTATATGGGATTTCCCACCACATTTTCATTCGCTAACGTTATCTCCGACTCCCTTATGCGCCCTCGATGTTTGTAACATTTATTCTAAGACCTCAGAATATACCATACACAGTTCATACGATATTTAAATTAGGTACTTCCAACAGGAAATGTGAGCGTGTTCGAACTAAAAGTTCATTGTAAGTGCATGTTTATAACCTTTGCAACATTCTATAGCGCGTATTTCTGATGATTACAATTGTTACGTAGAATGGTTCAGGCCTACTGTGTGAACTGAGAGGTTATCATTACTGCGTGAGTTGAAAAATTGTCATAGAGTGTAAAATTGTTTGACATGCTGAAAAGAAAAAGGAAGAGAGGTTGCTGAATTTAGAGGAATGACAAATGGTGATTAAAAAAACACGATGTATGACAAGGTATTTTTAGACAACCACTAGTAAAAGCGGTTCTTTCAGGATATGCAGAGCGTGCTAAAATTTTAATTTTTAACATTAGTGCTTTTCAAATGTTCAGATAAATCAGGGGAAAGCAACGAAGAAAACAAAATACTTTCGCCTGACTGCGCCAGCTACTACTGATTTTAATGTATCAAATTGATTTATATTCTTGAATTAAAACGAGATAAAAAGGAAGTCGAAAAAGTAATATATGAGACACGTGGTAAAAGTGATATTATTTTCCTTGTAGGATTGCGCCACTGAGACATTCGGCCTCAGATTCGTTTCGAACTGCCCACATTTCACCCATTATTTCTCATTTTTCTAATTTCTGAAAATTCAGGGAGTTCATAAAAAATTATACCTTTCTCATTTCTTATGTGTTCTGTGCTCAAGTTGTCCTTTCCTTTCAGAGGAAAATATTCAAAGAAACAATTGGACCCGATTTTGAGAAAAAGCATAAATTGCCTGTATTTCAACAAAAAATTACGCGAAAACTTATCATGATTTTGAAAATATGTATGTAATCTTATGTAAAGAATTAATTTTTTAGAATGTGTTTCGTTAAGAAAGCGAGGCGGCTTACCACATTGATCAATTACCTTCATATGCCACGTATTCTGTATCTATTACTCTGGCACATAGAAATTCACAAAAATGTTTCTGGAGAGAGAGCCTTTAGCTTAGCTTATTAAAACAAACTCACTTTAGCTTCCTGCTCATTTTAAAACGGATGTATGTCAATGGATGTTTAGCAAATCTATACATATAAAAATGGATGCTGGTGGAGAAGTGAACTTCGACACCGTGTGACCGATTTTACTAGTACCATGAAAGTTGGCACAGGTGCGTGTTTTTCTCCCAGAAGGTTTATAAGCTGTTAGTTTTGTTTTAACTCTACCAGATAGCGCAAAACATGGAACATTGAACTTGTTGTAAAACATTGAAATTATTACAAAACATTGAAAGTGACATTCCTGTTACACCCTTCAATAGGTTCTGCATACACGAAGCATAGCTTTAGTACGGTACTAAATCTCTGCTCCTCTTGAACTGGGATCGTCCGAACGAATTGGGCAAGTCATTACAATATTTTGAAAGTGAAAATACCAAATAAATGGTTGAGAAAGTCGCCCTAGAGCGTATATGGAAACACCCGTCTTCAAGACCACTTACACACCAAGAGAAACAAACGGTTTCACATATGGCTACGAAAAATACGGAAAGAGAAACTGCCGGTCTCACAGACCGCCACGTTTTCCAAAAACGCCCCTTCAATATCGGCCGCTTCAGCAGAACTAAACAAAACTCCGCCGAGTGATAGAAGAGGGTCAGGAAGGGAGCTACTACGACTGTTAACGCTTTGCCCACTCATATCGGCCATTATTGCATAAACCAACTTCACTTGGTGCCTGTCAAACCTAAGTTTCCATATAAGTATTAAGCGTACCCTGTTCCTAAAGTGGAATAGAGAGTTTTTTTCTTTTTAGTAAATAATAAAATCATTGACGTCTAGAAAAACGTTCATCTAAGCAAACATGCATATTTGGTTTACTGTTACAATTTTGCAGACGAAATTCTTGTTTGGATTACCTGCACATGGGACATTAGCCCGGTTCTTACACTTCTGCCACCGAGTCTAATTAGTTGTGTTCTTGGACCATATACCTCCATAGTAGGGTATAGAATATGAATATGTTAGAAAATGCAACTTAATATTTACAGCCAAAATAACCATGTACATTTTACATGTACATGTACGTGTACATGTACATTTTGTCATGCCGGGACCAGCTCTAAGCTCCCAACTGGTCTTCCGGCATTTGCAGCAGTGTAGTGCATGTAAGTGTACGTGTAAGTAAAAGGGGAGTGTAGTCAAGTTGGTTTATGATTAAGTGATATCACACTCATCAAAAAATCACCGAACAGAGCAGCCGAACCCTAGAATTCTCCAAATAGAGGCTTATTTCGACTTAGCTATGTACCTAATGTCGAAAGTCCTGCCGCTGTCGGGGTTCGAACCCTAGAACCTCCCAGTCAGATAACATGCAATGACATCAGTTGCCCTGAGCCACTTTTGCCGGTGTCTGGGGATGGGATGGGATTGTGCATTTGTTGCCAGCGAAACGCAGGAGGTGAGTCAGCTGGTGGAAAAGGAGCAGGGCGCGGCCACGCGGCCACCGTTGGAAATAGCTTCCCCCTCCCCTTCCCCGCCGCCCGTGCCGGAAAGCGATCGATCGCAATTGACGCCTCGCACCAATTTCGCCGTCTCTCACACCCAATATTAAAGAGTTTCTGCATAGCGGCAAGCACCTTGGCGCATAGCACTTTTGAGCCTCTGCGCGTGCGCCGACTCGAACTCGAAAAGGTAGCTGAGCCCATTCTTCCACCCTTGATGGAAAGACTTGGGTGAGCTATTGCGCAGCCTATCCACCTTCAGCCAATGAGCTTCATGCACCAGTTTGTCCCGATATAAGTGGGAATTTTAAATGCATAATTATACTATAATTATCGCATTACCAGCCATTGGAAATGTACATGAAGCATTTTTTTAAATATTGCATCTTTTACAATTTCACTTCATCGTGCTATTTTTGGTTGGTCATCATTGAAAATTGTCCATTTACGTCATTATCAAAATGTTTCTCAACACTTGTCGCTTGCCATGCATCATGGCGGCCAGCGTTTGGTCTGGTTTATCAAACCAAGGGTCCTTTGTTGTGGTCACGTGGGTTGTGACGTACCTGGTGCTGCGTAGAATGAGGAAAAATAGGTGCGTCGGACCAGCTCACTCATGTCTTTTCATCATGATTCCGCCGGATTTAGTGCGCGACTTGTATCGAATGGTAATCCAATACGCAGTCTTGCTATACGAAATTTGACCTCGACAGAGGAAGCAGAGTGCTGCAACGTCTATATTCCCATGACGCGACATCAAGTCGGTGACATTAATCTTATGTACAGATCTTCTTCTTCCACCGGGAGAGGTGTATCAGGACATCAACTGATGTCACTGTAGTTCCTCTGACCGGGGGACCCTAGGGTCGGGTCCCGGGGTGGGATTTTCAACACGAGCTACACAGGTAGGTCGAATGCAGTTGCTGTCTGGAGGAAAATTTTAGCGGCCGGGCGCTCTCATCTAAAGTTTTCCGCGGTTTCTCCAATCAACTTCCGGCGAATACGCCTAACAAACGGGCTAAGGACCGCGCGCGATGTTTCCTTCCCCTTCCTTGTCCTATCTTCACCCCTTACTTACCCACACTTACACTTACATGCACTGCACCACACATGATTGGGAGTTTTCACTTCATCTTATTCTTGGTGTTCCAACATTTTTTCTGTCGATGTACACATGTTCAATGCTTCTTTGGGAAGTCTGTCATTTTCCATTCGGTTAATGTGGGAGTACAATTTATATTTTAATCTTTCTACCCTTTCTAAAAGATTAAAGATATCTAGTTATTGACGTAGGTCTTGATCTCTTCGATGGGTTAGTAAAGTAAAACTAGGAACATTTCTTAAAAACATAATTTCACACGTTTCAATCTTTCTTTTATCTGTTCTAGTTAAAGACCAGTTTTGACACCAATATGCTATTAAAGAGAGAGAGAGAAAAAATGGTTTATAGAATTTTAATGGATCTGTTTTGTGTCTTATTTGTTAAGGTTCTTCAGTTTGTTCCACACATTCGTTTGAATCTTGTTAACTTTGTATCTTTATCACGGTCATATAATATGAAACATTGCAACTTAAATAGTTAAAGTTCCCTGTTTTAAATTTTTATGAAGATTTTGTTATTTATCTGGCATGATCAGAACCTAAAAATGCCATGGTTTTAGAATAAGTGGGTGATATCTAGAATTAGATTATAATGTTCCATTCTGTTTTGAGGTTTATATACTGCCAATTGTAACTCATTTTCAGAGTCGAAATGATAACTTGATCATCTGCGAATATTAACGTTATTAAAGTGGTATTGCTAATGGTTATCTCTAGAGAAGCAATTATTTGCCAATCTATATCTGAATCTATGTAAATATTAAACAGCGTTGGGGATAACAAGAACGCCTACTATAGTTGCTAACTATAGTTGTGTTGCTGGTGAAATTTCTAAAATGTATGGATATCTTTGTTACTATGTGTATGATATCACTTATTGTACACTACTTCCCATAGTTTATTTAGACACATTCACACAAGATTTCTAATAGTATATGAATATAAAATATGTTGGCAGATTAAATTCTCTTCTCTTTTGGATTGTTTGTTGATCAACATATACACAGTCAGAACAGAATCTTCCCTTCTTAAATCTACATTTTACGTCCTTCAATTGTATCTCACTTATTGCATTAAAGCGGCGCTTGATTCTGTTTTCAAATTTATAGGTTGAATTGAGTAAGCTGGTACGTCTGTAATTATCATTGAAACGTCTGTAATTATCATTGACTTACTTTCTCCCACTTACTTCATTCACGACAGACAGCATTTGGGAGAGAATCGCTTCATTCTTAGCAAACACTTTAAGATCATCCATGTAAAAAAGTGTGATACTGGCCTTTCAGCACTATGAAACTTGTAACCAAAATCAGCTTGCGACAACTGTCTCGATAGTGGGATCAAACTAATGCAAAACAGCAGATGAGATAGTGAATCTTCTTAAAAAATATCCCTGTTGATCTGAATACTTCTGGTTTCTACTGGTTCCTTTCCGCTGTGGATTAATAACCTGGTACTCCACGACTTCATACTAGCCTTGCAAAATTCAATAAGTCTAAGATGAAATCGATAGATCTCCAGGGTCTTCAAAATCCAATCATGTGGTACACTGTCAAAGGTCTTCTGATAGTTGATCCAAGCGTAGCTTAAATTACGTTTTCGTTTCTTCACATTATTAAATATTACTTTATTCAGTAACAAGATTTCCTTACAGCCATAAGAGCCTTTACGACATCCTCTTTGTTCAGCTGGCAACAGATGATTCTTCTCTAGATGTCTGTACATTTTGGCATCTATGGCTGCAGTTATAACTTTGTACAGTACTCTCAGACAAGTGATTGGCCTGTAGTTCTTCACCAAAGTGCTATCTCCCGCTTTGGGTAGCAAATACGTGATACCGCGTGTGAGCCATTCCAGGAGTTCCTTTGGGTTTTCTAAAATGTCATTCACAGCGTTTGCTAGATGAGAAATGGATTGCTGTTAATTTCTTAATCTAATGAATCTGGATCTTATCAATCTCGCAGGATTTCCAGTTTCCCATGTTTTAATTGCTTGGAAGAGGTCCTCTCCCGAGAATTCGTGAACATCTTTCCACTGTTTCCACAAGTTCATCGGCAGCATCAGCTTCAGATTGAATCCAAGATGCGTCTTTGTGGTACGATCTGCTCTCCTCCCAGATTCATGCTCAAAATGCTTCGACGCCAAAATGCCAAAATGCTTGAAGGAGTGATAGAATTGTCATTCTGTTTTTGAGTCGGATTGCGATAGAATCTCTTCGCGTCTGTTTCAAACAACCGGTTCTGTACTTGAAATCTATTCTACTTTTGTAACGTTTAATTCGTTGAGTTCGTGCTTAAAGTTTCTCTTTCAGCTTTTTAAATACCATTAGCCTGCTTGTTTCATTTTCAATTTGGTATTTTTGTTCAACATTTAATATCTTCCGTTGAACTTTAGTGCTGTGCGTTGATTTAGAAGATGCCTCAGCTAAGAGTAGTATTTCTTATCACTCTCTTAGCTTTGGCATTTTCGTATATTCTCCTCAACGGAGCACGAGTTTCAAATGGAAGTTGACGAACTCTTTCGATCTCGCGTCGGAGGAGATTTTGCATAATGTCCTTATCGTGTAATTCATTGCCAGATGAATTTTCACTACTGAGGTGTATTTCATTGGAAAGAGATGAACCTTCAACAGAACCATCGTTTTCAAGTTCTACATGTTCGTCATGTGGGTAGTTCAATCGAAGAACATACTACGCATTTCTCTGAATTGTTGTTCTGCTGTGCTGAATTGTTGCTGCTGTGCTGCAAGTTGTTCTGCTGTGAACTATCCACTGCTGAGTATGTATCGTCGTTGACTGGCAAGCTTCTTTGAGTCCAGGGTGTGTCTCATACCTGGGTTCCTCTCTGTCCATACCTTGAAAACTTATATTTCTGAGTCCCCATTTTTAGCTTTTGCAAAGTAAAAGCACAACATCATCTCCTTCAATTCATCTCAGGTCCATCTCTGCCGAATGCTTTGAGCTACTGCCGGCTCTGGGTCCCTGGGACTAACATCCGTGGGATGGCCAGACGTCGACAAGGTGACATTAGCTCGGTTTCTGAGCAGGTATGGGACATTGGCAGAGCAAGGCATGTTATGATTCATTACATTTCTTGTTATATCCATTTTGGTGATTGGTTTTAAGCGAAGATTCTCAGGTAGCAAGTTCGAGTTCACAGATCACGCAATCCTTGGGTTGATTCCTGCCTTCCGTTACTGCGACCCACAGTGGCCTCGGGACATCCCCCCGCAGGGCCCAGCAAGGGGTCCCTCCGATCGCCAGTCGGTATTACTAAACCCTACGGGATTTTCACTGACTGCTGAAGGCAGCTCCTTCGCTGGGTAATGCAAGGTTCGGGCCTGCACTCTAAATAAGTGGCCTGATGTTCCAACCCAGTTTCTCTCCTGTACCCCCCATGGGCCTGATAACAGGTAAGTCGAAAGTTTCATATCCCTTCCCTCTCTCTTACTCCCTCCTTACTTCCCACTCTCCTCAAAATGAAGTACTTCGTCGTCTGACCCCTCACCTTCAACCTATTCAGCAAGGGAGGCCCTACTGGTAGCTAGGCTACCACTGACATAGCTCTCAGGCTCGTGGGGGTACTCAAGCTCCACCACAAACTGCAAGGTCGTGTACTCCCGAGGTGGAGTTTTTGTTTTTGTTGTTGTTGTTGTTATTATTTTTATTATTATTATTATTATTATTATTATTATTATTTTATTATTATTTGTAAGTCTCTCGCCTAGCGAGAGATACTACAACAGACTCCGGGACCTTCGGAGAACCAAGGTGCCTGCGTTGATTGCAAACTCAGTCGGTCAGGATTCGATGTGAAGTTACATCAATAAAAACTTTCTCACGATGCGTGCAGTACTCAGGAGAAAAGCCTTTTGCATTGTCTGAATGTGCCAGTTCTTAAGGCCAAGCCTTGCAGACAATGAAGTTAGTTCTTCAGAGATCAGTCCATTTGCAGAGATGACCACAGGGACTACATCAACAGACACTAACCGCCACATGTCGATCAGTTCAATAGCCAAGGCCTGATATTTTCACTACTTCTCGGCAATGGAGGCAGCTATATTTCGGTCTAAAGGGATAGCTACGTCGAGTATAATCCCTTTCCTTGAAAACTTGTCGACCCATATTATGTCAGGTCTGTTGGCTTCGACCCTGCGATCAGTGGTGACTGCAAAATTCCACAAGAGCTTCCACCGTTTCGTCTCCAAAACTGAATCCGGCTTGAACTTGTTTCTCCTTCTTCTTCTTCTTACTATTATTGTTATTAATATTATTATTATATTATTATGTATATTTGCTTATTAACTGCCTTCACAGTAAAAACACTAAACTTTAATAATATATTTAAATTAATAGAATGATACATTATCTTCGTCATTTTTTCATTACGTCACTTCCAAGACCATCTACATTACAACACTGTAGTTGGCGTTCGTCTTTTTGCTTTCCCGTATATACATACGTATACACGGACTAATATACGTAGTATATGTAAAGTTATGTAATGTTGCGCGAAAAAACGGCGGATTTTCCGCTAGAAAAAATTCATTGCTGGGCCCTGATTACGAAAAACTGAATAAATTCTGTTGCTAACACATGGGTTAGCCAGAATCTCAGTTTTATGTGTCCTTGATACTAAAAACCAATGGATGGCAAAATCGTCCGTTCGTGTGTCAGTTCGTCTGTTCGGTACATGTGAACAACACTAGCGCCTAAACCATTCGTAGGATTTTTTTCCAAATTTAAGAAACACCTGTCCATCTGACCTGAGTCGAAGCTCCGCGATTTTAAAAAACTTTCTTCAAAATTTGGAGGTACTTTACACGAAGTCTCCCCGTATATTTTCAATTTCTTTTCAAAATCGGCTTCAAATTTTTCCATTACATTTCTTGTAGTAATAAAGTAAAATACACTTATAAAGGTGGCGTAGGATCCGATTTTCAGGGTTAACTTAAAATTTTCGAAAATTGCAAAAGGTTGAATTTTTTTGGCGTCTTCCCACAATTTTTAAAATTGAAGGTAGGAATTTTTCCTTCAAATAAAATTTGTTCACCAAGTTCTGCTAAATCTATTAAGGTTATGTACATTTTTTATGAAAATTTGGAAGTTTTCACGCAATATTTCGTGGAATATGTGCATCCCTGCGACCTTGATGTACAGATCTTGATCTTTAAAGAATGTTCTAAGTTAATTTTCAGAAAGATATTTAACTCTGTGTTCACAATTAATATTTTGATAATATTGTTCCTTGTAAACCTCACTCCTTTGGACACTTTCGGAGAATAAGTACTGAAAAACCCGAAACAATATTTTTGATATTTTCGACTTTCGTTGAGATGTCGATTTCAATGCATATGTTGTACTTTTCTTCTAACTTTTCCTACAGTTCTTCCTTTTGTTCGATGTGCTCAGCAAGGGTTAAGCTAGTAAATGTGTAATACTGCAATTTTGTATACACAGAGCTTGATTTCTGGTGGAACGGCGTTCTGGTACCCCAGGAATAGTTATTAAATTATGTTACAAATATAAATCTATTTCTATTAAATTAATAATTAATTTGGGGTGCGTTCCGGGACCCACAACTTTATCAATCATGCACTGTGTATACAGGTCAGTAGTTGATTGGCAACCCTAGTGAGCCAAAAGAAAATCAAGACGGTGTGTCAATGTGAAAATTTAGGGCAGACTCTGTCGCCAGAGTTCGAAACACCTTCTATTTGACCTAAACCTTTTCAGAAATTCTTTTTAGACTTCACCCGCCATTGGTCGTACGTTTGCTTTACGCTGCGCTACACAATTTACCTCTGTTCTTGTCCAGGAGAGGACAGCGGTAGGCACTCCAGAGGCCGCAAACCTCATGCCCCCTTCAATAAAAAGCTGCACTCCGGCATTTGTCATGAATCCTCTCGAAAAGTCTCACGAAAATTGACAAAAGTTGAAGTGGTGCCTGGGATTTCTATATGTTTTTCTTTACAAAACTTTTGTCCCTCCGTCAATGCACAACTCTAGGCCTAAACCTTTCACATTAATTTCCTCAAAATGGATAATCCCTGATCAATTCTTCATCTGGATTCATCATCTGAATGATTTATTGTTCCCTACGACTTTGTTGCAGATATTTTAATTTTGGAGGATGTTTGACATGAAGCCCTAAGGTACTTTTAAAATTTTCCCCAAAACGAGTTGAAAAAGTTTCTTAAATGTGTCGTTAAAAAGGGCAAAAGATATCCTAAAATTAATTTTCGTTTAAAAACTAAATTTTCGAAAATAGCAAAAGCTATAATTTTTCGAACTTATCGAACATCTTGAATATTGAAAGTAGATATTTATTTCATCAGCCAATCTATTCTTCAATATTAGAGTCGAAAATGGTTTTATGTTCACTTTTTTTTAAGATATTTGACGTTTTCGAGTAATGTTGAGTCAAAATCGTCACAATTTTGCAAAAATACATAATCAATTTTTTTCAAATGCAGCTGAAATTTTTTGTTTAAACTGTTTGTTCAGAAAGACAAAATTCACAAAAACATTTTGATTATAATTTTTAATATTTTCCAAAATTGCATTTTTGTAATGGATCTATGTTGTGGTCTATGTCTTAATTTCTTCGTCTTAGGTCTAATCTATGTCTTAATTTCTTCAAATAAAGTTTTCTGAAGATTATCGAAATTTCAAAAGCTTTTAGTGTAAATGATCTCCGAATATCGCATTTTTAGAAAAGCTGAAAAACTGTTCAAAATCTTTTCAACTTTTTTATGAATAGAAGTTCTCCTAATTCAAGTCAGTGATTCTCCAGAAAAATTGAAAAAATATGATAATTTATCGTACATTTTCTTGCTTAAAGGGCAGATTGTACAAAACAAGTAAGTAAACCATCATTGATATTGAAGTCGTTAAATATTACATTCTATAAGATTTTATGATTACTTAGTTAATCTTTACATATTTTTTTATTAGTGAGCACGATGCTGAGAATTTTAAAACTGAAAGATCCTTCAAGCATTACTGATACGGCAACAAATTCGGTTGAATATCATATATTTATTTAATTTGAAAAACATTAAAAATTGTGTGTGACGCACTATAAGAAGTGTACTTTGTGCACACACATTTTTTGGTATTCCTATCCTAACCTATATACACAAGCTGAATTATGAATACAGACGGAAACGAGCAAGAATGGTAAGCATTCATAAGGAAATATTCAGTCCCGTGTAATAATAATTATTATACGAGTGGCAAAAGTGACATTTTATTTTGCGAAGGAAATGTAACATGAGAGCGACAGGACTAGATGCGCAATCCTACAGTCAAAATAAAATCACTTTCACCATGTTTGTCGTAAACTACTTTTTAGGCAACCATACTGACTTTCATTTTATTTTAATTCAAGTAATATACAAATCACTGCACTCGAGCATTGTCTCACTTTTAGCACTAGTGCTAAAATTGAGCTTCTAGCAAGCTACGTACGCCCTGAAAGAACCGCTTTTACTAATGGCTGCCTGAAAAATCCTCCACGCCTCCAGAAGTGAAAATATGAAAGGACGCCCTCTCCCCCTCCGGCAGGACGTAGGCGGCCGAGGACTCAATTTAAATATTTACTCACTCCCGAAGCATTCAAATGAGCTCTCGAAAACCTCTGTAGTTGGTCTGAGGACTTTGCAATCAGATCCAAACGTTTGGTGCTTCGTTCTTTATGTATTAAGAAGATATCCATTGAACATTTTTTCAAAACTTAAGTTTATTCTTACTCTATGCACATGAACTGAAATAAAAGACGTTATTCCAATGTAATCTCAGATCTGTCAGTGTTTAAAGAAAATCTCATTACACTATCTTAAATATGTAAAAGATTTTTCCGTGGTACAGACAAACAAAAGAGAACTTTACAATCTTCTAGAGAATGCAGCGACGTCGATAATGATAACATTTTATCAATGAACACATGCTGAGAAATTCTATAAAAAGAAGTAACGAAAATGATATTTACACCTGCTTTTAGGCAACCCTAAATGCGTTGGTACTCGTCAGATACGCGAAATCTCTGTGTCAAAACGTGATCTGCGAAACATCACTGTATAATGCGTTGCCCACCAATTAGGGGCAAATGACACATGTGCCATTGAGTGACATGAAATTGCCCCCACATGTGCGGCGGCGATGGTGTAGCGGTTAGCGTAACGCATACCCAAGTTTGCGGGTTCAAACCCGATCGAAGCCGTGGATTTTTAGGGGCGAAAAAATCCTTCGTACGCCTTCCTTCGAAGGGGAAGTAAAGCCGGCTGTCCCATGTTAGTAGATTTACTTGCATGTAAAAGATCCTCAAGCCTAAATGAAGCCTCTGAGCTAAATTCAAAATCGTCGGTTTCGTCACCTCAGTAATACCTTCTTTCCGCTCTATCAGGGGAAAGGAGTGTAGCGAAATTTGCGTGGTCAGACGGAAGAGCAAGCCTCATGGCCTGAGTCTCGCCACGTAAAATAAGGCAATTCAATTCAATTCAATTCAATTCAATGTGCACTGGGGGAAAATAATCATCTTCGAGCCCCGTACGTGTCCTGGAGACCCCTCACCCACAGCTGAATGGACGACTTGAAAACCGTCACACAGAACACCCTTGTTTACGTTTAAGAGAAGAATAGAAGATTGTTCTATATTTTTATGTTTTCAGTTTTCTCCGAAAAGAATTTTTTTGTAAAAAATAAAGCTCGATTTATAAGATACTTTGCCATAAAATGACCCTCAACAAAATTTACAAATCTCGTACGAAGAGACTCGGTTTACTTGAAACGTGTTTTCCTGTGAATGAACTATCATTTCAGCAACATTACTCAGACACTAGACCTACTATGAATTCTCCAAACACGGTTAAATCTACATTAAAATTACAGGTATCGGAAGTTGTTCGAGAAGCCACTCAGACCATGCTCGCGTGCACGTAGCTGTTTCTTCCTCTGTTTCGAGGGATCCTACACAGGCTTTTGCGGTTTCCCTTTCTAGATATGTACCCAAGAGGGGCATCGCCCCGGTCGAGAGAAAAGGAAGAAAAATTGAACACGGGCCTTATCCTGCTTGTTAAGGCACTATTCCGGCATTCACCTGGTATTGATAGGCCAAACCACGGAAAAGATTCGATCGAAGCAGCGCCGGCTGCTAGACGTCTCCCCCTTACGGGAGCTGATGTCGACCTAGCTTTTTAGCCAATTTCGAAAATCGGCCATCGTTGGGAGTCAAATTTTAGGAGCTCCCGGTTAGAGATGCTGCAGAGAAGCGCCAATTATACCATTGAGAACCGCAGCTGGTGTCAAATTGAAATGAAACCTGTACTCGTCTCTGTTGTGAATTGGATCCCGAATACGAGCAATTCACGGGAATTGCAGATTCCGATTTCGCACGTTAAATAGAATACAAGTTATTGTAATTATGTGCGCTTTCAGTCGCGATTTGATTGTACCGCTCATATAGTCCGCCGAAATTTTATAGTCACAGTCAATTCACATAATTTACAGATGCTAGAATTTAACCCTACTCGACATTAGAAACTTAAAGGTGGGTAGTAGGCCACCTGAATGTGAAATGTCAAAAGTGTTATTTTTCTTAATTGCACCGGTGTATCAGTTCATGTTCAAGGAGTAACAAGGCATCATTTGCTATTCAAGCAAGTACTCTGTAACAAGGGTGCCCTGCAAACGATGAGGCTCTCTACTGGTCAAGGCAGCCGGAGAGAATGGTGAGGAGGGGGAGGCGTTCGATCGAGGTGGCTCTAGTTTAGGATAGGGAGTAGCACTTCAGACATCGTTGATAGTTTGAACCCAATTCATATATTTGAATAGTTCTAAAATGTCCTGAATACAGCTGTCTCAGAATAAATATTACAAACTTCTAGGATATGTAGAGAGGTAAACTATGATGTCTTTTAGCCAATGAACATGCAGTGGAATATTGTATTTATGCATGTGAATTCTCCAAATTGTTCGGCATCCCCAAATGCTTTGATGTTCGGCAGATACATGAAATGTCGTTGACTTCGTCACTGTTTTTTCGTCGTACATTTGGGCATAAGGAGTTACCAAATAAAGGGAAAAGTTACACGTGTAACATCTATTATATGAAATTTACCACATTTCTTTGGCAAAAGCGATCATATTTTACCCCTTCACGTGCTCTAGAAGTTTGTAACATTTATTCTGAGACAAATGTATAGACATAATTTGACACACTACCTTGACTAAACAATATAAGAGGACTATCAAAACATGGGGACTGTGAGCGAAGGCAGAGTCAATATTCTCTAAATCTCTTCTTGTATGTATTTACCTTTTTGAGGTTGATTGTCCGACTTTGCCTGCTAAATAATGCCCACGCTTGGGAGTAAGAGAGACGTGTGCCTTTTCACCGTAACTGACAAACTCCGCCTGCCTGAGCTTTTCTTCGTCACACAGTCACAGAAACTGAAACGATTTCCAAGGAAAGCCACAACTCTATTTTTGTTTCGATCACGAATCCAAGTTCTATTCTTCTTAATTGACGTAAATGATCTATAGAAAGATATTAGAGTATCTAGCAATCGTCGGTGATTGCCTGCCAATTTACATCTCGGGAAAATCAACCCAGGTTTCACTGTCAACTGTCAAATTAAATAAAGATATAACCTCTCTAGTCGCACCGTAAATAAAAAACAGCTTTAATTTAAATAAAAGTCGCAAACTTTCGTAAAACTTTCCTCGAAGTTATGTTATGCCTGATGTGCTAATTGACAATGTTATAATGCCTCGTCATTCGCATGTGATTAATGGATTTAATACTTAATTATCATATTAGGTAGGTATATACAGTTCGTAATGTCTATTACAACACAAATTTATTTGGCTTCGATGTATCGACGAATACGACTCTACAAAAACAATACAAATGTATCAATATTAATAGCTCCATTGTTTAATTTTGAACGCCGGGAAATTATCTTTAACAATTTCAATAATTTATCCACTCTAACTCTTCAAATTTGCTTAATTTTTAACACAAATAATATGATCACATCACCAGATATTACGAAGAGCGAAATGTATTAACCCTCAATGGAAGACATTTGTCTCACGGCCTTTGTATTTCAAGAGTGATTACCCGGTGTTGCCTGGATATTTATTTCTAACAGTCATATATTAAGCAGCCCCACCAGCACGCTTCACCTGCCTCCCCCCCCCCACGCCCTATCCGGCTTGCCATGACCGACCTGATTACAACTCCCACCTCGACCATGCTGTACCTTCCGCTCTATCTGGTCCACTCGCCAATCACGCCTCCTTCTTTTCCTCTGCACGCCTTTTGCGGCCTGCCATGACCGGCCTGCGTACAACTCCTGCCTTTACTTTTCAGCCTATTTCGCTTTATATGTTCCTCTTACTCTTAACGCAATCTCAGTGCCCCCGTACGCCATATCAGACTACCATGGATGATTTAACTACACCTCCTGCCCATCCCACTTGGCTTATTCTGCTTGATTTCTTCTTTCCGCTCATTACGTTTCGACCGTCTCACCTGCACGCCCTATTTGGCATGCCGTGGCCGTCCTGCCAACACCTCCCACCCCTTTCATCCAGCCCCTTCCGCTCTATCAGTTCCCCGCCCTTATCTCCTCGCCCGCTCTCTCTCTCTCTCTCTCTCTCTCTCTCTCTCGCACGCCCGATCTGGCATGCCATGGCCGATCTGCAAACACCTCCCATCCAGCATATTCCGCTCTATATGTTGCTCCGGATCATAACGATACGTCCTCTCCCCACTCACGCCCTTTCGGGCTGCCGTGGAAGTTCGAACAACACCACCACCCGCAGCCCCCTTTCAACTCCTTCCGCTCTATCTATTTCTTACGCTCATCACTCACCTTCCGCTTCTTCCGTCTTTCCGCCCCGCCCATTCTTTCTGCTCGGACGCCTCTTTCGCTCCACCTCTGTTCTCCGCTTTCTTTCGCGCTCTCTTTTCTTTTATTCTGCTTTGCCCAATCTTTGTTGTCCTTCCGCTCGGTCTGTTCCTCCCCCCAGTTTCACCAGCTCTGCTCTCTCCGTCCGGTCCTGCTCGGACCCCTTGGGGATTGCATTTTAGTGAGAAAAAGAAAGAATTTTGAGGTAAAAGTTTTGAATTTTGAGGCAACAACCACGCTATTTTTAATTCTTGGCCCCTCAAAAGTGTTCGTGCCAAATTTAGGAATAAACACTTTAGAGGTTTTGAAGTTTTGTGACACATGCAAACATATGCACTCACTTTTCTGTAATGGCACTGCACTGCGGAGGGGGTATCAACAAAAAAGTCACATCTTTAAAACAGTCGGGGATATCATGGTAAAGGAAACTAAGTTGATTCTTTCTGTAATGGCTATAATGTGTTCAAATTTCATGTTGATAGATGAAGTTCTTTTTGAGTTAAATCGGTGCGTACAGACGGACAGATACACCTACAACCATTGATTAGATGTGAGATTACTTAAGATAATCGTATAAGCAAGTTCGTATTTAAAGAGTGGTTGTACAAATCATAGGACCAAAATTTTCAATTTTCATTTTTGTGTTAATTTGAATCTTTAATATTCACGTAACATAGTGCAATATACATTTTCGAATGATTTTGTTCCTATGTGCTTGAAAATCTATTTAAATGTCTAGTCGCGCCAAGTGTCTTATAGTGTCTTAGTCATTGCAAGACACACTACACCACACTATTACAAAGACGCAGGGCCTAAAGGCAGAAGAGGAGATAGAAAAAATATTGAAAAGTCCTAAGATTGTAGGATTAAGGAGGAAACGTTCAGAGAATGATGAGAAAGATGCTAAAGAGTCAGAGTATGCACCAGGATTGTCTTAGAGTATTGTTGTCATAAATCCTACATTTCCCGAAAATTATTATTTTTTGTCTTCGTGTACCTTTTCCTCAGAAACTATTGTACATAGCTCTATGAATTTTCATCACTTATCATTTATTTGTCGTGATTTTGTGTTTTTTTTGTAGAAGAATTCAATTATTCGAAACTCAGATACTGCGTATATTTTCAAAACATTGTTTAAAAAATAGTATATTGGGAAAAAATATTAAACAACGAAAATGACGCTGAATCGTTACAAAAAGAAACAGTGTGTGAATAACATTTCTACAAAATAATGTGGCAAATTTCACAAAGCTTCATAAAATAGTTTTAGAAATAAAAGTACATAAACCCGACACAATTAACGTTACAGAGATAGGCTCTACAACCTCCCATTGAAAGCTCAGAATTCCAAAATCGCAAAAACTTGAGAATTATTTATGTGTACTGATTGATGTTTTGATTATTTTATATTACAATCGTAATTATTGTTACAATTACTATTATTGCTATTGTTATTGCAGGGACTAGAGCTAGTCTTTGCGGAAGGGATTAACAAAATAAAATCTTCGGAACCGTTTGAGATATCAAGGTAAAATAAACTCTAAATTCGTCCCATGGGTAGTTTCCTACAATGTGGTTAAATTTCATGTTGATAGATTCAATAGGTTTTGAATTAAATCGATACGTGCACACGAATGACAGACAGACAACAATATTAATCTGACATGAGATTACCAAATATCCAGTTTCCGTCACATTTCATATATCTGCTATGCTGACATATAGAGGTACATGGAATATAGTGTCTGAAGAGAGACGTAGCTTATTGGTGCTACAAAAGCACATGCATTTGTACAACAATTTTCGGAAATTTAGAAATTTCAACGAAAATGAGACCCTCCCACCCTTTTAAGTGTCTTGAGACCCGCCGACCACCTGATTACTGGAGCCTGCGTTTTGTATTGCCATTTGTAGCGTTTTTGTACACTTTGAATGTTTATATCAGTTTATTAAAGCAGTGTTTTAGTGTTATAGTTTTGTACGAAGTTGCGTATATAAAACCCTGTGGTTACTTTGTTAATTTTGTTAATCTTCATTTTAAGTCATTTGAATCATTTACTCTCACAAATATAATAATGTTTACAAATTGCATGTAATGTGCATATTAAAGATGTGAAAGATTATTCAAAAAATTACAGCAGTGTAATTTTTGAAAATACGAAAAAAATACCTCAAAATTAACTTTGCGTCATATTAAAGCAGTTATTAGTTCCGCTCCAAAAGTTTGAAGAAACAAATTGGAGACATTTATGAAAAAGTTGGCGTTTTAGCGTTTCTGAAAATGCGGAATTTTCACCTAGTTTCGCAGAAAACGGTTTACTTTTCGAGAAACTTCACTTGACATTATTTAAAGCACATGTACTCATTAATATAATAATGTAAACAAATTGCCGCTAATGTAAATATTAACGACGGGAGAAACAAGTAAAAAATTACATTTTTGTCATTTTTGAAAAAAACACAAGAATAGAACAATATGGCGTTTATGTCATCTCATAAAGTACATTAGGGACAATTCCTACCAAAAGCTTAAACAAAAATTGGAGCCGTTTTCGAGAAAATTTTGTTTTTGTATTTTTTTTTAAATTGCACATATCGCATGCAATATTGCGCGAAAACTACTAAAATTTTGAAAACAATGTACATGACCTTAATGAGTTTTTCACTATGAAGAAAAAGTTTTATTTGAAGGAAAAACCTCTACTTACAATTTTGTTGTTGGAAGAAGACGTCGAATAAAATTCAAGTTTTCGCAATTTTCAAAAATTCAGAGTTAACCGTAAAAATCAGACCTATGCCACCTTAATAAGGGTATTTTACTCTATCCTTACAAGAAATTTAAAGAAAAATTTCGGAACTTTTTCGAGAAAATTTGGAAAATCTCCGGGGGTCTTCATGTAAAGTACCGCGAAAAATTAATTAATGTTTCTCAAACTCTCAGAGCTTCGACTCTGGCCAGATGGACAGGGGTTTCTTCAATTTTGGAAAAATCGTATGCATAGTTTAGGTATTCACATACACCGGACGGACGGACAGACGGACTGACGGACTGACGGACAGACAGAGACAGACAGAGACAGACAGAGACAGACAGACAGAGGCAGACAGACAGAGGCAGACAGAGACAGACAGAGACAGACAGACAGAGACAGACAGACAGAGACAGACAGACAGAGACAGACAGACAGAGACAGACAGACAGAGACAGACAGACAGAGACAGACAGACAGAGACAGACAGAGACAGACAGACAGAGACAGACAGACAGACAGAGACAGACAGACAGAGACAGACAGACAGACAGAGACAGACAGACAGAGACAGACAGACAGAGACAGACAGACAGAGACAGACAGACAGAGACAGACAGACAGAGACAGACAGACAGAGACAGACAGACAGAGACAGACAGACAGAGACAGACAGACAGAGACAGACAGACAGAGACAGACAGACAGAGACAGACAGACAGAGACAGACAGACAGAGACAGACAGACAGAGACAGACAGAGACAGACGACAGAGACAGACAGACCGAGACAGTCAGACAGAGACAAGACAGACAGAGACAGACAGACAGAGACAGACGGACAGAGACAGACGGACAGAGACAGACGGACAGAGACAGACGGACAGAGACAGACAGACAGAGACAGACAGACAGAGACAGACAGACAGAGACAGACAGACAGAGACAGACAGAGACAGACAGAGACAGACAGAGACAGACAGAGACAGACAGAGACAGACAGACAGAGACAGACAGACAGACAGAGACAGACAGACAGACGGACGGACGGATGGACGGACGTTTTGCTTTCAATTGGTTTTTCGGTATCAATGGCTTACAAAACGGATTCTGGCTACACCACCTGTTAGGGGATTTTTTTTCTTAATTTAACAGCTGGATTTATTCACTTTTTCGTTAACACAGCCCGGCGACGAATTTTTTTCTGCCGAAAATTCGCTGTTTTTTTCGCGCAGCATTACATAACTTTCCCTATACTACGTATATTACTCCGTATATACGTAAGCATACGGGAAAGTAAAAATAACTAGTGATGCTACAGAATGGCACAAACTTTCCCGTATTAGTTTTCTATTTCCTTGGGTCTTCGCAAGCTATTCGGAATTGCCACAAACTCTTTCTTGCCAGCTGTCATCTATCACTGCCAAAAGTACATTTTTTTGACATTTTCTTAATTTTCGGTTTCCTATTGGTAGAACGGAAACATTAATTGTAGAACATTAAAGAACACAAAAACCTAGTCATAAATGATAATTTTCTTTTAAAAATTATGTGCCGTTTAAGAGAAAATGGCGTTTTAGCGCTACTAAAAATGCGAAAGTTGAAGCTCATTTTCACAGAAAATATTTGAGTTTTCAAAATGCTTTATTTGAAGTTATTTGAAGCACTTACACTCACAAATATAATAATCTTTACAAATTGCTGGCAATGTGCATATTAAAGATGTGAGAGATCTTTCAAAAAATTAGAATTATGTAATTTTTGAAAAAAAACTCAAAATAAACTTTACGTCATATTAAAGAGTGTAATTATCACTATCCGTTACAAAAGTTTCAAGAAAAAATTTGCCGCCATACATGAGAAAATGGCGTTTGAGCATTTGTGAAAATGCTGAAATTTGAGCTACTTTTCACAGAAAACGGTTGTGTTTTCGAGAAACTTTACTTGACATTATTTAAAGCATGTATACTCGTAAATATAATAATGTGAACATATCGCTGATAATGTAAATATTAACGACGTGAGAGCAAGTAAAAAAAATTACATTTGTGTAATTTTTGAAAAAAAACAACCTATAGAGCAATATGGCTTTTATATCATCTGATAGAGTACATTTACCACTATCCCTAACAAACGTTAAAAAGAAAAAAATTGGAGCCGTTTTTGAGAAAATTTTGAAAATCCCCGGGGGGCTGTATATAATGTACCCCCAAATTTTGAAGAATCTTTTTCAAAATCTCAAAGCATTGACTAAAAGCAGATCGACCGGGGAATATCCATTTTAGAAGAAATCGTACGTATGGTTTAGGCGCTAGCAGTGTTCACAGACGGACAGGCAGACTGACAGACGGACGTTTTCCTTCCAATTGGTTTTTCGGTATCAAGGACCTAGAAAACAGGGTTTCTGGCTACACCACGTGTTAGGGGATTTTTTTTCTTAATTTAGCAACTGGTTTTATCCACTTATTCGTTTTCACGGCCCGGAAATTAATTTTTTCCTCCGAAAATTGGTAATTTTTTCGCGCAGTATTACATAACTTGTCCTATACTACGTATATCACTCCGTGTATTCGTACGTATACGGGAAAGTAAAAAGGGCCATTTTAGAGAGCTGTATACCGCCAACAATGATGTATGGAGCACAAATCTGGGCACATACTAAGCAGGAAAAGAAAACAATTCAAATAACGCAGTAGAAAATGGAAGAGAAATACTACAAGTAACACTCAAAGATCGCGTAAGGAATTCAGAGATTGGAAGTCGGACGCAAGTGAGAGACGCTCAACAATTCAAATGGAAATGGGCAGGTCATGTAATACGACTAAATCACAACCGTTGGGCCAACATTACAACGCTATGGGACCCGAGAATTGGAAACAGACAACAAGGAAGACCAAGACGAAGATAGGCCGATGAGATGAAGGAAGTTGCAGGCAATCTGTGGGAAAGTGGAAGAGTCTTGAACTTGTGTGTAGAAACGCTAGTGATTCAAAACGTAACAGCAAGAGTAAATTCGATTGGAGCATATCAACAAATAGTAGAAATCAGAATAATGGCACAACAGTAACGTTACATGACACAGTGGCAGGAGTGTATGTGAAAAGAGACATACTGTAACGGCGGAAAGTGTTAGGCGGAGAAAATAAATACAAAGATCAAGCAGTGCAGTGTAATCAGTTAAATGTATAGGGTTTCCATATTAATTCCATTATCAGTACTATAGTTACGCAAGAGTAATTATAATGCAGTGTAAAGGTGAATTAGAGACAGAAGTGTATCATTGATAATGTTGCCTAATGTAAATAATTGTAGGAAACTAATTGTAAGACCACAAACATTGCTCAGTTGGGGGATAATATTAAGAACAATCCTTCATAAGGAGAGGCCGTTGCTCACCCAGGGATTCTCACACTATTTTATTATTATTATTATTATTATTATTATTATTATTATTGTTGTTATTAATAATATTATTTTTAATTTTATTCTTCACAGTTTTTACTAGTCGGTATGTCAATCACTCACGGGTATGATGAGCAGGTGTGCGGTTGCTTAATTGAAGATTCAGATGACTTATAACAATACGGATGAAAATCATCATCTTATTATTATTATCATCATTGTTTATATTGACTAGCTAGTTATAAGACGTTTATTTCTAGATGAAGTAGCATTCATCAAAATCGTTCAAATATGACCAACAACGTATGTTTTTCCCTTCACGCTTTTAGTTGGATGCGATACATTCATCCATTGTAGACAATAGAAGGAAGTATTCTGCAGTGGTTATTGGAAATTGTGATTTGTCTGAAATATTCTGTGTAGTCAGACAGAAACTACAGCAGAAATTATTGCTGAAGCAGATAAAATAATTTTGTCGATTTGGTCGACGGTAAAAAGATGATGAAGGAGGGACGATTAGTACCAGGTACTTTGTTTTATATTACCGTAAATCCACACATATGTGGCGCAGTCCGCTAAAATGGATGTCGCACTTTTAAGTCAAGTTTGGGAAGACAAAATATTCCTGGGGATTGTGACTGGTTGTCTAGCACACTCGTGTCAAATTAAAATAATACGAAATGCACCTTAAAAACTTTCACTTTATGAGGCGTATACACTTAATCAAATGGCGGGTTGAGGCATGTAACTGCAGAAAATCTGGGCTGAAGTGCTCTTCTCGAAGAAAACTTACTAGTTCTGAACATTTATGATGCAATTCTCTTGAAACTGACCAATCTGGTGAAAGTATTTCATTTATAGTTTCCAAGTTCGCTAAAGAGGAAATCTTCGAAATCTTTTCGTATTACGTTGAAGAAATTAGTTAATTCAATGTGGCTCTTGAATAAGAAACATACGGAATGTTTCCTACAACGGACTTTATCTCTTAATTTCCTGCAGTAAAAATATTAACAGGATAATTCTGGAATTAGAAAGAATTGCACATTTTCCACATCGCACAGCAAAGGCAAAGTACATACGCGTCATTTATGTACATTTTATAGAGTGAATATTCGGCGTTGTCCGAACATTTATTTATCACAATCGTGTATAAAATAGCTTTGACCGTCTCGTCCACTATGCCTTCTCAGTGCGCATTACACAAGGTGTGTTTGCATTGCGGGTTGCATAATGCTTTTGTTTGTAAATATTACTCCTTTCCCACCTACCCCTCTAGGTGTGTCTTATCCCCAACGTATCGTTTGTAATTCCCCAGTAACAATGTATACTAAGTTTCGTTGAAATGCTGTTGCCGCATTGAAGAGTTACGCCTGAACACGAATACATAGATATACATATACATAAACTTTTTTTGTATATTAATGTTTTCGGCAATAGGTACATTTATGAGGCAATGTGTGATATAAGTTACAGTGCGATAAGTAATAGTGTTATAAATAATAATATTTATTATTGGTTGATTATAATATCACAAACATGTCTATTTTGCTCACATTTTTGAGAAATGATAAATATGCGTATTTTTGAAAAACAACAGCTTGCCTGGAAATCGGTTTCAAAAAATGTTTTATTTAAAAGTTGTAGGAAATTTTATTTTCTTCAAAAGTTATTTGAATCATTTTTCTACGGACTTAAGGTCAAAGAGCTATAGAGAAAAACCTGAAACAAGTCAGTAAAATACTGGGTTTTCGGGACTCCCGGAGTTAGCACAGGGTCTGGGAGGACGAAAACTTGGGGTTTTAACTAGTGTTTGAGTACATTGAGGATACTCAAAGAAAACGTGTTTATGGTATTTTCCAAGTAAAATGTACATATCGACTGGACTAAATTGTGTAGTGCAAGTAAGTGTGTGTGTGTGTGTGTGTGTGTGTGTGTGTGTGTGTGTGTGTGCAGTCCGGATTAAGCACGGAGGGGATGGAGTGGCTGGTCCGGAGCCCCTGCAGTGAGGGGACCCCCACAAAAAATGCAAAAGAATTCGAACCGAGAGAGGAAAACAAAAAGAAAGAAAGAGAAAGAGAAAAGCGATAAAATGGTGGTCAAATGCAATATATCCTCTCTTACGTATAAGCGAACGAGAAAGAGTTCACGTATGCAGTATACATGAGTCAGCGGCCTACCCAAATCCCTCGAATATTGCCCTGGAGGAAGAGGCAATTCCATACTCTGTTGCTAGCAGACATTCTGATAGAAACTTTCCTGCCTGTGTGCACTATCTTTAGGGGTTTGTATTCTCAGATCGGATCGTATTATACTCATAGCCGTGCGCAGAAGACGGTAATATTGACCCCTGAAAGTTTTGAAAGGGACTTCTGTAGTTCCATGTTATAAACCTTTTTATTTTCACAAATATGTTAAATCCTTGATAAATAACTTATGTAATCTGTAAATAATTTTGTAAACTTACAGTGATGATGAAAAACGGATGGACTTATTAGTACACTCGGATGTTATTCCTGCATCAATGGTTAAGTAAGTATTAGAGCGACTGAACGCTGAAGTGATTGCTCGTTGGCCCATCACCGAAAAACTTGCAATTATCACTCTAGTCTTTCACGCGCCCATCTTGCTCAAACTTTATTACCGCAATAGAGTTGGTGAAGCGAGTAGCAGCATAGCGGTAGTTAGTGCTTCGAACGTGGATTCCTACAAATCTTCTTACAAAGTCAAAGTATTACAAAGAGTCGAAGATATGGGAAACGAGTGTTGAGGTTAACAACAGTTACGCTTATCTAAAAGTTAAGCCAGAACTACAGACCGACAATTTCCAGGAAAATTCGAAAAAAAGAGATGAATATTTACCTACTATTAAATGAAATTCAACTCTAATCTTCCTGGTAATGAAGACAATGTTGGCTATGACGAGCTCGAAATAGATGAAAAACTAATCCAGAATTGGAACGGCCCTGGAAAAAGAAACATACTTTTTTATAAAGAAGCGTGTAAAAGGAAAACTAGTGGTGTTACCAAAGCTGATACATTATCACTTCATTTCTAAGTGGTCCTAAATGCTTTTACACTACTACATAAACCAGCAAATTTCATTTCCGCTTCATCGCAGATCCTCAGACCCAACGTGCCGGCACTCTTATCACTATGACAAACAAGCGCCGTATGGATCGAACACGGGCAGAGGCATAAATAGGTAAATGCCAAATTCATGAAAAAGTAATTTGGGACAAGGTATAAAAATTTCTAGCAGAAATATATTTTTTGCTTTCTCATTGAAATTCAAATTCAACTACTGGCGCTACCAATGCACATAATTTATTGCACTATTATACCACTACGCCACCCTAGTACTGTATGGTCGAACAAAGCCATAAAATGAATCGAACAGAGCCATAAAATGGTGAATGCCTGATTGAAACATAATTGGTATGATGGTATATACGTTTTGCAAATTAATGAAGAGATGTGAAACATTGTTAAGAAGTTGAAAATTTGAAAATCACATACAGACATTTTATGTAAAATATGATTATTTTCTCGCAATGCAATGTTTTTTAGTTTTCTAATAAACTTCTGCAAGATGGCTAATAAGGTAATTAGAAAGAATGTCAGCAAATGCAGGAAACTTTCATTAACAAATCCTGAAAATTTCTGTTTCCTATTTCAAATGTAAGCTGAAAAAGGTACATTTAGTATGTAAAATGTCAACTTTCTAGAAATGGGCTTTAAATATCCAACTCTCAGAACACGCCAACTTAATAACTTGTCTCATCATAATAAGAATTTCCAGTAACTACTTCCTTTTGAGACATTTTACTTTCTCGCTACTGCTTACGCAGTATAGAAAACGTTTTTAATGCTGCGAGAGAAAACGGCAAATTTTGTTTTGATGGTTAGCTTTACAACTTCAATTTTCTTTCTGCATGTCTAAGTCTTTCAGTACTTATGCACTGCATTATGTAACAGTATTCGAGCCAACACTCAAGCCCAATGAAACACGACAGAATCTGGCAGGCAGGACAAATATATAAACTACCTAGTTTGGCAGTTCCTGATTACTTCCAAAAAATAATGCAGGGTTTTATTTCAAACAGAAATTTTATAAGAAAAACTATAGATTAAATAGAATATTGTAAAGAAAAGATAACGGAACATTATCAAACCCTCGAAACACATCAGTAGGCATGTCTCAGGGATATGCACTCTCCATTGTTATGTAATGTTTATTTCAGATATATTCCACACATGTCAGACAGAAAATTAGCGCTTTTTGCTGAACATAGCTTTATTCACTGCGTATGAAAACATGCGCTTAGCCTAACACCGAATTCAAAAATATCTTAAGGAACTAATATCATAGACAGGTCAATGAAAAATCAAAATTAATCCAAATAATTGTCAAGAAAATATATTTTCACTCCGAAGAGCAGAAACTCTTCCTAACCTAACAAAAAAACATTACAATTCAACAGAGGATTGGTTCAATTAAATATCTTAGTGTGCTTTTCCATAAAAATTTCACATGTAAACCTCACATCCTTGCAACAGTGTGAGTAAATGTCAAAACTGCACCCACTAATAAACAGAAAATCCTCAGCAATATTAGAGTGTCAGCTTATGATATGTAAATGGATTGAAAAAAGAAAGTCAATATCGCATCCCTAATTGATATAAAATGTGATCCGCGATCTCTGCTTTTATTATACTCCGTTGTGGAAGGGAGATAAAGTTCTTAAATAGGTAAAATTGTACTATTTTATCTGATCTGAATTAGTAATACCAGAAATTGATCGCAGTTAATGAACAATATAAAAGACATAAAAACATTCAATTTTGTAAACAGAATCAAGTAGTTTTAACAGTAGTACAAAAATTACTAGTCTTTTAGATTATAAAAATACAACTAAACTACATCATAAGTTGTGAAATGAAATCTACCAAGATAAAATTCAATAAACAAAAAGGGAAAGAATTGATCTAAATGCTCCAACCGGCCTAGCGCTGTCGATCATTTATACCCTATTATAACTCATTTTCACAACGTAGTGTATAGATTAAAGTGTTTAGTCTCCAGTGTTATTGTCTCAGTCTATAAATATTTCTACAACGCTAAAAATAACCACCGATGCCCCGAAGACCAACTCTTCACTTTCATGTGAACGCAAATTCACGAAAACTTCGTGTACAGCATCATCAGCTTCAAACGTTCTTTTTGGTTCATTAAATGGAAGAAGAAAGAAGGAAGCTAAGACAAGACGATCAATCTCATAAGTTGTGCAGCATCTCATAGGGTCTACGCATTCTTGTTTAATAATATCACTGTTCCCGGCAAGTCAACAGACAGAAATCAATTTGAATCAATTCCCAAATAGACGAAAGACTACTTGGTAATAATTAAAAGGCACCCACAATAGCCAAAAAATGGTAGACATTAGCAGTGGTGCTCTACATCACATAGTTTCTTGCAATATTAGCAAGAATTACACGATATTAGAAAACTCATTTGCAAGAACTATGCAATATTAGAAAACTCCTTGAATATGCGAAAGTAATTACAAATAAAATAAAATTAAAAAAAGTCCGCTCTGGGATTCAAAATCTGGGTCTTAGGTTTAGCACGTTATTCTCCACACTAACAGCCTCGCAGATAAAGTCTGCTTTAAAGCTTTGAAAATAAAGTTGAACATTTGCATTTACAATGAACCGTCTTCGCTTGCTAAATTCATTAACAAGGCTCCGTGAAGTCAAGGAGGTTAAGCAATTCGAGACATCGCAGGTCTCTGGTTGGATGACCGTCTGGGAACCTCGGGATCTAACGGCGCTACGCCCCTGACCGAAAGGATAGGCAAAGCTAACATAGTCCCATGACGGACTGTCCATGGAGCCGAATCGCCCAACTGGCCCTTCAATTGGCCAGCCGCGCCGATATAATACGCAGCAAAGCGAAGGCACGAATAGAGATAGAGGGAGAGAGAGAGGGAGGGGGAGAAAGAAGGAGAGTGGAAGATGGAGAGAAACGGAGATGGAGAGAGTGGGAGAGGGAGAGAGTGGGGAAGGGAGAGAGTGGGAGAGGGAGAGAGTGGGAGAGGGAGAGAGTGGGAGGGGGAGAGAGTGGGAGAGGGAGAGAGTGGGAGAGGGAGAGAGTGGGAGAGGGAGAGAGAGGAAGGGAGAGGGAGGGGGAGAAAGAAGGAGAGTGGGAGACAGAGAGAGTGTAAGATGGAGAGAAACTGAGATGGAGAGAGTGGGAGATTGAGAGAGTGGGGGAGGGAGAGAGGTGGGAGAGGGAGAGAGTGGGAGAGGGAGAGAGAGGGAGAGAGTGGGAGAGGGAGAGAGTGGGAGAGAGTGAGAGTGGGAGAGGGAGAGAGAGGGAGTGTGGGAGAGCGAGTGTGGGAGAGGGAGGGAGGAAGAGACGGAGAGAAAGGGAGAGAGTGAGATGGAGACAGTGTCAGAGGGAAGTGTGGGAGAGGGAGAGAAATGAGGAGAGAGAGAGAGAGAGAGGCAGATATGAGCGACTGCAGTTGCCCGAGCGTCAGGAGTTTTTTGTAGAAGGTAGTTTTCGTGAGCGGTGACCATTTGGTTTGGTGCTGCGCCTCTCGGGCACGGAACAATTCCATGCCAGTGCACCTGACTACGTCCCGGCTTTCTTCTCAACGTCATCTCTTCCGGACAACGAACATCGACCCAAGGAGCGCTGCGGACTTTCTTCGGAACTTTGGCTGCGCCAAACGCTCCCCCGAGCCAGAGCCCTGTCCTAGGCGTCGAGGGTCTCCGGCCTTTTACCTTCTGCTATAGCCTCGCCCCCGGCGCGGCGGGCCTGTTTTCATTACGTTTTGTGAAAATAAATGTTTGTTACCCAACATACACTCATCCGTACGCACATAACACTACTAAATAGTTTTTTTAAGAGCAGTTAACCAGAACAATAACATTTTCTTTCCTTCGAATTTCCCAATGGGAAATAATATCAACCATCGAAGCGTTAACAGCCGGAATTACCCTCTCTCTACAAGAGTCAGTCAGTTCAAGATAGCCAGTGTTATAATACAGTTCCAATAAAGTTCAAAATGCAATGTACTCTCGTAAAGAATAAAGAAATAATTACCATGTTGAAGGTTACAGTACTTCGCTAACAAGTAAAGTTAAGATTAAGCGCTAACAGCTTTTGTACAACCTAGGAATATTATGCACGCGTTCGAAGATTTCCAATAACAGAGTTGGTGTATTTCTCCCAAGCAAGGGTTAGCAGATGATATTATTGTTAAATATTAGAAATAAACATTGACGGCAATGAACAGAATATGAGATCAAGAGAGACATATAGTATTGTCTAATGTGATTCCAAATTCAGCTACAGAAGAAGAATTCGATAAGCTAAAAGCTATAAAATGTTTCTCAGTATCATTTCTTCGTGTCGGCTTTACAAAGGAGAACTTTGCACAAATATAAAGTTTTAGAAGGCGATTGTACATGCCCGATGAATCTGTAAGTAAAATACCTAGCTGTTTTTGTTTGATTCAAAGAATCAAGGAAATGAATTTATCTGTCTGACAGCAATATTATGTAGTATTTTGATTGTAAATAAGAAAGATTTATTGAAATAAATTGTAATAATGCATAACGGTTCATTTAATACCGAAATAATGCATCAAGCAATGGACATCGTGAACGAACACGAAGTAAATTCGAATGATCTTCAAAGTTTTCGTCCTCTGAGTCCAGTGAAAACAATTAAAAGATCATTAAAACAGATTACCAAAACATCGAGTCACGCATCGAATGCATCTCCTCCAAAAGTACAATTGTAAGTGCGAAGTGTATTGCCAAATAATCCAGAAGGAAGGAATAAAGAACAACAAAAAGAATGAAGAAAATAATGTTATACACATTGATCAACTACAGTCTTTCACTTTAATATTCAATCTCCCTTATACATCGTAATTGATCTAGAAAGATTTACTAACAATAAGAAATTGAAACGCGAAAGTTAAGTTACATGTTTGACCGCGAAAGAAAATTTGTATTTTCGCAAGTTTGCTAAAAAATGTCAATAAAGCCTGCCACTTTATTATTCGGTCACCTAAGGAAATAAGTTTTTGTTATGTTTCTTATCTGTGCTAAAAGAGTTAAGAGGAATTCGACTACACATCACTTGACATTCTAGTGTTAACATGAGTTCGGTTCTTCGGTTCACTTTCCCTTGTGCGGTGAAAGTAGTACGGTAGGCAGAAAAGGACAAATACTTCATTTGACCAATGAAAACTTGTGATGTTCAATCGCGAAAAGGGCTATTGTACAAGAGAAATGGGCAAAATGTTCAATCTGCCAGTACGTACAATCCACGGCATCGTAAGGCGATGCAAACGAGGGAATAGAATAGAAAGTGTGCCGCCAAAGGGTCGTCCATAGGAGTCTAACTAGAGTAGAGGGAGATTGCCTAATTGAGGAAAGTGAGAAAAAATTCTTGATTAAGTGGTCCGAAAAATGCTACTGAGTTGTTAGAAAAATATGGAAAAAGGAGTGTCAGAAGAATATTGGAGGAATGTGGAAGAACCCGTAACTGTGAGGAAAGTGCTTGAAAACCAGGGTTTAATGGAAAAGTGGCAAAAGAAAAAGGGTTATTGCTCATACAGGACTCGTTGGTCATACAGGGCCCGGTGAAAGAGTACACCAAGTTATTCATGAGTGCAAAAGGAAATAGTGTAAACCCAATTCAAAATTCTGAAAAAAGAGAGTTTTTGTCATTGGTCATATTTTGCAGGAAGGGAGCACAAATATTAAAGATTTTCCTTGTTGCTATTATTGCCTACTGATCTAAAAAATATGAAGAAGAGAAAAATTATTATTTAAGTTTTATTTATATTTTATCATATTTACGAGTACAGCCAAAAATTCGCACTTTCACCTCGTGTAACAGGGACTCTACTAGTGTTCAAAACGGCCACTTCCTGCGTAATTGCAAGGTTGGCATCTGTGCCGATGGCCTCTGTTTCGCGCACAACTTTGCCGTTTTTTTATTATTATTCTTTATTTATTAAGGTCCCATGAACTGCTAGGTCATGAGCGACCACAATTATTACAAAAATGGTACAAAAATTATGAACACTTATTATAATATGTTTTCCTATTTAGCGTTATTGGAATATTCCAATTACCTATCACAAAGCACAGTTTGCCGGTTTGTACCACCATTATTTCTGCCTCCACGCTTTCAATGCCCCTAAGGTCATCACGATCCTCGACTTCGGTATCATAAATGCGGTTTTTCATTAAACTCAGCTCCAAAAGCGTTGGGAATACACGAGTTATAAAATTCAGATACTGAACGCCTCTTAAACGCTTGGCTAAGAAGTGAGGATCGAGGATAAATTCATCCACAATATCAACCGACACATTTACAGAAAATCGCTCTTTATGAGTTATACTATGTGCAACATGGGATTTCCTTGCTCCATACATTCAAGTTGTGCATTGTGCCAGTTCTTGTAAAACACGATTCACCTGACCAAAGAACAAAATTCCTGGTTTCCTTTGCATTTGCGCAGGAAATACCTAGAGAATTGAAAATGACGTTATAAGTCTCTTGTGCGCAAATGCTGAACCCGCTGGAAATGGAAAAGTCGTAATCTCTGCACATGAATTGTTCACCAAACGAGGGACTATGATGCTTTGACCTCGCGGCTTTTGCCTTTGCTTGCTTCTGGGGCTTCGCGGATAGTATTAGCAATTGAGTTTTCCAGAGAAATGGCAAGCTCTAACACAAGGTGAAGCCGCTCGCTCACTTGCCGCAATCCATGTTACACGAGCACAAGCGCATAGTCCAAAGTTTAACGGTAATTATTTACAAAACTAAACGAAGAAGAGTATCCAATTTTGGCAAATTCAGTCTGTACATTACATATGGGATACGGTCCCGGCGTATTAGCAACGAAGGCTCAATCACCCAGTACAAGCGAGTTTAATAGAAGGAAAAAGTTGGAATTCGCGAAGGAGTATGCGAACAAGGTGTCAAAGTTATTTCAGATTTTATTATTGCTGACGAGAGCAAGTTCACCTTATGGCAGTCAGATGGCAGATCTAGGGTACGGCGCAAGGTCAACGAACATTTGAAACTAGTGGTGCTACAGAATGGCACAGACTTCCCAGTATTAATTTTCTATTTCCTTTGGTCTCGGCTAGCTATTTAGACTTGCCACATTCTCTTGCCAGCTGCCATCTATCGCCGCCCAAACTACATTTTTTTTTAAAAAATTATTAATTTTTCGGTTTACTAATCGTAGAACAGAAATACTATTTTAAGAACAGTAAAGAACAGTAACAACTCGTCCTAAATGGTAATTTTCTTTGAAATATTTGAAGCCGTTTTTCAGAAGATGGCGTTTAAGCGCTACTGTTAAGGTGAAATTTGAAGCTCTTTTTCACAGAAAAGTTTTGAGTCTTAGAAAAACATCATTAAAAGTAATTTGAAGTACATCAACTCACAAATACAATAGTGTTTACAAATTGCTGTTAATGTGCAAATTAAAGCTGTGAGAGATCTTTCAAAAAATTGCATCAAACAAAAAATTTCCCAAAGTGAACGTTACGGCATATTAAAGAGTGCAATTTGTACTATACGTTCGAAAAGTTTGAAGAAAAAAATTGGAGCTATTTTTGAGAAAATGGCTTTTGAGCATTTGTGAAAATGCAGACTTTTGAGTTATTTTTCACAGAATAGGGTTGAGTTTTAGAGAAAATTTACTTGACATTATTTAAAATACATGTACTCGTAAATATAATAGTGCAAAAAACATCGCAGCTAATGTAAATATTAACGACGTGAAAAACAAGTAAAAATACATTTTTGTAATTTGTCAAAAAACAAAAGAATAGAGCAATATGACGTTTATGTCATCTCGTAGAGTACATGAGGCACTATCCTTACCAAACGTCCAAAGAAAGAATTTGGAGCCGTTTTTGAGAAAATCTTGTTTTTGTATTTATTTTAAGGTTGCACATATTTCACGCAATATTGCGCGAAAACTACTCTCAAACTACGAAATTTTAAAAAAACTTACATGGCCTTAATCAAAGCACTCATTATGAAGAACAAATTTTAATTGAAGGAAAAATCTCTGTCTTTAATTTTGTAGTTGTAGGAAGAGGCCGAAAAATTCCAACTTTTGCAATTTTCGAAAATTCAGAGATAAACGTGAAATTAGGACCCATGCTACATTAATAAGTCTCTACTCTATTCTATTCTAATAAGTCTTGCTCTATTCTTACGAGAAATTTAAAGAAAAAATTTGGAGCCGTTTTTAGAAAATTTTAAAAATGTCCGGAGGGCTTTATGTAAAGTACACCGAAATTTTATAGAATCGTTTTCAAAATCTCAAAACTTCAACTCGAACCAGATAGATAGAGATTTCTTTAATTTGAAAAAATTCTACGCATGAGTTATGCGCTAGTAGTGTTCACAGACGGACGGACGGTTTCAATTGGTTTTCCGGTATCAAGGACCCACAAAAGAGGGATTCTGGCTACACCACGTGTTAGGGGATTATTTTTTCTTAATTTAGCAACTGAATTTATGCACTTTTCGTTATCAGAGCCCGGCAATGACTTTTTTCTGCCGTTTTTCGCACAGCATTACATAACTGTCCCTATACTACGTGTATACGGGAAAGTAAAAATGAAATCTGCTGCAGAACGGTGGATGCAGTATCAGTATCTTGCTGCGGGGATGCATTTCTTTTTCTGGGATTGGAGAATCGGGGTTTGTAAAAGAAACGATAACAAAGGAAGGTTATCTCCGCATCCTCAAGGAATGTTTGCACCAAAGTGTGTATACTCTTGGAATAGGGAATACCTTAAAATTTTATGAGGACTATGATTCAAAGCATAAAAACTACACTACTGTGCGCAGCTGTCGTCTCTACAACTGTCCCAAGGGCTTAGAAACTCAAACCATAACCCAGTCGCAGTCTTCAACCTTAATCAATTGAGTATTTGTAAACTGAAAAATTGATTACACAAAAATAAAATTTCTACAAAGAACAGATTGACGGAAATATGAGGATCTGTACACAGTTAATACATAAAAAAATTACTGCAAGTATGTCGAATCGATTGGAAGAAGTGATTTTACAGTAAGATTATCCTACCAAGTCGTAACATAATAATACCACTTAACAAGACGTGTTAATTTAAGAAGAATGGCCGAATATTAAAATGGTCCTAATATCTGGTGTATTTTTTGACGGTTCTATTACTTTCATGTTAATACGATTTTTGTTTCATTTTATTCATCCTTTTCTACAATAAACTTTTCTTTTGGCTATCAATTGTTATTCTTTGACCGCGATTACAGTACGAAAATTCAAGTTCGTAGGGTGACCAAATATTAAAGTGAGTGACTGTACCTCCAGACAAAGAGATTGACCAAAAAATCTAAATTAATTTGTTATGATTTTTATCTAAAATGATTTTTAGAATACAAAAATGATAACTTATTAAAAATATCACTAAATTAAACAAAAGGAACACATAAATTAATTAAGCAGAGAAATTAATTGCAATTTTCCAAAACTCTAAGAGTTCAACGATTATGAACCTGTGCTAAAGGCGTCCTTTGCTCTCTCCGTGGCACAAAATTTGGAGCAGATCTTTTGAAACATAATTGTTTTAAAAAAATGACTATTTCTCGCAAAATTAGTCGAAAACTACTCAAATTTCTGATTGAAGCGAATTAGTGATTCACTTCTAACTTCTAAGGCCATTAGTACCGTAAGTGTGGTGCATATTTTCCCCTCGGGAGGTGGCGGGGATCTTCCTCTGCTAGATGGTGAGATCCGGTTCCGACTTGCCTGTAGCCTAGCAGGGTTTTCCTCAACCAGGTATCTCCCACGAGCGGGGCACCGCCCCAGCCGGGACCAGCTCTTAGCTCCCAACATGTATGGTAGTGTAGTCCACACTGGTCTCTCGACATAAATGGTAGTGTAGTGCATGTAAGTGTATGTGTGTGTAAGTAAGGGGTAAGGGTAGGACAAGAAAGAAGAAGGAAAGATCACGTGCAATTCGTAGCCCGTTTGTTAGGGATTGCTCCGGCATTCGCCTGGGGTTGGACGCAGGACCCACGGAAAACTTACCAATCAGAGAGCAACGGGCGGCTAGAATTCTGTTCCACGCAGAGACTGAATTCTACCTAGCTATCTAGCTAGTGTCTAAAATTGGATTCGGACCCGAGTACCTTCCAGTCAGAGGCACTGCAATGACATCAGTTTTATTTTATCATATTTTTGAAACATAGAACGTGACATTAACTGTCATTAGCTGACAAAAGCTGTCATTAAACAACAGATTTCATTAAAGAATACATTGATATCTTTAGTATTGTTGTTTTAGAAAGACGGAAAATATATTTAAACTTTCGCAAATTTCAAATAATTAGGGATTTCAACCAAGAATGAAATTCGCGTTATTCTTTTAAATCTCTTCTCTATCTGAGGCAAAGTTCAATTCAAAATGGAGCAATTTTTGAGAAAATTTTGAAAATGATACATTGGAGTATCAAAATATCCGTTTCAAACTAGCAGAGCCTCGAGTTTGTTTAGATCGATCGCGAAATATCTGTTTTGGAGAAAATCGTCCAATCCGTTTAGGAGCTAGCGTTGATTAGAGACGGGGAGACGTTTTGCCGTCAATCAATTTTTTGGTATGAAGCACCCACAAAACAAGGATTCTGACTACATAACGTGATGTGAAGTACCTTACTACATTGAGGAACAAGATTTATTCACTTCCATTTCCAGAAACCGCCAATGAATGTTTTTCTATCAAAAACTCACTGTTTTTCTCACAGCATTACCATACTTTCTCTATACTGCTTAAGCATACGTATAGAAACAATAATTACTTTTTCGCTATCACGGACATACAAAACGCAGTTTACTGCCTAAAAAGCACCGATTTCTGTCGCATGCTTACAATACTTTCTCTTCTTACGAATTAATGCGAGAAAGCAAAATCTGAATCAATTTGGACACCTTTAGAGAATGAAGATTCAAGTCAGGCTGCACCAATGAAGAATGATATTGTCTAACGGAGTGTGAATGACTCGGGAACTAGATATGAGATTTGCAGATGCTACAGATAGATAACAGTTTTGTTATTTTGTGTATTCAAAAACTTTTATAAGAAAATCGAAGGATAGCGACAGACAGTTTTTGAAAATTTTGAAAATGTTCCAGTGGTTTCATTTAAAATACCCCCAAAATTAAATATCGGTTTCAAATTCAAGAGGCCGCGACATGAGCCAGATCGATTGTGGAATGTCAATTTTGGAGAAAATCAGCCGCTAGCGTTGGAGGTTTAGCCGCGCATAGCTTCAGTGACGGACGGACGGACGTTTTGCCGTCATTCGATTTTTCGGTATCAAGGACCCACGAAACAAGGATTCTGGCTACACCACGTGTTAGAGGATTTTTTTCTAAATTTAGCAAGTGGATTTATCCACTCTTTGTTACCAGTGACCTGTAATAAGAGTTTTAACCAATTGTTTACAGACAGTTATTCTTCATCAATTTGCTTACTACACTGTTTCGAATTCTTTGTCTTTGGATTCTTCTGGTACTACGTATTTATTCTATACAAGAAGAACACTATAACTACCATTAAACCATTATGTACATGAAACATTACAAATCAAAGAATTATTCAGACAACTTACCATCAGTTCCCGTTTTCAGTCAACTTAGTTAAAAGTAACATATGGATATGTCGAATGCGATTCATCCAACATTTACCACTGGGCCCATTGTAACTTACTGTTAGGTGAATACAACGATTGTTTGTATGAAACTACGATTCATATTAAGTGATTTTGGATAACGATGTTATCATCTTAACAATATTCATCAACTAACTGAAGATTATCTAGACTAGTTGGTATTCCTTATGTATTTTTGTTCGACAGTACATAGAAGGATATGATTTCTTCTTTCCTTGTAATGAACTGGTTTAAATTATTATTCATTTTGTATACCGCTCATTTATTGTGTCCCAACAAAAAAAATTTGTTTGATTTTTTTGCAGTAACATCAGTTTATGATGTAATAGAGGGTGTTGTTATCCTTATCGTTGTGTACTGAGTATTCAGCATAATTATATGTAACAACCATAAGAAAGTTCCAAATAAGCATCATATAAGTATTACCCACAAAAATGGTATCAAGTGACCTTTTTTAAGCAATAATAAAGAAATCATAATCACTAAGGCAGACAAAGGTAGTTAAATAGCAGCTATCGCTGAAGAAGAATATTACAATAAAGTAGAGAATATTTTAAGTGACAGTAACACATGCTCACAACTTCACAAGAATTCTGTAAATGAAATGAATAGAGCCCTAGAAGAAATATTACAAAGATGTAAAATAAACAATTATTTACATTTACCAGCTTTTTATAGATTAAGTTTATTTTCACAAAGAATAGGAAGGGCTTATGGAATACTAAAAATTCACAAACTGAATGACAGTTATAGACACTATATCTAACATAAATTCATAAAGTTATGAATGTACTATATTTATATTGAATAAATTAAAATGTATGTTAAATGAACCTAAGCACACAATAAAAAATTCTTAGAACTAGTCAACAGAATTCAAAACATAAACATTCCCATTGACCATATTATGGTGTCCCTTGATGTGAAAACCTATTCACCAGCACCCCACACAATCTTATCTTTTAAAGCTTAGAAAACAGAATGAGTTAACCTCAAATTTCCTAAAGCAAATAAGTGAAAAGGAAATAGCTATTAGTTTCATACTAAACAATAATAATTTTTTTCAATTATAAGGATTTTACCGAAATATGTGGCCCTCCTATGGGTTCACCCTTGCCTCCGTTAATTTCAGAACTAGTCATGAGAGACTTGCAAAATGAGTGTTTAAAATATCTTGATTTTACACCAATCTCGTTTGTCAGGTATGTAGATGACATATTGTGTATTTTAACAATTTAAAAATTAGTCAAAGTTCTCCACAATTTTAATGACTATGATACTAACCTAACATTTACTCATTAAATGGAAAACAACATTCAAATTCAATATTTAGATTTAACCATCATCAATTAAATTAACATTATCTTTTCTAATTATCTTTCTAATCACTCCTTGAAACATAAAACAGCAATCATATTTGATCTTGTTTATAGAGCCATCCAAGTGTCACATACCATATTTCTTGATGAAAATATAAGTATAATCTTTGAAATCCTCAACAAGATCAACTACGCGGAAAAGTATATAAAAATACAATAAAACTAGAGTGAACAAAATCGTTTTAGGACCAAAAAATTCTCAGTAGACAAGGTTAAAAATAACAACACCCCGTAACATTACAATCTTTCCTTACTGCATCAAACAGCTAAAAAATAAATACTTTTTATTGACACACAACATAAGAGCAATATATAAAATGAATAATATGTTAAACCAGTTCATTGCAAGGAAAAAGATCCCATGCCCAGAAAAGACTTACATAATACAGTGTACAAAATCAACTACAGCCAGGAAGGTTGTGAAGCTAAATACATATGCACAAGCAAAAGAGCATTCAATATTAGAATTGAAGAATATGTGATCATTTAACTGCCAAATTATTAAACACAACACCATCACTAAACACACGATTCAGTACCAACACATTATGAAATGGAATGAGGTTATAATATTAGACAAAGAAAACAACTAAAGGAAACGTCTTATGTCAGAGCTGATACATATACATAAAACAGGCAATACGCTGAATATTCAAATTACACTGACAAATACTCTGACAAATAATGACATATAAAGTACTGTTTAGAAAACCGAGGTAAGATTTTATGTATAGTTGCCAAACCAAAATACATAGGTAATACCAACTTACCTAGGTAAACATCAGATAGTTGATGAATATTGTTAAGATGGTAACATTGTTATCAACAACCACTTAAAATGAATCGGTTTCATACAGACAACTGTTATATCCACCTAACAGCAAGTTACAATGGACTCAGTGGTAAATGTTGGAGACAACATATCCAAATGTTACTTTTAACTAAGTTGACGGAAAACGGGAAATGTTGATAAGGTGTCTGAATAATTCTTTGATTTGTAATGGCTCGTGTACATAATGGCCGAAGGGTAGTTATTGTGTTCTGCTTGTAAAGAATAAATACGTAATACCTGAAGAATCCAAAGACGTAAGATCCGAAAAGTTGTAGTAAGAAAATTGGCGAAGAATAAACTGTCTGTAAACAATTCAAGAAATTCATGAAGAGGTATTATCTTGTAATTTTCATCAAACCAAGTCGTACGCATCAGTACACATTACGTTCCAAATTAGAATTTATTGTCTTATTCAAAACGCCCTTTGTCCTTCGCCGAGAGAAGTGGTAGTGTTCACATCGCGCTTTGTTGCTCCAAATCCTATAGTCCCAAGTTCACATCGCAGTTGTCACTTTGCTAGTGGTAAGAATGACGAGTCCAGTGAAATGACTGGCAAATAATCATTTAATTTCTTTAAGAAGTGCTAAACTCAGCATACAAATAAGTGCAATCTGTTGAGTACACGTTTTTGCACTGGTCTCGGCTAGAGCATTACCTTGTTGACAAAGTTATTGGCGCACAAAGTCTTCTGAGTTTTAGGCTTTCAGAGTGTTTATGACTCGAAGTTCAGACTCAGCAGGAGAAGCATTTAAAAATGCTCTGTGTGTTAAATAATTCTAATGCCGGTGTAAATACAAGCATAAAAATGGCAGAGTACACTCCATCCTTCCAGGAAGTTAGAAAATGAGAATACTAGAGATGCTACATCGGCACATACTTTCTGGCATTATTACAGATAGTTCCGAAATATTGAAATATTTTAATTTCTGCCATAGTAATAATAACCATAATTATAACTTGAAAAAACCCAATTCAAATGAAGGACATGTGTCAAGAACAGGAGCCATTTATAGCTTTTACAAATGAAACAATTATGAATAAATTTAACTACTGCAGTATGTGCAGCACATGCAGAAAAGAAAGAATAATATTTCATACAAGCTTGCCTTGATTGGTACATCCAAGTGAGGTAACAATTTTTGAATATCATTATCAGCGATCAAAACTTAATGTAAAAGAAATGGATATGTCAGTTCTGCATTAAATATATTACCTTCTTTAAATGTACTTCCTTTCATAAGAATGTTATCTACAACGCACGAATAAAACGACCAGTTACAAACAAACGTTCTAAAAATTTTCTGCCGCTTTGTTGCCATTTTGCGAACGTTTTGACAGCGCGTCAAATGAAGCGCGTAAATTTCGAATTTAACATTTAAATTTTTTTCCAATTTTCGAAAATGTAGACAGTGCCCCGAAAATGGATTTGAACCACTTTCTTTAGCGATGTTTGCTGCATACGTAAAAAGTTTTAAAAAAATTGGAACCGTTTCTAAGAAAATTTTTGTTTAAAAATTTCAAATGTTTGACGCAAAATTGCCGACAAAATACTCGTGTTTTCGGAAAATTTAACACGATGTTGTTTAAAGATCTATTGCTGATAAATCCATTTCATCAAGAAAAATTATCTTCATAATTTTATTTGTAGGAAAGTGCCGAAACATTTTTGCAATTAACGAAAAATCAGGGATTGTAACGACAATGAGACCTACACCATTTTATTAAGCGTCCTTTACTTTATCTGAGGTCAAAATCTAATAAAAAATTTAATGTACTTTTTTTTAATTTTGAAGATGTCCCAGGGGCTTCTTGAAAAGAACCTCACAAAATTAAAATATCGGTTTCAAATTCAAAGGGCCACGAAGTCAGCCAGATAGAATGAAAAATATCAATGCTGGAGAAAATCCTGCTTACCGTTTAACCGCTATCGTTAATCACAGACAGACTCACGGATAGACGGACGGACGTTTTGCCGTCAATCGATTTTCCGTTTCCTTATCAAGGACCTATAAAACACGGATTCTGAATACACAACGAGTTAGAGGTTGTACTTTTCTACGTATATCGAGAAAGCTATATCTATTTTTTCGTTCCCAGGTACCGGCAATAAGAGTATTTCTGGCGAAAATTCGCCGTTTTTTCGCAACATTACAATGCTTTCTCTATACTGCATAAGCAGTGAAGAGAAAATAATACAAAATCTTCAATTTCAGATCAAGCAGCAATGGAAAATGATTCAAGACAAAAAAGCAGTTACAACAGCAGCTTCATGAACAGCACATAATTAATCCGCAACTGCAGGTACATCAAGATTTTCAACACGCCTCTAATATTTAGCATTTTCCACTACTGTAGACAATAGCCAATCCCTCCAACAAAACGTGAGTAGAGAACCATTTATTATCAAAAACATTGCTGCAAAAGACGCGCATACAATTCTCATGACGTATATAGCATTCTAGAGTAAAATAGATACGAAGTGTTTATGAAAGAACTTCAAAAAGAGCCAATGTAACTCCTTTTGTGAAAATACCATCCATACATGTTCTAGATAAATAATATAAAGTAATTTTTGATCAAGTCTACAGACAAAAATGATTTTACTACCAGAACGCAACATAATGGTATCAAGGTGTTTTGACAGATACAGAGGTCTTTAGAAACAATAAGGAATTTTGTGAAAATAAGTGTCACTTCATAAATAGCTAAGAAATGTACAGTTGTGCTCAATGGAATATCAGATACTCTTAAAGAAAGTGAAATATGTGGAGAATTTAAACGCATCAATTACCCAGTAGCTAAAGTATGCATCTTATATAATAGAGACAACTACTACAAAAATATGTGCTATGGATTTAACAGTGACTGAAGAAGAAAAATCTATCTTTAAAGTCAACAAATTTACGATTTGTTACATTCAAGTTCAAACTAAGGGAACAATGTAGTTCTATAATGTATAAACTGTCAGTCATTTGGATATTCTCAAAGTAATTGCCTTGTAACTTCCAGGTGTGTTGAGACATCATCCCTGTCCAGAATATATCGTACCCAAAAGTTCCACTACATCATGCGTTAATTATGGCGACGCTCATGCAGTAAATTATAGGTGTGTACTGAGAAGTTCGTCGGTCACGGTCAGAATTACTTTCAGAAAAAAATGTCAATAGATCGCAACCGACGTCTGAGGGACATGGGTAATCTATTCATTTAAATAATCAACACTTTCCCCCTCTCCGACAACGCAAGCCATTGGCTTGGAAAACTCAACCATTACTAGTCAGTAACCTCAATTTGACCCAATCCAACTCGCAAATACTATAGTAAATCGTCATAATAATACTGATACCCCAAATACAAAACACTGAACAGTTAACAGGGCGGTCTAACAATAAACATAGTACAGTAGTTAACTGAAACGCCCAAGGAAATCCAGGGGCGTGGGGTAGTCGATTAACGGTGGGTCTCTAATTTTAAATAAAAAGTTCCCTCCTTTCCCAATTCATAAACAGAATACATTTCTCCTCGCATCCGAAATAATTTATAGCGCTAAATTTGAATTAGAGGTAAATCTATTTTTTATTTCTTTTGAATGAAAAAAATTCAGGGCCTCAGTTAAGGCGAGGTCTGTGGCAAGATACCCCAGCTGCTCCCCTTTTTTGGTCGTCCCTGGTCGTTAACATCAATGCTTCAAAATGGAAAATAAAATCTATAAACTAAAAGTATTAAACTGGAAAACTAATGGTAACAAAAGACAAGAAATAATAATTGAACATTTCATGCATCAACATAAAATTCTTATCGCATATGCTACAGAAACGCTCTTAGTGCTAAACGAAAAATTTAAAATATGTAGAAGCGATAGAACCTCAGAAAGAGCTCCAGGAGGTGTAGCCTTAATATCATCAAACAATATCAAACATCAAATAAGGAAACTGTAATTGTGTAATAGTTGCAGCCTACAAACCACCAAATAAAAAATCCATTAAAAGCACGCTTATAATGAAATTTTTAAAAACAATATCAATAGTACACTTATATCTGGTGATTTAAACAGTAAAAATCAATAATGGGGATGCATTAATACTTCTCATTACGGTGCAAAATCATTCTCGTACGCTGTATCCATAGATATCCATATTTTGGCACCCCGATATTCAACGTACTATTCATGTAACAGCAATGTAGTGTCGGATATGCTAAATATAGTAATGGCTAAAAAATTCAATTTGCTCCAAACAGTATTGCCCGAATTAGACTCGGATCACTACCCCGTAATTATTAAAATAAAATGCTCCAAATTGGATCAGTTATAAAAATGTAATGAAACCTCGGGGCGAATTATTTTGGGATACATTTAAGGAACTAATAGACATTAATACATTTCCTAGCAACATTCAAACAAAAGATGAATTAGATAACCATGTACTGTATAAAGAACAATCGATACAGAAAACAATTGAACAGTGAACAACTCTATGTTACTCCCATATATAACAAATACCTTTGAAAATAGTATATTTAATTAAAACCAAGCTTAATCTCAGATGATTTTAGCAAATTACTAAGAGACCTAGCCTTAAGATTAAATTATATAAAAATTTCCAGACTAATTAAATCCAGATTATTCGGAATATTAGAGCATAAAAAAACAAATACACCCTAACTGCAGATCACTATGGTCTACGATCAAACGAATTAGCCAAGAGAAAGCAGAAACCTCCATTTTAACTAGTGGTGCTACAAAATGGCACAGACACTCTCGTTCTAGTTATCTAATTTCTTTGTTTTGGGCTGCCTGTTCGCTCTTTCCCCATTCTCTTGCCAGCTGCATTTAAAAGCGCCCAAAGTGCATTTTTTGACGTTTTCTCACTTTTTCGTTTTTTCTGAAGGTAGAGGCGAAATATTATTTAAAGTATATATATTATTTATAGTACAGAAGAGTAAAACCTCATAGAGTATGGACATTTTTGTTCAAAAATTCGGATTGTTAATGTAAATGTAAAATTTGAAGCTCTTTTTTACAGAAAAGTGTGGGTTTTCTAGAAACGTAATAGGAAATCAATTGAAGCATTTCTACCCAAATTCAATAATGTTTACAAATCGCAGGAAATGTGTATATTACCGGCGTGAGACATATAAAAATAGATTTGCATAATTTTTGAAAATAACAACAAAGAATACAGCTAAATGGCTTTAGTGTCATCTTATGCAGTGCATTTAGCAACGTCCGTACAAAAAATTTGAAGAAAAAATGAGAAAACAGCATTTCAGCGTTTCGAAAATGTGTAATATTAATGACGTGAGAGAAGACAATTTGAGTATTCTTCGAAACAACGAAAGAATAGAGCAAAGTATCGTTTATGTTATCTATAAGAGTACATTTAGCAATATCCTTACTAAAAGTTTAAAGAAAAAAATTGAGCAGTTTTTGAGAAATTCTTGTTTTTGTAATTTTTTTATATTGCTCATGTTTCACTCAACACTAATTGAACGTGACATCGCCGACGCTGAAACTGTTTTAAAAATATTTTCATGTGTTGACAGTTCCTTTCATACATAATTCTTTTCATGCGTAGCTTTGTTCAAATAATTTCTTAGAGTATCTGGCATTGGCCTTACCAGTGGATCGTAGTAGCTGATAATGTTGTACTCCTATCCAAAAATTCCCAATATATATTATCTCCATGCTGGATATGAGCTGTTAATATTGCAATTTCAAAATTATAATAACCGTAAAAAATACTTGAAGATGATGCGAATTGTTGGAGTTTAGTACAGCTACATTATTTACGATTTTTTGCTTATATGCACAATAATGACCAAAGATCATCTGTAAACTGTTCTTCTGGGTTATTCTCCAATGCTAATATAAGATCCTTATCAATTAGTTCCTAAAATTATGTCACAAAATCTTCTACAACTACATCTGATCCTTCCCAGATTTGCTTAACACTTCCATATTTTTCTCCCCTAATTTTTGAAGAGATTAAAACTACACAAATCCAGTCTAACTTGCGTTCACTTACACATCTGCAATAGCTCTATTAGTCATTTTGTATGCGCATGTATATAAACATTAAAAGGTGACTGTTTTGTATGTTTATGTACATAACGTATTAGTTAAGTTTAATAAGAATACGTTGTGGGTCACATTCATTTCAATATCATTATTTGTACTTTCAGAAAGCAAATACGTTCATTTATTATCTAACATTACTCACAGTTTTGTTTTCTTCCTATTCACTAGAAATTCTTCAAATTTAATAAGTTCCAAGGCAATACTGTTCATAGTTTTATTGCAAAATGAACTAAAAAAATATGGTAAGTCCTACGGATAAAAATTTAAATGAAACATGACGCGCAATTCGCTTGTTCAAATTAACTTGTTCACTTAAAGATGTCAACATCAGTGTTGTCAACGTCGTGAAAGAAAATGATGGCGTATTGAGCGAAAAATGCCTTTGGGTACTGGAGTTTAATCGACGCCACCTACATAGATTTATTTAGCGGGCATTGGTTTAATTTCCAGCTTACTCACAAAGATGACACACCGAAACACGGTTTTTGGAAATTCGTTATTACCTTATGGTCGGTTCCGAAAACAAATTATCTGTTCCCCATCAGGAGGCCGAGACTCGTTGAATGACACGTCATATGTCTCGATTGGTGCACCGGAAGTGGTTTAGCGGGGAGTGACGGAACCGCAAATCCGAACATTCGCGTTCTCGGAATCGCTCGAATACTGTATAGGGATTTCCCGAAGACTATTAAAATTTTCAAAACAATGCATGTGACCTTAATGAAAGGACTAATTATGGAGAACAAATTTCATTTGAAGAAAAAAATGTCTATCTTTAATGGAGTTGTGTGTCACCACCGAAAAAATTTCAAACTTTTGCAATTTTCAAAAATTATGGGGGTTAACAGCAAAAAACCGACCCATGACATCATTACAATCTTTGCATTTTACTCTTATCTTTCAAAAAATTTAAAGAAAAAAATTGTAGTCAATTTTGATGAAATTTTTAAAATGATCCAGAGGCTTCATGTAAAATACTCCCAAAATTAAAAGAACGCTTTTGAAAATCGCAGAGCTTTGAGTTGGGCCAGTTGGCTCACGAATGTCTACTTTGGAAAAAATCCTACGAATAGGTTAGGAGTTACTATTGTTCACAGACGGACAGACGGACGGACGTTTGAAAAAAGCCTCTTTTTCGGTATCAAGGACCCACAATTTCTAAAATCTGACTATATAACGTGTTAGAGGGAGGAATTTACTATATATTAGAACAGGATTTATCTACTCTACTTGTATCAGGATCCCAGAATTCAAGTTTTTGTTTCGAAAAATCGCCGTTTTCTGCCGCAGCATCTCTCTTTTCTACGTATATTACTCCGTATGTACGTAACAGAAAGTAAAAAGGGTGCTTAAAATATCAATGTAAGTCGCATTTTCATTGATCTATTCAATTTTCGAAAATTGCATGTTGGAAATATTGGGCTGAGACAGATTTCTAAGCATCGGCCCAAGTTTTAACGTCAGACCGATTCCGGTGATTAGAAGAAGGGTGCACGGCGAGTTCACTCGAAAGACCTGCGTTTCAGTCTCTTGGCGTAGAAAAAAAATTCGCTGGTTGAAAACACTTCATTCAGGTTCAAGCAGTAGTGTAATGTTGCGGAAATAATGCGAGAAAGTATGCGCTGTGATGGGTACCACTAGCTCTTAAATGTTTTTGTTTTCACAGAGACAGCAATTGCTTACTAAACCAATGTCCGTGCGTTCGAATGCTATAACAATGATATATTTTTGCGAGTTAAAAAACTTTTGCGGGATGAAGTATTAATGTAACATTTTATTATTGAGAAGGTGAATTAATTACATTTATGATAAGGGTGAAAGCATATATTTTATTTCTGGTATAAGTAGTACATATTTTCAAATGAGATATTGAATCCAATTTTATTATACATAATCAAATATCAGTGCATTCTTATAAAATGTCTACTATAAGGTGGTTTATATGTGACGTTTCACGGACCACTTGCGACCAGGCAGAAAACTAGAAAGACATAAGAAATCCAATTGGAATCTAATCCACATTTTCAAATATTATAACAGTGATTAGGAATAACTATTAAATTATATTTAATCACAAGTTATTTATTTCGGTGAAGTTATTTAATTAGTCAATTAGTAATAAAGAATTATTAATATATTTTTCATGCTGCGATATGAAAGTTTGAGAGGTTATTCTGAAAATTTCATTTTTGGACGGCGACTTGTGTGGGAGAGGGATAAGATAAGATTTTATTTACTGATCGTTAATATGACAATGCCTCAATAAAATAGTACATTCAACTACGTTAATGTCACGAAGAATATACATACAGACATGCATTAGATCTACATTATGTAATAATAACGTGGTTTCGTAAGGCGATATAATGGATGGCATTTAGTTATGATCAATTTATTTGTAAAATTATCCTTGCTTGTCTGTATAATGTGCTGCAAATATTGTAAACATTGAGATCTATCCATGTTTGTTTCTTTTCCGTGGTAGTAAGAAAAGGCTACTGTTCATGACTATCAAAATATTACCAGATACGCACCGCAGGCACTTCTTTTGAATTTGTTTGGACTTTTTCAAGTGATATCGGAAGTGCGGATAAAAATTTCAATATAATAATATTGGTAAACCGCTCCCAATAACGCGAAAAATTAAAGGACGCTTAAAAATGGCGTAGGTCACATTTTGTTTGATCACTGTAAATTTTCAAAAATTGCATTCTGGAAAGAGTTGTCGAGATAATTATATTTTCAAGCGTCGGCCCGAGTGGGAATGTCAGATCGTCTTGGCGTAGAGGTGCAGGTGAGTTAACTCGGAGGACCTGGGTGGGAGATTCGTTGCGGAAAAAAATTGCTAGTTGAAAAGTCCTACGTCAAGTCAAACAGTACGTCATTTCCCTCCATCCCTATCGAGCAGTGCCGTTAGTATCGGGAGTTCCCATAGTCTCACCCATCCAGGAACCCGCGGTGTCTCGAGTTGCTTAACTTCTTGGAGATAGGTTAAGAAGTTCGGCTACCGGAGGTAATGAATGTTCTTGCTCTTACTAGATAAAGAACATTGTTACTAAAAATGCATACGTTGACATGTTTAACACGTTAGTATGCATCGTGATCATCTTATGAAAAGATACCATTTATTGCATCCTACGAGTGAGGTAATGTATTCTAAAGGGTCTACGAAAACCATATAATACTCATAAAATATATTTAATTTTGAAACATATTTACATAAACAATAAAAAGAAAATGTTTCAGTTCTCTGATCTTTCAATAAATTGTGAGATCTTAGGGTTTCGGGAGGCGCATCAAAATTTCCAAGAGACTGGTTTTAACCGCCATTATTGAGTATTATGTAAATATATTAAATTTATAATTCCTTATATCAAAACTTCTAAAATAATCTACTGTTACGGTCTTTACAATATCTATTAAAAATAAATGTCTTACCCGATGGGATACCGCAGTTAGGTTAATAACCAAATGTTAATGAACTGGAAAAGATTAACTTGTCTGAAAAACATGTATTGTTGAACAGATAGAAAATAAATTTTAAAAAAGAAGCTCAAAAATGATTCCTACGTCGCCGCAGACACCAACGCAACAAGCAAACGCAACAACGGCCGGTCTCGACAAGCAGCGCCGTCTCCCCGGTAGCTCCGCGGCCTGCGAGGAACTGAGAAAGCGGGACAATGAGCGACTGAAGGAGCTGACGAGCGACGTATTCAGCGACCGCTGGTGGGTCCACATCTCCCCTCGGCGCGTGGCAGCATAAGTATCCACTGGCAAACGACAGCGCACATGCTTTCATTATCACTCGCCGCATACGAGACACCTGCCACGTTACATTTGTCTGGAAGGAGTTGGTTCAAATGAACACTGAGCTAGGCGGATGTCTAAAAGACCAAAGCCCGTACCGAAATTAAAAAGATATTTGCATTTAATGTTTTGCTTTCCATTCGCGGTTGTTTTCCGGTGGTTCCTATCAAAAGGCAAATTAATACATTTTCAGCATTAAATGCTAAAAATCAATATCAAACTATTTTTATATTTTGTAGACAATATCTTACAAAATTTCGTACATGAGTATTGCAAGATGTTTCTTAAAAATAGTGCTTTGTAACAAAATATTGTTTTGAGATATTAAAAGAACAACTTAAAGACAAAAATAAAAAAGTACATTATTTCATTTATTCTTAAATGGTTTACTCAACTTTAAGGTGATAGTCAAAATATTCATACATAATATAAAATATTTTTTTAGCATACATTTGAAATTACTGCAATATATTAAATCTAAATATTTTATCAACTGCTCTTGTACTACGTGTTGAACATAACAGTCACAAAATGCAAATTCTCACATTAACTTCATAATTGAGAAATCCAAATAAAGAAAATCTTCTCGTGCATCAGTCACCAACGATATTTAGTATACGCGTTCATACTTTCAGGATGTTCTATTTCATCATAATGTAAAGTTTGGCTTCTATTTGGAATTTTCACTTTTGTACAGTGGTTTTTTCAATAATATTTTTGCAATAAAGATTTCTGTTCAATCTCGCGAACAATTACAAGGAAACTCGCCAGCAGGGTGCAGCCTCAAATTGTCTTTCCCCCGCGCGGCCAACATTCTTCGGCTGCCCCACCCTCAAAGTTACTCACGGCTCTAGCACGTTTATACAAAAACATAAGAAATGAAACACAGATGTTCGGGGAACAAAACGACTCTCGTTGAGCCCTCTGGCCGCAAGCGCCGAACCGCCGCGTACTTACTGTAAGCCGGGGAAGGGGCGGCAGGCTCGGCCTCCCCCGGCGGGCGCGCGGCCCTCAAGCCATTAGCCTTTTACCTGCTTTTCTCAGACTTCGGCGGCCAGACATATTTACAAACATTCCAGATATCGCTACGTGCCTCCCGCCCCAATACAGGCGTTAGAATTCGCCGACAACGAACGCATCTGCTAGGCAGCCGCGTCCGCGCCCGCGCCCGCGACCGCGACCGCGCCCGCCTCACCGCCCCTTACTCTCAACCAGCATCGCGGTTCCCGTGAGAAAATACCAAACCTTGCTAATGAGATGCAGCCATCGCGGGCACAGCCAGTGCCATCACAAGTCACGTGACACACTTCAAACATAACAACGAATAGCGAGCATTTCTTGTGGCACACTACGTCTCACTGTACTTCATAGGCTAGCTGCAATTGTCACGTGACTCTTCCCCCTCTGCACTCAGAAACATACGTTCAAATAAATACGGCAACTTCGCTCCCACGCGCCACTGTTATGTCGAACTATCAGTCAAACTCTGCTATGTCAAACTTCTAAGTCATTTCTACTCTGCTGCTACTACGCAGGCACTTCTAAGTCAAACTACTATACTGCTGCTACAATTACTGCTCTGTTCACTACTATGTGAAGCTACGCAGTCACACTTCTACGTCAAAACTCTACTACTGCGCAGTCACTCTTCAGTCAATCTCACTGCTACTATTACGCAGTCACTCTTCAATCTCACTGCTACTATTACGCAGTCACTCTTCAGTCAATCTCACTGCTACTTCTACGCAGTCACTCTACGTCAAACTACTATTACTGCTGCTACAACTACTACTCTACTCGTCGGACAGCCTGCGAACGAGTCAGCTGTCCTTGCTCTGCCTATCAAGGCTCCGGTAATCAATCGGCGCGGCCAGCAGGCCGCGATCAACAGTACGGGCCGCTCCAGCACGCGAGTACGCGCCCATGGTGACATCCAGCCTACCAGCCGAAACATCCGCAGCCCATTTCTACGGACGGCACGCACACACTCAGCCGTCTGACCTGGGTTGGTGCTTGCTCTACTCTCATCAATCTGTAAGTGTAAACTTCAAGCAAGAAGAAACTTTAATCATAAACATTCATTGGTCCTCCGGCTTACTGTCTAACTACTTACTTGTTAAACTAATCAATATTTCAAGCATTAAATTTAATTTATTCACAAGTGCATTGCCTTTCATTTGCCCCTAAGAAACAATCCCCTGAAACCTGATCTGAGCCTGTATGTAGTCGCTTCGCAGAACGGACCTCACACCGCGCTGCATCCACTACAATTTCATTCAAGTTAAGTTTACAAATTCATCCATCACTCCACATCAGCTGTCACTTCTGAAATAATTTTAATTATGTACAACATTACATCTATTTTGTAAGTAGCTTGATATTAATTGATTTACTTCAGAACCAAAGTAAAGAATGGATTTCTTTTTCAGAAACTACCGTAGTTGACACATATTATACGTAAATTTTCACGCATCAACCGGACATACCAACAAGACATCGATTCCAACATGAGATCTGTAACCTCTGGATATTATTGTGAGTGAATGGCAAGACAGAAATGTCTTCAATATTTTATTCTGGAATGCTATTTCCATTTTTCATAATGTTTGATAAGGAAGCAGGCAAACTACTACACTATTACTAATTACAGAGTCATATATAGAGGCTCCTTTGCATAACATTCCGCGATATAATACTACACCAATATTTTTATGTATATATTTTTGTAACCAATTTTAAAAAAATGTATAATTGAGAGTAGATTATCTAAAATAAGGCAAAACCGCATACATTATGATTATTACTTTTGAAATTCTATTAAGAGGTATTAATTAAAATTTGTCAAAAACAATAATAACAATTACACGTACTATTAAAAGTAGAAAGTACTAGTTGAAACAAGTAATGTAACCTGTCGGGTGCGTACTTTGCTTTTCCCTGAATTTGGGAGCTCCGAATTAGCAGGTCGGAATTGCGAAAAGTTCGATGCTATTTGATACTTATTGATTGACTTCATTGAGTATGACTTCACTAAATATTATCAAGGATACTGTAAAGGGACCTCAGTCGTCATTATTTAAGATGGCTTAGGAATTAGGTAGTGGCAACCATTCTTGTGCCCTGGCGGCTTTGCTCATTGGTTAGCGTGCTCGCTTTCCATGACGCGACCCCGGGGTCGTTTCCCAGTCGGGGAAAAATACAGTGTGCGTTTTCCTTGCAATGTCCCAGTATATGTTGCTGCGTGACGATGAGAAGACCCGTTTACGGCGTGGGGATGTCTTCGTGCTAACGCCCTTAACCCATGAGGCAGGGACGTCGCTGATAGGCCCGAGCCCGCGCGTAGGTTGTTGCGCCAAGTACATACACACATACAATCATTCTTGTGAATTGATTAAAATTAAAAGAAACAAATTTTTGGTTGCAATTGGAGTTAATTACTTACATTTAGGTTTCAAAACTAGCTGTTCTAATTAACAACGTTGAGAACTATCTGCCATAGAACTACCTACTAGTGTGGGGAGAAAAGTTGCCTCTATGCCGGAAATTATTGGAAAATAAAACCAACTAAAGCAGTTGTTTGTAATACCAATACGAAGGTGTCCGTTTAGAAAACTGGCACGATATATATCCTGAAACAATCTTGTGTTAATAATAACAACAACAACAACAATAATGTTTTCAATAAGAAATAATTTTTAGAAAAGTTTAACATGACCTTATTTTAAGATTTGTTTTTGATGAACACATTTCATTAACAAAAAAAATCTTCATAATTCTAGTTGTGGAAAGACTCCGAAACCTTTTTGAATTTTTCCAATTTTCGAAAAATTAAGGAATATCAGCAAAACCGAGACCTGTACCAATGAATTACGCGTCCTTTATGCCATTCGCGGTCAAAATTTAATAAAAAGTATGATGTCACTTTGAGAAAAAAATGTTTAAAAAATTGCCTATATTTCACACAAAATTACACGAAAACTACTCAAATTCTCAAAATATTTGTACGTGACTTTATTTCTAAACTTGTCCTTAAAGAACGAATTTCAGATTTCATTAAGGAAATAATATATATTTTCAATATTTTTTTTTGTTGAAGACTGCGAAAAGAATCGAACTTTCACAATTTTTGAAAAATCTGAGATTTCAACGAAAATGAGATCTTTCCATTCTTTTGAGCAAAGCATTCCTTTACGCTATCCTAAGACAATTTAATAAAAAATTCGAACACATTTGTTTAATTTTTGAAAATGTTCCAAGAGCTCATGTACAAAGTACCCTCCAAAATTAATATCAGTTTCACATTTAAGGGACTGTGAAATCAGTCAAATCGTTCACAGAATATCAATTTTGGAGACAATCAGCTGAAAGGTTGAGGCGCTAGCTTTGACCACACACGGACGGGAAGACGGACGAACAGTCGGACAGACGGAGTGACAGACGGATGGACAAACGGATAGTCAGACGTCTTGCTGTCAATTGATTTTTTTGTATCAATGACCCACAAAATATGGATTCTCATTGTACAACGTATCAGAGGAAGTAATTTACGACATAGGAACAAGATTTATCTACTTTTTTGTCACAAGGGCCGGAAATTAGAGTTTTCTTGCCGAAAATGAACGTTTTTCCCGTAGCACTGCAGTACTTTATGTATACTTCATAAGAAGTAGCGATAAAGTAAAAACTCTGATCAGTGTTCTCAATTAAAGTAAATGAAAAGCTTAGTTTTTGGAATACCAAAGTGTGATAAAACAGTACATTATTTTCAATATTCTGTACTCTTCTTTCCCTATTACTGAATTAAAAAAAGTTAGTCCAGCTGATTTGGTGCTTTCAGTTAAAAAGCCACCTCTACCATTGGAATGCCTTGAATACAAAAGATACAATTTAGTATATTTTTGGGATTTGCAATTAAATAAAACTACAATACTTATCTGTATCATTAATTAATAACCAAAAATCTATAATTTGAAATTATTTTCTTAAGAGAATTTGAGACTTCGCTGTGTGTCTTTACATTCACACTGTGAATATTTACAGTACTTTCCGTCGAGCAAAACTCGAACGCCTCCCAGCAATACGTAAGAAGGGAGATAATGTTATCACTATAAATTACCATTCTGAGGGCATATCATCTGGCAGTGACAATATCATAAATGGTATGAAAATGACTATAAATCAAAATGTTGCAACTAAGATATTATGCAGCGTTGAAGAACAGAAATAAATGGCCATCTTATTTCATTAGGGCTAGAGTGTCATTGCTGGACCGTCCCACTGTCAAATGACTCGTGATCTGGATTCTACTACCGCACAGGAAAGCGCAACCACTTCGCATGAACCCATTCCATTGACAGCCAGTTTCTTCAGTGCTTCATCACTTATTCTAAAACATTTCTTGGACAGATTGCAGCAGCGATAGTGTATCACTTAAAGGAGAAACACTTCTTCAAGACGTCTGCACCCAACTTCAACGAACTTTCTACACACTTGACTAAAATTCAGAATGTCAACAATGACGCCCAACGAAGTTCTGAGAATGCCGTCACTTCCTTCGACAATGACTTCAACGACCAAAATTTCAACGAAGACGGGGCCATTAACGACGACAACGGCGGCAACAACGACGACAACAACGAAGATCTAATCTTATTCCCTGAAGTAGAGACTAACATATCACCCATTGAACTTAGCGCTAAGATTAAGAAGCTAGCTTGGAGGAAGAAATGGACATGTGTGTCGATTCGAACCTCAAGAGAACAAATCTCTGACGGGGCAAAACGTCTTTGCTCGCGCGTGCCGCTGAGTGCGCCGCGGTGTCCTGATCATGACCAGCTGCGTGAGGAAGCAGCGCGAAGGCCATGCTGAGCGCGTCGCCTTCAAAGCAGTGGGGGAAACCGACCAGTTCTACATGTCCGATGAAGAGCAAGAGGCTCATGAGTCGTGGAAGCAGATGGCGTCTTGTCGACCACTGAGGAGCAGGATGAGGAGGAACTGCGCCTTTATTACGGTTGGGAGGTGGGCGTGGCGTGGGCGGAACTCGATGTGTAGACACCTCCTCGTGGGGAGTTCTGGGTAACGGTGTCAAATTCTTTCAGGATTTGTCGCAATTAGCAAAGATCTACACGAATACTTTTATATTTCTTTTCAAAGTATATTTTGAAGTTAATTTTCTATTAACATCCTTGATAAATTGCATGAAATATGCGATCCGTGTACCATAGCCTTTCAAGAGGTTTCCCAACTCAGAACTCTCAAATGAAGGTGCCCTGAAAAAAAGAATCATTTTCTTAAAAAACTCAAAAGAGCACTCGAACTTTTATTCAATCTAGTGTACGTGATACAAAGTTAATTACCTATTGTTGACGTAAAATTCTTTAAAAAACGTCCGTTGGTAGGGCGACCTACCATCCGGCTTTTACCGGTCATGTCCTGCTTCTTCCTCATGTGCTGCTGTGTTCTTTTTATCTCCAGCGGACCATTTCATTTTTCTTAAAGGTTTGTCAATTTTATGAATTTCACTTAAATATAGTGTGATATAATGTTGCAATAATATACGGTATACTTAATGTAGTATATATTATATTACATTACGTAACGTACAAATACGTAAATACATTCAGAACTGATATTCAATATAAGGAGCGAAATATACGTGCCGTGTAGATTATTACTTAAAATGAATTTTATTATCTTTCTCATATAATATATTTTCGCCTGAATCCGGAATAATGCAATAGTTTGTTTTTTGTGTCTACTTATGTAAACAATTTTAAATTCCAAAACTGAGTAAGAATTTCTCATAAAATTACATTTATTGAACTTGAGAACAATTTTTATTGCGTACTCCAGTCACTGTGAAACTAGTTGAAATAGCTTTAACATTCAAGAAATCGTGAATTCTAGGTTCCCTTGAAAGTAAATTTATTTTATGGATTATTGCATAAATCAGCGGAAAAAAGCCGAAGTAGGGTCCATGCCACCCATCGATGTTTTGTTATACGAGTAGTTCGTTTATAGTAGAAAATATTGCTTAATTCTAAAGAAAAACGAAACGTACATTATATTGTGAACAATCTCTCAACTGTAGGAGAAGTGGATGACAACAAAAGAGAATACAAGAAGTGCATGACAATACAAAACTGAGAGAGGTGTTTAGAATGGCAGTTTCATAAGTTGGCTATTCCGAGAGGAAATAGTTTACGCAACGAATCTAGTGCGTCCTAAGAAGAAGTCTACAATATATTGTGTTGCGGGTGGCATCTGCAGGCTATTTGATTTAATAAAATATGTAATTCATAAAAAGTTAAGCTTTCTTCTCTCCTCCATACAAACGTGAACTATGCCAAATCTCTCAGTTGTCCGTGCGCGCAATATGCTTCAAATAAGGTCCAAAGTTTTATCTTTACGGGCTAATGCAGGGTAAATACGAAATCCCTGTGGCTGTGTCATGATGGGTAGCCTACCATGAGGGGCACTTACAACCCCCTCTCCTGAAGGTAAACTTCTGTTACGGCACAGGTGTACCACAAGGATCTGTTCCCAGTGCCAGCGTATGTTATTGCGTCTTATATACGAACTTCAAAATAAAATAAAAACTCTACAACTTTGTTAACAATGTGTGCAGATAACAGTACCACCTTTTTACAGGACGAGTTCTGAAAACAATTAAAAATAATCAAGTCTTTTATAATGTCTCGAAGTTCTTTAGCAAGATCAATCTCGAAACTTCTAAAGCTTTCGTAATATTCATTAGAAAACAACTATATATAGCTAGTATTACTTGCAGGTTAGGTGATCATAAAATTGAGCAGAGGAATAAAAGTAAAGTGTTAAGAATGACATTAGACATGAAGTTCAATTGGATATCACACATAAAAGCACTTAGGGAAGAAGACACAAAACAATGGGCATAACCAAAATGTCCAGTGCTGCTTCTTGATTATTCGGTTTTAAAAAGGTCGTATTAATCTTCATTGAGATCAAAAATAGATTATGGAAGTTATTTTACGACACTAATATGAAGAGAATTAATAAAGTACTAGACCCCTTAACAATTCTGAAGCTAGATTAATATATTGGGCCTTCAGAAATAGCCATACAGTTAACTCACACTTAAGAAAAGCGAAGAAACTTAATTATATATTACATAATCAATATGGCAACAAATTGCACAACTTCGGCAACTACTTGAACTCGATCCATCATATACTTCGAGATATCTACAAACATAACTTCCTAAGCTACAAAAGGAAACATCTAGGGCCCTGGACTCTATGATTTATATCCTGAAAAAACAATTATACTCTAAAATTATTGAAAATTTGTGTGTGTTCCGTGGATAATGAATTGAGGATGAACTGATGATGATACTGAGGTGAAATCACATTCAGGAATTACGATAAACGAAACAGCTGTCAGAGGAACTATGCCAGAGTCCAGAGTGAAGAAATTCTAACTTCCCAAGATATCGTAGAAAGAAAACAAATAAAGTTAAAGGAAGAAGATTAAAAATAATAACTCTAAACGAAGAAACATTCGGCAAACAGATAAAAATAGACCCAACCATTTTCGGAGGAAGGAGCAGGTTCTTATGTGTCGAATAGGACTCATCAATTTGATTCATGCCCATCACAGTGTCAAAGGTGTTCCGAGCTTTGGAATAGGTGCCAAATAATGTGAATCGTAGATCATACTTGTGGGTGCCGAGTCCATGGAAATACGCGAAGAAAATTAGAGATACCACACCAGATATATTAAGAGATAAGTTAGCCTAGACTAAATAGATTAGCGAACTTGTGTGAGGAAGTCGTACCATTCTGTATCACTTCTCATTCTTTCTCATATAACATTTCCGTAGTATAGAGCATTCGTTTAATGCTGCGACAATAAAGCAATTTTCTGACAGAAAAACTCGTATTGGGCCCTGAAAGCGCAAAAGTGGATAACTCTTGTTTAATATGTAATAAATTACTTTTTCGAACACGTTCCGTAATCAGAATTTACGTTTTGTGAGTCCTTGATACCATAAAAATGGTTTAAACCAAAAGGTCTGTCTCTCGACCGCCTATTTACGGTCAAACACCAGCGTCTAAATCGTTCAGGCGATTTTCCTAAAAATTGATATTCCCCGATCAGTCTGGCCGAACTCAAAGCCCTGCGGATTTGAAATATTTTGAACTTTTGGAGAAAATTACATGAACCATCAACCATATTTTAATTTTTCCATAAATGGTTCCAAATATTTTTAGAAAATGTTTTCTACAGTTAGACCGAATATCTCCTAAAATTGACGCTGCTTTCATTTCTATTTAACTCTGAATTATCTAAAATTGCAAAAGTTCAGTATTGTTTTCGTCTTCCTACTGCTATAGTATTGAAGATAGGATTTTTTCTGAGTGAAATCAGTTCTTTAAAGATCTTTGAATAGGGTCATGAACAGGTTTTAGAAACTATGTTTCGTCTTTGCGTAATTGTGAGTAAAATATAGACAATTTTTATAAAAACTAAAATTTCTTGAAGAAAACTATAATTTTTTTCCATTTTTTCTCGAAAGTCGAAAAGTACGCTAATGCAAATGGCGCAGATCTCTTAAAAGAGAATCTCTCTGATTATTCGAAAATTGTAAACTAATGGTGCTACAACAGCACATATTTTCTCGCCTTATTGAAACAGCTACGTATTCAAATATTGCACTTTCTGCGCTACTAACATATTAGCGAATATGTTATTATTATACTAACATATTATTTGAAAACGTCCAATTCAACCAAGAAGCGAACAATTCACTGTTTCCATCGTAGTGTTGTCTCAACTATGTGAATTCTACAACTGCGTAAAAATAGAATACAAAAATTTTGTAAACTTGTATTGGAAAAAGAAGACTGATACCCCGGACAATATAGAAAAGCATTTCTTAGGGCCATGATTAGAGAAGAATATTCTAAAACCATACCAAAAATACTATACTCACTACAAATGGTATAGCATTTGGTACAAGAATGAAATATTTTCATGTATATTCCAACATTAGCTTGACAATTATGACTCCTTTTCATACAGCTATATCACGTCACAACAATGACTCGTAAATCACAGAAATTCGCGAGCGCGAAACGGAATTCCATTGTTACATTCCCTACATTGTCGATATTCTCTGAGAGCTAGTAATTCTTATTTCAAAATAATTTTTAAGAAATCAATGGGTAAACGTATAACACAAGTTCGAATGTAAGAAACGAACAAAGAAATAATATACAAAATTTTATATTCTAATTTACGACGCATCCAGCTGTCTGAAGTGCAGTAAATTTGCAGCGGGCTATTATGTTTGTCATGAAATTACTCGTGTCTTCAAAAAATTATTCAAAAGTGCTCGAAAAATTACTCGTATTTTCAAAAAATTAACCTGACCTCATTTGAAGATGTAGTTTTGCTAAATACATTTAATTGAGAAAAAATTGTATTTTTAAAATTGTAGTTGTAAGAAAACGACGAAAACGAAGCATAGTGAATTCCGAGGAGGCTATTAAGTTTGTCACGAAATTATAGCAAAACTCTCATACTCATATTTTCAAAAAATTCAACATGATATTATTTGAAGATCTGTTTTTGATTAGCATATTTCATTAAGAAAAACAATTGCAACTTCACTATTGTAGTCGTAGAAAGATGCCGAAAATCTTTTAATTTTTAAAAATATTTGCAAAATCAGACCTTTTAACGACCATGAAACTTCACCTTTCTCTTAAGCTTTCTTTGTGCTATCTCATGTCCCAATTTAATAAAAAAAGTGCGGTTTAAAAAAAAAAAGATTTAAAGATAATAAAAAATTGGCAATGTTTAACACAAAGTTTTGCAAAAAATACACACGTTTTTGAACAATTGAACATGATCTTATTTAAAGACTTGTTTTTTATGAACACATTTTATGTTATGAATATATGTTCATAATTGTAGTCTTATGAAGATGCCGAAAAATTTTTGAAAGTTTTCAATTTTCGAAAAATCAGTTTTCAATCAACATGAAAACTACTCAGACTATTCAACAACAAAATTTAGTCAAAATTGTTGGCGCTATTTTTTTGAAAATTTTGAAAATGTCCCAGATGCTTCATGTAAAGTATTCCCCAAAATTAAAATATCGGTTTCAAATTTAAGGGGCCGCGAGATCAGTCAGATCTATTGGGGAATATCAATTTTGGGGGAATCCTCGCTACGCGAGTCATGAATTTACCGGCTAGCACAGCACTTCTCGTGATATTACTTATGATAGTATTTCTGCTTACACTCTACTCTCTTGCATGCACGGGGGTTAGAAAGAGCAGTAACTCAAAATCTGTTGAAAACTTAATTGACTCATTAAGAGACCCGCCATGTTAGGCCCATTTTCATATTTAAAATAATAATTTGCAAAAAGTGGAATGTAATTATTGGTCTAGGTAGTAGAGTTTATTTCTCTAGGTGGAAAATGCTAGAACATTGCATTACAGGACATATAGGGAATTAAGATTCGGATTACGTGTTTGAACTCAGATTGTACGAGTAGAAGAAGTCGGCTGTCCTTCATCCAGAATCGTCTTAATTTGTTCTTACATTATATTAATTCTTTAAGTCTTATAGAAGGTGTGCGAAAGATGGAAAGCAAATGGTTTAAGCAGAAATTAGAGAATAATGGCTACAGATGTAGTTATGGCATTTGCTACATAACAGACAGACTCCGTCAACTTCGAACCGTTTGGCTGCTAATAAGACGAATAGTGTTTCCAAGTGCAATTGAGAATTGCTCAAGTAGGCTTTCAACCTCACGGCAGATAATTTATGTAAGGTAGATTTCACAAAATTACTAGATTATGATCGGAGTACTTCAACTATGGAACAGAAACTTTCAGTTGATTGATTGATGATTCCGGACGCGTTAACGTCTAAAATAGTTCCCTAAGTGTAGTGCATGTTTTATCGCGGGAGGTAGCGATGATCGTCGAGCGCTGACTGATAGGCTCCGGCGCCGACGTACAACGGCTTGCGGGGTTTTCCTCTTCCAAGTATCTCCCAATAGCGGAACACCGACCCACCCGGAACATGTTCTAAGGTACCGACTGGTCTCCCAACAATGCAAGTGCATGTGAATATAAGCGTGTATAAGTAAGGGGTGAGGACAGAATAAGGACGAGAAAGGAAAGATCGTGCCTGGTCCGCGGCTCATTTGTTGGGCACCGTCATTCGCCTGGTATTTATCGGCCAAACCACGGAAAACTACCATCTGAGCAGTCTTCCACTAGAATGTACCTCCAGGCAGCAGCTGAACTCGACCTAGCTATCTACAAAATTCGAACGAAACTTCTGTCACTATCGAGAGTGGAACCTTGGACTTCCCAGTCAGAGGCACTGCAGTGACATCAGTTGATAGCCTGAGTCTCCTTTGCCGGTGAGACTTTCGGATTAGTGATTGTGACATCGAGAGAGTCCGGCTGACACAGTTTGCGCTCTGTGGGAAAGGCGTGGGATCTGTTGGAGCAATGACCTTGAGTTCTATTTTCTGCTGAACGTGTGTTAGTACGTGGCATACGGAGAATCCGTTGTGCAACCTGTGAACGTATGTTCGGCGTTTCAGTAATCGAGTTTAATAACGGAAGTGCTTGGGGGACCAGAGCCTATAATAAACTACTGACTGACCTTTGCACTGTTATGAAAGTTAAATCGCAGATCAAGGGAGATGAATGTCTGAAGAGATAGATGCCACTCCAGGCGTTTTAGGCATGAAGCAGGATTAATTATAAATGCTGGTTTTGACTAAAATCATAATGCTACCGGAAGAATGATCTTTGGGATGGTCTGTAACGCTTGTAGAGTGAACTTCGTAATGATTTTGAAGAAATAAAATGGATCACGGTAATAAAAATGGACTGTTTTGTTTCATGTTATAATTCGTAGTTATATATGTGTATTTTTACAATGTCTTTGCTGCTCCAGTAGAGAATATGGAAGTTAACCATTCCTTGAGATACACAGTGAATTTATTTTTAATCAGGAAGAAACTCTAATAATCACAAATGCGAATTCTCAGGACGTCTTATTTCCGTGTAAAACTGTTAATAAATGTGGGAAAATCACGTCTTTCGCGAACGCTAATACATTGCTTGAGCGATTACTGACTCAGGGCGAATCAACTTGCTAAGGTCGTTAGTGCATTTTTTTCGGGAGGTGACGCTGATCGTCACTCGCTGGATGGTGAGATTCAGCGCCGATCTACCTGACGGCAAGCGGGATTTTGTGCAACTAAGTATCTTCCACCAGCGGGACACAGCTCCATCCGGGACAAGCTCTAAGCTCGCGACCAGTCTCCAGGCATGAGTGGTTGTGTGTGTAAATAAGGGGTGAGGATATGAGAAAAATGGGAAGGAAAGATCGTGCGTGGTCCGTAGCCCGTTTGTTAGGATGCTGCTCTGGCATTCGTAATGTAATGCAGGTCAGAGGTAATGCAGGGAAATCTCTTGATGCCTTGAACCACCCTTCCCGGTGCAAACGCCAATGAGAATCATGGGCGGTACATCTTTGTGAGTTAACTTGTGCGGCCGTTTGAGCGTCCTGGCAATTGCGATCATGTGGTGCCATCGACGCATATTTCTTGTTAGTTTCTTTCATTACTTCCTCGCGACATTGAATGGATTTATTAAAGCAGACGACAAATTTGCCGGAAGCGGATCAGTGATCGCCTTCTATTTTGCCGAGCTGACAAGTATTCTAGTGAATTTTATAGGTACACCCGGTTGTATTGACGATTAACAATGGTTAATCGTCAACAAGGATTTCGTTACTTAAACCAGTTTTAAGATAGTAAGTATAATATGTGGAGAAAATGTAATTTTGGGCTTTCAAATATGTGGTCAAATAGCATTATTCGTTGTGAAAGAGTGTCGAAGTCATGATTATAAAAGAGCGAGTAAAGCCAAAAAGCAATGTGTTTGTGTGTGTGTGTGAAAAAGGTATTACTGTCATTTTAGTTATTAACGTAAAACAATGTGCTCTGAATTTCAGTTGGAAAGTTTGACTGCTGTCGGATATCACTGAATCCTATATGATGCATTATGGGTATTCAACGAAGCTCGTTAGGGATCTTGAGCCTTTGGGTTTTCGATGAGAGAAGACGAGGGCTCGGAGGCCGAATCTCGTGCACGTGGCCTGAGCGGTACGAGATGCCGGAGGAGGCGAAAGTTTTCTTTCAACATTTAGCTTCGAATCAGACTTGAGGTCAATCACACGTTCCCAACATTAATATCCATCCTATGGAAAAGGCAAACTGTAATTTAAATTTTGTAGTTGCCACTAGTAATTTACTATCTAGGTAATTTATTTTTGTTTTAACAATCAATAATTCAATACCTTAATTTTCTAATTCAGTAAGACTATTAATACTATTTTATCAATTTTTGGAAATCTGCGCTATTATTAATTAGGTTTCAATACAATTATTTCAACTATGTAGTTATTCATTCGTTTATTGCAAATATGATTTTATGAAACATCAATTCAATTCCTTTTACTGAACAACGTTGCTGATTTCAATTTTACAGCTTTCGGCCCATTGTGTGGCTGACGTCGCATCTTGCGATACGCATGCGTATCCGCTCGCAGACGACGCACACTGGAGGGAAAGGCCAAAAAGCTGGCCAAAAGTTTAAAGCACGGATTTGTACGTACATATTTGTCTCGTATATCACATAAAAGAGGGCAAAATTCTGCACTGAATGCCGTTAATTTCGAAAACGGAAATTTATTGGTTGCGTTTTGTCATCGATTCAAAATTAGCTAAAAGTTACGCTTCGTGGGTTGGATAACGAAGGCTGTTTGCAAGCGCGCACTCTATCACGCGTAACTTTGTTCAAAGAGAATAATATAATCAAATTTGGAAACTTATATTATTCTTAAAGGTGTAATCTGATTGCTATTTTACTTGATTTGTCATGAACAATTAGTATTTAAAATTAGTAGTGCTACAACTAGTTTTTTATTGATTGATGGTTCGACTGTTTTCTTTCTGCAAAGTCTCCATGTTAGCACCTACTTTTGTTGCTGCAGTCAAGCGTAATACTGTGTCTGTGACGGTGGTGGGCAAGCGTGGAATACCGTTAACCGTCGACTTCCTTGTTGCTCGGCCGTGGCGATCCGTTTCCAGCGCCTCTGGCGGCAGGTCCGCGAGGCAGTGCGAGGGTCACGAGAGCCGCTGGGACTCGGATCCTGGCGCTAGCCGTCGCCACAAAGGCTCCGTGAGAGGAAGAATGTTTGTCGTTCGTGTCATGTTGGAGAGCAGAAAATCGTTCTGTGACACCTTGCGGTCAAAAGTGAAGCAGCTCTTTTGTGATACACTTACATGTGTAAGAGAGCATGAACAACGCCTCTGAAAAAAAATGACAGGCGGTTGAAGCTGTGATATTTTCTTTGTTCGTGAACAGAGGGGGTGCCGGGGAATCTCCATCTGGGCAATTTAATGCCTCGCACTGGAAAATTGACATAGTTAATCCATATCAGGCATCTGTTTATTATTCACTCTCTGAAATATTCAAATCAAGGAATCGAAATGAAGATGGCACAAAACATTATTTCCAAACATTCTTATTAGGCATTTATTTAGGCTCCGTTGCGTCAACGAAGATGATTATATTATTCTTAACAATTCCTCGTTTTCTCCCCTCGCCCAGTTTGTAAGTCTCTATCTATAGAAAATTGTCTATTGGCAGTATACTCGCATTCGTAGGAGAAGCTAAGAAGACTGCAATGTAGCGACCGCCATATCACATAGTGTTTGGTACGTCGAAATCAATAATACAAAAATAACAAAATTATTGATGACAATATTGTGAACGTCTGATCATTTAGGAACTGGTTTACAACAAAATCCACGTTGTTGAAGATGATGCAAGACTCTGACGGCCCTACCCATCGGCTTCGGCAGGGAATAAAGAAAATATACTTATAACGAATTTCATTAATGTTTGCAAGAGAACAGCCTAGAATGATAAGCACAGAATGAGTTTCATAATTGTCTCGTATTTTGGAATAATTCCTTTCCATTCGTTTAACGTAATAACAAAGTTTCTAATGAAAAAAGTGTGACCAAAAATTAAATATATTTTCAGGTATTTGAATACAATTAACAATTCAAATATATTTAAAATATTTTTAATTGTTTTATTCGTATTAGCAGCAATATCAAATTAAAATTATTTATTTTTAAAATCTTTAACCTTATGTAAGAGATAAAAGTTATTGATTTTTGGGAATTGTTTTCACGTATCTTTTGCTTATAAAGTTGAAAATTTTTGTGAATGGTAATATAACGTGCATGGAAAATGAATAAATGGTTTTTCATTTAATGTATAAAACATTTGTTTCCTTTTTCTATTTTAGAAAATCTGCCAGCGTCACACGCTCAATCACAATTAGCACCGATGACTTGCTCAGCAGAAACGCGAAGTCAACTATTCCTGAGAGCGATTCAAATTATTTGAATTGAGGATAAAAATTAATACAATCACTAATTAATTTTCTGGGAATAACATTCTGAGCAGTGTTATTTCTTTCATTTTCAGATCCCCAAAATTTGCAACATATTTAATTGAACCGCTAGAAATTTGAATTAAAAAGGGAAGAAAATAGTGGCTTGCATCAGTAAAAGTGCCGCTGCACCAGAAGAAACAATAGAAAAACAAGAAAAATGATTTTCCAAAAAAAGCTCTCATACTGCTCAAAAGAAAAAAATACTCTCTTTGAACACTGCAATAAATTATTTTAACAAGAACAGCCTCCCGATAGCCTCCACGAACCCTGCTCTAACATGGGTTACAGTACAATAGTTGTTTATTCTTACCCAGAACATAAACAAAGTTGTTTTTCCGTAGCGCAACACCGAAATAGCAAACGGCGGGTGGCCACTTGCTTGGAGTCTTCCTGTGACATGACGTCAGCTGTGTCGTCAGCAGTCGTAAGCACTGAGTATGAGAAACCAATCGGCTTGCTCAGTAAAAGAAGAGGTGGAATAGGACAACCAAATATTTGCATCTACGATCAAAATAGAAGCTCATTGTTTTTGGGTGTTTCCCTAGTTCCTGATTATCTAACCCCTCTACCCCTCTCATGTGGTGGGAGAACTCATAGATTTAATCATGGTGGCACTTCAAGGTCATACAAGCTGGAAAGAGAGGTAGACATTGTCATCCAATCGGGAGTTCCAATACCAAACATTTAAGTCGTAACGAAGCTTCTGGTGATATGACAGTGCCCCCTCTCCGACGAGTTCTTGGCCCTGAACTATACTACGTTTATATCGGAGTATAGGCCTCTTAGATTTTGTGAGTACACTAGAAAAGAGTATCACAGGGGTTTTCTTGGTGACAATAGAGTAGTTAGGGAGGAACAGGGGGGCGGTCCACTTCAGATAACCCCATTTTAGGGGTGAGCCCAATTTAAAAAAGTTATGGTTGGAATTATATAATTTTAATGATTTATTTAAAAATTATATATATATATATATATTTAGTAGTTAATTATAAATAATATTAAAGCAAAGAAAATAAATAATTAAATTAAACGCCAAACCAGAAGTTGTAAGCGCCTATTCTTCAATGGTCAAAAAGTCTCGATTTCAACGATTTTTTATCTTAATGGGTGAATTGTTGATGAAAATAAGAGGTAATACTAAACAATGTCTGTATTATTTATATCGAATTACTTCCTTATAACGATATCAAATAGAATTATAGACAAGTTTGCCGTCTTTAAATCGCGAAAAGGGATTTTATCAAAAACATGCATTTCTTAATTAGTTATTCTTTGTTTTAGATTATTGATTTAAAAGTTATATTTCAACTATTCTGAATTAAATACGGTATTTTAATATATTATAAATACATGTCACGAGCAAATATACTTTAATTTTTATTAAATAATGTATAAAATATTCAGTAATTGATATTTTTATATTTAATTTACGAGGGTGAGATTTTCTAAGGAGGGACTGCTTTAAATTCTACTGTTTGGCTACTGCTGGCAACAAAACTGCAAATGATGTCCATGCGCTCTATTTGTCAGTTGGTTCGATAGCATTTGTCTCACTTGCTTCAACACAACCTCTCGCAACGCCATTGTCCGACATGACTTTTATTTGTGCCCCGACCTGTCAAACCGGTCCCTCCTTACAGTAATGTCTGTGCGCCATTAGTTTCGCCCCGGGTGACGCCACCGCGCGGCGGTGGGTGAGCGCCCGTGGCTCCTTGGCTCCGGCGCGGCCGGACGGCGCTCCCTCGCAGCGCGCGCGCCCTATTTCTGGCGCGGCGGCGGGGCGGGGGCGGGGAGGGGCGGGGAAGGGAGGGGGCGGGGCGGGGCGCAGCTGCCGAGCGGCGGATCGATGCGGGCGGTGCACGGGGCGCGGGGTGGGGAGGCCAAGGCACTGTGCGCTCCGGAGGCAAAGCTCGAGCGTCGCCTCCCGCGCCGCTCGCGCGCCCAAATGCCAGCACGCGCGCTTCGCAAAGAGATCGCCTAGCGATGCGTCAAAGCTGCTGCCGAGATCTACAAATTATTCCACGTAATGACTTTTTTGTATTGTTCTTCAACGTTACCTGTACATTTTCCCTAACAATTTTTGTATTTGCTCATTATATGTCCCGTAAAGAACAATTGGCCTCGGTGCCCTTAGATCTCGGGGTTCCTAGTCGGTCGCTCAACCAGGAAACCGCGATGTCTCGAATTCGCTTAACCTTCGTGACTTCGCGTAGTTAACCAATTCGGCTGGTGACGTCGTTTTTGCGGTTGCGGTCTTTCAGTAGAATCAACCCGGCATTTGACTGGATGAGCCAGGGAAACCACGAAAACCCTGGTCAGGGTGTTCGGCTCGGGGATTGAACGTGGACCTCCCAAATGCGAAGTCAGCGCGGTGCGCCCAGAGCCCCTTCGCTCAGTATTAAACAATTATCACTATGTTAATAACTGTCGACTTGTTCAAGCATTTATTTCAGAGCTAGAATTTTCCTGCTAAGCGAATGTTTTCAGGCACATAAAGACAAAAGACACACGCAACGCTTGTCTCAAGACGCATGATCGTTGATTATCAACAGAGCTTTACGTTGATGCAAAATATAGCTTTATACCACAATAACATTTTCACACAACCGCTAACGCAATTGAAATTTTGAAATAAAACTAGTCCTTGAACGCAGCAGACCTTCTCGTATTATTATATAATATATGAAATTATTAATAAATAAAATTATTATATAATTTATAATATATAAAATTCCAACTTCTACCAACTATTATTTCAGTCGTTAAATGTAAACTTCCTCAGCAAATGAAGCGCAAGAAGTTCGAATAGACATACATTTTATTTATTGAAAAAATTCGGAACTTTAAATGAAAATGGCTTTCTGCTATTTAATTCAATATATGTATTACTTCCAATGTGATCAGAATTGAAATAAAATTGCATTTTGCGATCTTTAGACAGGTGTAAATGGTTTTGTTAGATAGCCATGTACACGAGAAAAATCAAAAGCAATGAAACAGGTTTGATTTTGACAGAAAAAATGAAAATATTTGGATATTATTGCTCCTGCTCTCATACGGTGCGAACCGCTTGAACAATCAAACACATCACGTCATTGATTACAACACAGCTGACCTCACGCCAAACCAAGGCAGAGAAAACAGATCTTTAAATATTTGCTATTCATGTATTGCACTTTCGAAAAGCAACATTTTTACTTTCTCGCCTTACGAAGGAACTTCGTAAGGAAAGAAATAGTGCGCCAGAAAACGGCGAAGTTTCGACAGAAAAACTTTTATTGCCGGGCCTTGGTAACGAAAAAGTGTATAAATTATGTTGCTAAATTTAGAAAAAAATTCGTAACACGCATTGTAGCCAGCCAGAATCCACGTTTTGTGGGTTCTTGATACCAAAAAATCGATTGACTTCGTAAATATCTATCCGTGGTCAACTCTAGCGCCCAAACTATTAAGGTGATTTTCTTCAAAATTTATATTCCCAATCGATCTGCATGAACTCGAGGATTTTTATGTTTTAAATGGATATTTTTATTTTTGAGGGTACTCTAAATGATACACTTTCAAAATTTTCTCAAAAATAGCACCATATCTTTTATCAAACTTTGTCTTCGGATAGCAGGGCACGGAAGAGAATGGTTTAAGTCTCATGATAGTTCATATTTCCAATTTTTAATAATCTTGATATGTAAAGAAATTGTTGTACTGTTTTGTATGTAGTATACTATATTTTGTTAGTGCGCGAGATGAGCTGACACCAGGGGAACAAAGAATACTTGTAGAAAGACGTGCCTAACGCGCGGAGAACTCCAGGCGGAGGAGGGGGGAAGGGGTTTGTATTGACCCATGGGTGGTTTAAGCGAGGCGTGTCGCAAACGCAGGCGTGAAGCAATATTGTCGCTAAAAAATTAGAATCTTAGGAACTGTTGAAGCGACAATAATTATTACGTAAGGAGTATGAAGATACGGTTAAGGATGCGAAAAGTATTGGCAACAAATTGAGGTAGCGACAATACAAGCGATTGTCAAGGACGATAAGAGTAAATCAATTTGGGACGTTATCAGATCTACACGTAGAAAAAATACATGCACGTCATGAAATTACATCAGACGCAGTGGGTGCTGTTTCTCAAGGACGCTGGCAATAGCGAACATTGAAAAAGTAGAAAATATTTTCGCTGATTAGAGTGTTTCTGAATTAGACAAACCTATATCGTGAAATAAAGTAAATAGTGATATTCGTGTCATGAATAGTAGGAAAGAGATGGAAAGGAAGGAATTCCGACCACATTTATTTTAGAATTTTGGAAGAAGGATTCAGAGAATATTCTGAATTTGTTTAATATCTTTGTTAGATGTACACGTAAGCTAAAATTAAAAACCATTAAGCTGTGGATGAGATTAGCAGGTGAACTGGCTGAAACGGTTACATAGGGGCTTTAGAGGGCAAATTCACGAAAGTAAACAGTGCTACTGGTGGAAAAAAGTTAAATTGTTATTAGAACGCTAAAGTCTGGGAGACATTTCTGTGGAGATGGCTGGGGGTAGGAAAATACGTGACATATAACGGTTGTTTGACTTTCGGATATAAAAAGGCACGATATCTTGCTAGCAACGACTGAAAAATTCTCTCTAGTGGCACAAATTCACACTAGTCTCGTATGGAGTAGTGAAAGGTGCGTTTACATACTTAGAATGGACACAAGACGTGGTTTAGGGTCGAGGTGTGGATGCAACATAGATTGCAACTCAAATGGCAAAGTTATCTGTATGCTTTGCACTGATATTGAAAATTGGATCCAAATCCTTTTAAATTGCTTTGCTACTAAAATATGTAGAGGAAAAATGGATGAAAATGGAAATACTATTACTAGCGACATATAAACGTAATGTTTCCCCCAAATATTAGGTGATAATAGATTTCACTTCAGGAGAGAATTAGGAAAATTTCTAGAAAATGTTCAGACAATTAGGGAAAAAGTTATTAGCGAGTGGAAAAATAGCACTAGAGAGCGGAGTCTACATTGGAGAGGAAATGAATAAATAATGAATAAGTTAATCTGTATTGAAGTTAGTAAGTTTGTAATTAAATAAATTAATAAGTAAATATGTAAATCAATAAACAAATAAGTAATTCAATAATTAAACGTGCACATTAGGAAGCAAATGAGAATGGGGGAAGGGTGTAAATGGGTTTATGAGAGGTAAATAGAAAGGAAGTAGGGTTTGAGAAATATGAGCAGAAGTGAGGGTGAGTACTATCTTCAGTGGTGCTGTTTCGTTTCAAGTGCTGAGGAGGCAAAAAGAGTTGGAGCAAAATACTTGACGTTCGCGTCCGGAAACAAAAAAAGTTCTGAAATTGTTTAGTAGATTTGCATGTACTCATCTTCTGACGGCAGGTTTTTTGCTCCTTCAGGGGACTTTTTCCTTAGCCGTACCGTATAGTCTCTTTCCCGAGGCTTTGGTACAATGGAGAGAAATCTGGTGGAATACCAAAATTTGAAAGGTTAGAATAGTTTATGATGGAATGTTTTGTAATGGGCTATAGGCCTTCGGTCTAGCCACATAGAAACATGTTAAGTAATTTACGCTAGTAATAATTACCTATTAAATAAAAATATTATGTTATAGCAGTATTTGTGAAGAGTGTTTTTGTTAAAATATTTAGTTTATTGTCGTATTATGCGAGAGTAGTTTATTTGTTGTTCTTGAGCAGTGTGCTTCCTAGCTTTTGGAAAGCAATTTGTGTGGTTTTGTTTAGCAACACTTTTGCTGCTAAATACCACTTGTGTGATGTTTTAAATAAATAAATTTACTGACTTCTTTCGATCTGGCAATATTTCATTAGTCACACAACTATTCACTCATGGCTACAAATATATTTTAGGAGTAATTCTGGTTGTGAAATAAAGTATTGAAATGACCATTAGTTATATTATTAGATAAAAAAGAAAACAAGGCAATTCGCATATCTATTATTCATTATTGTCAACCTAACTACATGTTTTATAGTTACGCTCATTAGAACTTGGCTGGAAATTACAGCACCTTCTGCTATTCTTTAATTGACACACATACGTCGAAGGGCGATACCAAAAAAGTCAAGAATGCTGGAATTTTTCTATTGATATTTTTGGATGACTAATTCAATTCACATTTAGAATTATGAAGTTAAATAAGTATGTACATAATTTTTCTACAATAATCAACGAATATTTCTGTAAATGCATGTCTTTTTGACAGGACAGCCTCCACTTACGTGGCAAACAACGTCATGTTTTTCATCACAAGAGTTGATGCTCCTTGGAGCAGTTATTTGTAATGAGAACGATGTACGATGTCGTATTTGTAATTGCATTATATATAGTCTCAGAATAAATGTTTCAAGCATGGAAGGCATAAAAGGGGTTCAAGGTAATACATTTTTGCGGAAAAATGAGAGAGATTTTGTATAACGAAGATACTGATGTCACATTTGGTTCGAATCCCGACAATAGTATTTTCGACACTAGATAGGTCGAGTTCTGTCGCAATCTGGAGAAGAATTATAGCAGCCTGCCGCTCTGATTGGTAGTTTTCCGTGATTTCTCTAATCAACACCAGGCCAATGCCGGGGCAGTATACTAATAAATGGGCCACGGACCGCGCACGTCCTTGCTCCTTGTCCTGTCCTACCTCTAACTTACACACACACTTAGATGGACGACCCTACCACACATGCCGGGAGACCAGTCGGGAGCTTAGTGTCCCAGCTGGGGTGGTGCCCGGCTGGTGAGAGATACCTGAAAGACAATGGAAAACCCAGCTAGCCGACGGTAGGTCGGCGCCGGATCTCACTATCCAGCGAGGGAAGATCTTAAGCAGCTTCATAGCAGAACATACACTACACTTACGGGAGTCCTAACGTGCCCGGAATCACCAATGTGAAAATTGCCCATGATTGGTAGGCAACCCGTCATGCTTTGGTGTTTGGCGGTTATACATGTCTGCGCCAGAGCATGACCTGCCAATATTTGTTGTAACATTTATTCTGACACTTCATCTTAGTGACACAAAATTATCATCTTTATAAGAATATTTCCTTGTAAACGTATCCGTTACTCTTTTCTGCACTCCCATAATTAAAAAGGTACTTCGACTTTCGTAAGCAAGCAAATACCACGAAACATTTTAAAACCAAGCCTAAGAAACTACACCAGGTAAAAACAAATGCAATTTTTACCGGAGCTACCCCCCATACTGTTCCCAAGACAGCCACGATAACGCCTAAAATACTTTATTTCTGACTCGACTGCTTAAATAAATGAATCAATCACCATTATTCCTTCCTGGACCTACCTTCATAAAAGATAGGCGTATTTTTACGTCATTTGTTGGATGAAAGGTATGCGAATTAATAATTACACTAGTTTACCCAAAACGTTTTTCTTTCACAAGAATAAAAATCACAGAAGTGTTTTTCATACTGAATCCAAATATCATTTCAGTTTTCCTTCATCAGGCAGGAGTTTTGCGTGATATTAATTTGAACTTTTTGTATTTTTAATAAAATCAGTAACTAGCTATCCAACTCTAAATGGTATTTTACTCTTCCTGACTTACATTCTGATGACTCATTCTGTACTTAGAAAGACGTATTAATGATTTTCGCGGATACTCAGTATCTGAAACATCGCTCTTCTTGGTTCTACAGTAGTCAGTCAACGTATTAGAATTACACTTGCATTAGCGCCTGCTTTCCATTATATAAATTTTCTGATGAAAATAGCCCACCGCGCTCATCGCTGACAGCCCCCAAGAGTTTCCGGGAAGAAGTCTAAGTCAGAGTCTAAGAAGTGAATTTTCAAAAACATGTTACATCCCATAGTTTTATAAGAATGCAGAAGATTAGCCACTATGTCCCATAGTTTTTTGCTTGATGGTATCCGAGGAAATTGCAATATAAATTTTTGAAAGACTGTCAGGCAGCTTTTTCCAGTAGGTTTAACAGTTCTTCAAAGTGTTCAGCAGCCATTAATGACCGCATTTGTGGTCATAAAAATTTCTTTTTTCAATTTAGCATCAATTACTTTGGAAAATTTTGATTTCAAGTACAAGAATTTATCAGAAAGTTTATCCATATCTTTTACGAAATTTTTCATTTCTCCTAATTTACTATGAAGTGAAGGTATATACATTTTTCAGGATTCACGAAATGGACATGTGACACATTTTCTGGTCTGAGATACGAGATTTCTTTAATATCTGTCATTCAGAAATTACAATTACTTAGATAATCCTTCGGTTCCCTCCAAATCATAGGAATTGCAAAAGCCATATGATGTGTACCATTTTTCTATCAAGACAACAACATTAACTCACAAAACATATATTTTGGGGGTCCACTATTTTCAAAGTTAACTTTACAGCCAAAATAAGGGTTGATAACACTCTTTATAAATGACTTAAATTTCGCTTCTGAGTCTTTCAAATCAACTTCACTACAAATACAACAGAAATTATCTGCATGAGTTACACACGTTATTGGTATGATGGTAAAATACGAAACACTAAAACACAGCTTACACAGAACACTTCTAAACACAAAGGAAGCAAATATATCACTAGAGATATTAGTGCTAACAAGCTCAAAGACACCTCAATACTGACGCATTTCAATGCCAGATTGACTGATTGAGGATGTAAAAATATGAATGAACCTGCACAGTATTACCTGTTGGTATTTCAGCATTATATTGTAACGAGTCAATATGGCATGGACAATGTATATTTAGAAGATGTTCTTGTGTGGACACGGACTTCTTGGACTGATGTTGTTTTGAACATTAAGACAACAGACAAGCTACTAAAAGAGTGAAGAATCAACAGTCAGACGAAAGTTGGACGTCCCGAAATACAGGCGAGACGTGGATGTATCGAAGTAGAGACGATAAGGGGATGTTATGTTGAAAGGAAGCGGTTTATGGTCTGGTGATTTGGACGGACGTGACGGGTATAAAGTGGAGAACGTCTCTTTAAATATGAAGGGCTAAATATTGAAATTGGAAAATACAGAGTGGACACGTTGGAGAGTTGGAAGCTTCAGATTATAGATGTGAGACAATTTATGAATATTAACAGGGTTTTGGTATGCGGAAGCATGAATGAACTGTGATAGAGAAATGTTAAATTCTACGAAGTTTTTTCTTTTCCTTTTCTTGTTAATATTATTAATGTTTTGAGTTGTTGTTATAAATATTCTTGTTCTATTTTGAAACTTGAAATTGGTTTGTAAATACAATTGAACGGTGAGTTGCCACCATTCAGATCTGCGGTGTATGCTGTTGAATCATCGATCCTCATAAATAAATGTATTTTTCTATTTTTTAGTTTTAGTTAGTTTTAGTTTTAGTTAATGCCTTATTTTACGTGGCGAGACTCGGGCCATCAGGCCCGCTCTTCCGTCTGACCACGCAAATTTCTACTACGCTCCTTTCACCTAGCGGAGAAAGAAGGTATTATCTCGGGCGACGAAACAGGCGATTTGAATTTAGCTCAGAGGCGTCATTTAGGCTTGAGGATCTTTTACATGCAAGTAAATCTACTAACATGGGCCAGCCGGCTTTACTTCCCCTCCGCGGAAGCGTACGAAGGATTTTTTCGCCCTTAAAAATCCACGGCTTCGATCGGGTTTGAACCCGCGATCTTGGGTATGACAGCCCGGCACGCTAACCGTCACACCATCGAATCCGCCACACTAGATTCACTCACCAGATTTTTTAATGAACTTGATTCACTAAAGGAAAAAAATAGAACCTTCACAATATTACATGTCATTTATTAAGATACAGATTGAATAAAATCGCTACATATAATGTAAATGTTCCCACGACAGGTTAAAGAGAATGTTAAAATCAGGTTTTAAAAAGTAGCTGTCACAAAAAACTGTGCCATATGGACAAATTCTGAATACATATCTGAATTCAGTATAAAAAGCCACACTAGATTCACGCACCAGAGTTCTTGTGAAGGAAACCTCGTCGACCATATGTCCATGGTCTTCCATGCCATAAGCATCGGAAGACATTTTATTAGAATTGAAGACTAGAAAATTATCGGAGGCCGTTAGACCGAACCTTTTATCCTTTTTGTTTAAATTTTACTATTGCTCCTGCGCAAGAGACAGACTGATATTAAGAGCGTAAGGTTTCGCGGCTGGAGTCAGTAGCTACTTAGCTCTCTGCGAGACCCGCGTCCTAAACAAAATCCCAACGTTTCGTTCGCCATTCCGTGACCTTCCTCAGGGCAAAAATGACTCTGTGGAAGGTCGCCGAATGGCTGCCAAAACGTTGGTGTCTGAGTATAGAACGCGGCTTCTGGACATTCAAGTAGCTACGAGCAGACATATTGATTACGATGAACAGGGGGCTCTGGATTATTACAACCCTTCTCACTTCTAAACCTTTACTGTATTGATCTCAGTTTCATACATTTTTGCTTTACTTAATGAAATATTTTTCTTGCGTTCTCCGGGACAGGTAATTGGCGATCCAGAAATAGCTCATATTTGGGATTGTGTGTCGACCGTGCCTTGTAAGAAGAGTCACTCCCGTAAAAAGGGTAACAGAAGGCAGAAAGGTTGCAATTTCTAGATTATGGTTCAAAAATCACAATTCGTGTTCCTTACTGAGCCAGAAAACAAGATTCTAAGGACCTAGAATGCAGCGGAGCTTGATAAAATGAAATAAATGCACAGGCACAACAAGGACTGGAAAGTTTCCAAGTGGTAATTGCCAAGCATAAGAGTTTTCATAGGAGTCATGTAGGGAGTATTGTTCCCAATAATAATAAAATAATAATAATAATAACAGTAATATTAACCTTAAATTGTTTACTAAAGATGAAATGATTCTCTCATAAGTGTTATGTGTCGACAATGGTTTTAGCAATGACACCTACATGATGTTTGGTCTTGACAAAAGTGGAAAATAAATTTAAAGAGAGGCAAAATGAAAACTTCAGAGAACATTGAAGATCATATGCACACTGTGATTCAAGATCTTAAGCCTGATAAAACTTACAAATCTGGGCAGAATGAACATCTCGAACGACACAATGAAAGAGAGAATTCGCAGGGAGTATTATAGAAGAGAGCCTCGCAGCTAGCTCAGAGAGCCTCGCAGCCCGTTCTACTACGCGGCCCCGGGTTCGATTCCCAGTCGAAACAAGACTATAGTGTGCATTTTCCTTGCAATGTCCCAGTATATGTTAATGTGTGCCGAAAATTCACGTCTCAGGTTGACACGACCGGAATACGGCGTGGGAATGCCTACGTGCTAAGCACAAGTACCCCCTTATCCCATAGCCGCGAGGCAGGGACGTCGTCGGTTGCCGTGAGTCCGTTCGGGGGCTATCGCGCCAAGTACATTATAGAAGAGTGCTGCTCCGGCATTCGCCTGGTGTTGATTGGAACTAACGGAAAATTACCGATCAGAGAAGTCGGTAATTGGCGATCCAGAAATATTTGAAATATTTGGGATTCTGTGTCGACCGTGCTTTGTAAGAAGAGTCACTTCCGTAAAAGGGGAATACTAAAATTCTTCAGGCAGCGGCTAAATTCCATCCAGCTATCTAGCTAGTTAGTCAAATATTCCTGCCACCATCAGCTGGGAAACCCTAGGACCGCCTAGTCGGAGGCACTGCAGTGACATCAATGGACGCCCTGTGCCACTCAAGCCGGTGTTAAGGTACACGCGCAGTGGCGCTCAATGGCCGGGTCGCGGTTTCGAGCCTCGCTAGAGTTGTCTAGCGAGTGTTGTGGTGGAGGAACCACCCATCCTCTCAGAAACACTCTACACGTCACCTCTCATCGTTCCTGGCCCGTTCGGTGGCATAGAAGCATGAGATGTAGGCAAATTTAATCATGCACGGTGCAAATTCCTTAGGTCGCGCTGGCAACAGAGTGGTGGAGGCTTTCCGTACAGTTCCAAAATGGCACAGTTGCCATGCGCTCTCCATCGGCTGGCACGTCGAGGTCCACGAGTTACGCGTTTCGCCCATGGGTTACGTAAATACTGAAAACCGACACTTCGATGTCAATTGGGATTCGACACTTCGATGTCACCAATGGAGGGTGATACTGACCGCGCCTGGAGGTTAACCAAACTCAGCCTGTGTGAGGAAATTGTCACAACCACCTAAGTAGTTCCTTGGAAGACTCGAACTTAGAGGAGGTCAAATGTATTGGAATAAGCGCCTCTGAGCAATCTCTCGTCCTCTCACCACGCATTGTGACACTGGGGAACTTCAGATGTTGCGAGCATTGGACATTTTCACAGCCAAGGGTCAACCCTTGTGTGCCGCCTGCAGACCTGTCCCAAATAGAATCAACTCTAGTGAAACTTGTCGGCGATGAATGCTACTCTCGTGCCTGCGAGAAGATTTGGCTGTGACCGTGGCTATGGTCGTGATCAAGACACGACCTTGGCTGATGCCAAGTATTACCAGTCTCTTAGTAGTTTTATTCCTATATATTTGTTTAAAAATGACATAAATTCATATTTTTGAACTTTTATTATTACAACCTTCCCTAATCATAACTTATATTTTCAAAATAGCTATTAAACGTATTTCAACGCTTATCACATGTATGACGGGAGACCAGTCGGGAGCTTAGAGCTTGTCTCGGATGACGAAGTGCCCCGCTGATGGGAGATACCTGGCCTGGTTAGGAAAAACCCCGCAAGCCGATGGTAGGTCAGCACTGGATCTCGCCGTGCAGCGAGAAACATCATCGCCATCTCCAGAACAAAACATGCACTACACGTACGGGGCTTTAGACTTTAAGACCTTAGCCGTTTGTCGCGATCGGAATGAGAAGTAATCAATCAATCAATCGAAACTGCCGCCACAAGTAATCGCTTTGTGGGAATATGCAAACATCGCATCATGCAATCTCATTTAGCATCAGTCTGTGAATAAAACAGTTGTGCAATCGGAGGAACATTGTAATGTTGATTATATTCTTCACAAATGGTGAGGCCATCTGTGCCACCGTGGAAAGAACCGCGATTAGCGAAAACGTTCAAAGTCTTTATGCTTTGGTTATGTGTGCAAAACAAAAAATGTATGCAAACACGGACATTTTTTATGACTAACTTGTAGAAAAATCGTTGTAATTTGATTCTAAATACATGTAGCGGTATTCTCCGATTGATATTCTCTTGGAATGGAATTAGTGTGTGAGTGTTAATGAGACGTTTCCTCTGCCGTATAGATAGTTTATTATGCCATGGCAGTGTGGGACAACAACGCTTGAAATGTCATAGACATGCACTTTGTTACGTTCAATTTCTAGCACTAGTCATTCATTCACTCGATATTCTTTTTCATCGCATTTACTTTCGTACAAAAGGGGCAACGTAGCCACGTGTGGAGAAGCCACCTGCCCGGCAGGGACGGAATTCCCAAAGGCTGGTGCGTCGGCCACATGGAATCCACGTGGAATCCACGGCTTTGATGGCTGAGGGGATCAACTGACGTCACTTCAGCGCCTCAAAACCAGCTGATCCTGGGGTTCGAGTCCCGACAGTGGCACGAGTTTCGACACGAGTTAGGTAGCTAGAACGCTGCTCTCAGCCGCTGTCTAGAGCAGAATTCTAGCAGCCAGCTGCAATGATCAGAAAGTTTCCGTGGTTTCTCAGGTCAAAATCAGTCCAATGGCGGAGCCTAACAAACAGGTAACGGACTGCGCGCGATCCCATTTTAATGGCGATGGTTTCCAGATTACAAATGTTTATTTATTTCTTCTCTCCCCCTATTTGCTTTACGAACTATCAATCAAGGTGGTGAGTTTGGTGGATTTGTTTCGTGCAGATAAAAGTAACAAACATATAGTTCTAACAATGGACCTCCGTGCATAGGCGCTGATTTTTATTAATTGATTGATTAGTGATTGCAGAGGTAAGGTACGCGAGGGCCCTTCAAAGAGTCACTTACCCGTTTTGCGTTCCAATGCTCATTTCGAGTACATTCTTTGTCCATCATTGATTTTCTTTTGAGATGAAAATTAATGTTGTTATGTACCGGGGTTTTCTGTCCATTATATTGTAACTCTCAAGGTGTGAATTTTGTAAGTATTTGATTGGATATTTATGACTTTGGCCAGTTAGGCCCTTGGCAACAGGTTATGTTGTAGATTTATTTAGATTTGTGCAGTTTTATAAGACACTCTCACGCATTATGACATAATATTAATAGTGTTAGTAGGAGAAGAAAGTTAGAAATGGTATGAAGAAAGAAGATTACCGGGGGGGACTAAAAAACTTGCCTTGGTAATTTGCGTTTGAGTCGATTTCGATATGGATTATCTTTGCCTAATTGAAAATGGATTGCAGATGAAATATTATTAATTTTGTAATAGAATTTTGCTGAAATGTGCAGAAAACTTTTGAATAGGAAGCATACCTATCTCATAATGAATTCATTTGTTAGAAATAAACCACGAGGTTCTAAGAATATTTGGGAGGCAGATTATTTGTAATGTCTTAATTCGATTTAAGTTTCATTAGAAAAGAGACAGTGAGGACCCATGAAAACCGGTAGATTTAGCTCAGAGCCGGCATCGTCGCTAGTCTTCAGCGACTCTTGCAGGAAGGCCTTAGGGTTTGAGTCTCGACGGAAGAAGTGTTTTGATATCCGTAACTAGGTCGAATTTAGACGCAGTCTAAAGAAGAATTTCAGCGGCCGGACCCTCTGATCGGTAGTTTACCGTGGTCTCTTCAATCAATACCAGGCGAATGCAGGGGCAGTATTGTAAAAATCGGGGCATGGACCTCCATTTCCCTCCATTTCCTTGTCCAATTCTCCCCCTTTCACAGTTACTCTTACATGCACTACACTATTACCATGTCAAGAGTGGTGACCCGCTGGGGAGATATCCGGAGAGGAAAACCCGTCGTATAGTTCTGCGCCGGATCTCAAGCATCAGTGGGAGGGAAACAGGTCCACGTCCCGAAAATAACATTAACCGCATTATCGGGACCAATGAGTTGATGTGCTCGAAAAGTTAAATCATTTTATCAATTACGAATCATTTTCTAATAATACTAATTAAATATCTGTCCTTTCCTTCCGGTTCTACTTTTCTCAGAAGAATTGTGCATTTAAACGCTAAGGCGTATTAGACAAGTTCGCTTTATACTTCATTATTATCAGACTTCTGTTTTTTGTCGGTCAACTTTCTTTAACAGGTATTCTCATTAGACGTACTTTTAATTTTTAATTTAAATTTATTTAATTTAATTATCGTCAAAAACAGTAAAACAAGTATATCTTGAAGTGCAGAACGCCTGTTGCTCAAGCTGATCAATAAAGGGGACCAAAAACGAAGTTGACAACACTGAAAACTAAAATGATTTGCTCCCGAGTAATAGAGAACATAGTTGTACCGGCAAACCAACTACATCCGTATTTGATTTTGTAGTATTGCTGAACAAATAACTACTCGCCTCTGCCCTACTCCTCCCGTAACTAGCAAAAAGAGCTCAACAAAACGTGCTCACAGTGAAGTTAGATTTATGCCCAGAAGCAAAACAAGGGGCCATCTCAGACTACAAGACCCAACTCAAAGAATCAGAGAAACTCGATGAAAATTCCGAACACGATGGCGTCCTCGACCTAGAATCTGAAGTTCACTTCTTGTTACTGTCATATTTAGACTTCACAATTACACAGTACCAATGGTAATTGATCTATTAAATATTCTTGTTAAAGTAAATACAATTTTTCTTTCTGATGCTCAGTATCATTATTGAAGGACTCGTGACAGGTTTAGGGAATTTATAAGAAACCATCGACACAAAATCTTGCAAGTGCTCTACTGCTTTATAGGGAATTGGTCTCCGATCCTAATGAAATAGATTAAGGCGAAAAATTAGAAGTTCTCATATTGCAATGTATGGTGTAGAGTAGATCAATGGGACGCCGGCAATAAGTCTAACTATGCGTGACTGGAAGCAACGCGTCCGTGCCATGGAAACAGGTGTTCGACTCCCGTAGAGAAAAGATTGATGATTCCGGGTGCATCAACTGCTAATGGCATCAGTCACATAAGTGTAGTGCATGATTTTATTGCGTGAGGTGGCAGTGATCTTCCCCCGCTGGATGGTGAGATCCGGCGCAGATCTACGTCGGCTTGAGGGGGTTTCCCCCAACCAAGTATCTTTCACCATTGGGGTACCGCCCCAGCCGGGACAAGCTCTAGGCTTCCTAACGGTGCCCCGATATGTGGGTTGTGTAGTGCATGTAAGTGTAAATGTGTAAGTAAGGGTGTGGATTGGTGAAAGAATTGGAAGGAAAGAAAACTACCTATCAGAACTGCCGGCCGCTAGAATTATCCTTCATACAGGGCCTGATTTCGACTTAGCAGAGAAGCTAGTGTCGAAAATCCGGCGGCCGTCGGTACTCAAACCCTAGAATCTCCTTGTCAGAGACATTGCAGTGACATCATTTGATGCCCTGATCCATCTTATCCGGTGCATAAAGATACATTTGAGAGGAAGGTGAGTCTTGAGGTAATACTGAATGTGGGAAATCGCGGGGGATAGGTAGGGATCGAGATACTTTCTATGCAGTATTCTGCAAAACGAGCCTTTTTAATCTTCTTTTACAATTTTGAAGATACAAATCCCCTGGAAACCCCTACATCTTAGGATAGGTGTTCACTTTTGAGCAGTGCCTTGAAATCTCAAAATAAATTGAGAGAAAAATACAGAAATAATTTTTCACCACAAATATTAAGTATTTTATTTTCTGTAAATATTAGTTTTAACGCGAAGTATTATTAGCAGGTTTTTCTCTTGAACAATACCGGGAGTATAATGCTGTTACGAACAGTTCGTGTGCTCACCGTTGGAAGTCAGAATCGAGTGTAAAGCTATTTTCACTTTCAAAACCACGATTAACAAAATTGAGAGAAAGTTACTGGAAAAATGAAGAGAAACTTACTGGAACACGTGGTTCCTGCAAGTTACTGAATTGATGGTTACCGACTGGAGCCATTTCGATAAATGTAAGTTGTCATCGGAATGATACCTGCATCACCTACACCATTTTTTCGTTTTGTGAGTTTTTGATTTTTCCACCAATTCCACTGACTCGAAAGTAAAAATGCAGCTTCTTGAGCGTATTAGTCTAGCAAAGGAATTGTGCGCAACTCCTCTGGGCAGCTCACTGGTCGAGGTGCCCAGTGCCCACCTCGGCGCACACCATCGACGGGACTAACAATGGCAAATTTTCTTATCAAATGATTCACCAAGTAATGTTCATTTTATTATTACACTTAAGAGGTCACTGATAGTTGCGGCAAAAAATTGGCCGTTATTAAAGGTGACCGCTTAATTAAAGTTGATATTAATGGAAGCGTGAATCTAATATAAGAGTGTTAATTGCTATCAAATGTCTCTCGTTAACATTAATTATCGTAAATGACAAAATATAACTTAAGTGTTAATATTTCCTCTTGTCGGCTATTGTCAAAACCCACCCTTCACTTGTTCCTCATTCTCTTAGTCGATTAACTCACTTTCCGTCTTGGCCGAATTAAACAAGTAAACTAGACCTGAAAATACAATTCATATCCGGAAGAAATTGTACAGCAGGGCCATTTGAAGAAGATGTGAGGAAATTACCTTTAGATCGGATTCACACACCTATGCGAGATATGCGACTTATCAGTATCATTATTCGAAGTAATCTGACAATACGTACCATTGTAGGAAAATATCTATGGAAATTTCCATCAATTTTCCGATTCTTATCAAATATTTAAAATTTGTAGCGGTATTGGCTTTAATTAACGACATAAGTACAAAGTGTGTGGCCTCTAACCATTTACAAAGTGTAGTCTCTAAAAATAGGCATATTTACACGTGTATTATGTAAAATAGTGGTGCTACAGCGGTACATACTGAAAAACGTAGATTCTGAGTGTACAAAATGTTGGATAAAATAATTTACTACAGACCTGTACAAGAATTATCCGCTTTCTCGGTATTAGGAGTTCACAATATGAGTTTTTCTGTCAAAAACAGTCTCATTTTTTCCTCATCGTGACAATCCTCTCTTTACTATGTAAGTAGTATGCAAGTATAAATTTAAACCTTTATCAACTTAAAAATACATAGAAACTTACAAATTTTATTACTTTTCCCAACATGAGTGGGGCGGCACCAATTGCATACACTACCCCCGAATTCCACCACCGGAGCAAACAAACATTACGGTACAGTGTAAGAGCATTGGAAGGTAAACTATGCACTGTCGATGGCGCAGATATCGACGAAGATTCTTTGTTTGCGGCGCTGTTCTGATGGGCGATACCTGAACTATAGATAAACCATTTAAAACAGTTGCTTCAAATTAGTGTGTCTGTGGTATTCGAAAATTATTTTCCGATATTTATTCACAAAATTTCTCGATTATCTCCCGGGTGAAAATTTGTGATGTTCTGAAGCACGATTGATCTTAAAGGTTGTTCGAATCTGGCTTCGTCTATAGTTAATGATAAATAATTTTGGAGCGCTTTTGTAAATTAAAGATAAGACTATATATACTACTCAGAAGGCTTTTCTGTAGATGAGCGTTATCTTGGTCAAGCCAGAAACTTATGGAACCGCCAAAGTATTTGTTTTGTTTCGATCTGTCGATGTCTATCAAGGGCCCCACCATTCCCTAGCGGTCAGCACCCAAGTTGAACCCCGAGAAATCCGCTACTTGAATGGCAGGATAGGGCTAGAATTCAAACTGGTTTCCTTTACATACGGATAAAACACGAGATGAAAACTTAAAAATGGCGATTCTGATATATTTACACTGTAGAAAGCTTTTTTACAAAATAATATTTCCAAAGGATGCTGTATTTAAGTAATAAAATGTACTATTGGAAACCCGCGCGATTATATAACACGGAAATTTCAAAGCCGAATCATTTAATTTTTTTATTTATTTACCTTATCTAATCAGACAGGAAAAGGAATGCATTTGTGTGTAATGTATCCTCTCCCTAGTCTGACCTGGCGTGGCCTGCTGTAGCCTGCTCTTCTCTACCCTGTCCGCCCTAGCTTGATCTGGCCTACTGAAACCCACCCTACTCCCTGCCTAAGTCCTCGGCCTCTCCTGTCGTGCCTGGTCCCGATATCTGCAATTGACTAAGTATTTCACCCGGAAAAGGTCTCTTTTACATAACACAATATATACATTAAGTATAAAATTATTCTTAGTGGAAATTTAAAGAACTCCAAAATGTCCTTCCTGCATCCTGCTCGGACCCATAATCTTTGTCAAAGAGTTCCTAATTTCATCTTTCTTTGTCTAAGTTCTTGTCTTCACTTCTTAATATAACATAATTTTCACTACCCCCTAAAAGAATCACTTCTATAGATTTCTTGTCAAATCTTGTTTGTTGCAACAACACTCATGGTTACAATAGCATTTATTCCCCAACTACCTGTTTTTTAATGTTAAATACTTCCAAAATATTTAAAATTCATTGCTGCTTTTTCATCACCTGCATTTCAAATTTACTATTTCTAATATCAAGTACTCCAATACAAATATTTTCTGTAATGCACTTATATCATGTCTTTTTTAAAACTTATTTTATTTAAAGTCGCATCAACGACAAGGTTATTAGCGTCTGCAACTTTACATGATTTATTGTGGAGAAACATTACATTTCACTGGTAAGCTTATTTGACTTACGAGTGTTGCTTGTAATCGTCATTGATGATCATGCCTTTCTCTTAAACATTCAGGTTTCAATCAATTTAGAATTTAAGTAGTCAACACACAATTTAAACAAGTATTATAACAGTAATTTACAATTGAAAGACATTAAACAAATAGCAATTAGAATTTTTTTATTTTGTACTATTTTATGTTATATGAATAAATCAAATGAACATACCAGTTAAACATAAATTTTCTCTCCATTTACATTTTTTAACAACCTCTACTATCTCATTATATGCAGAAAATCAATGCACCATTATACCTTAATTTAGTCATAAATGAATAATTTACGATAATAATGCTTGGAAGGCATTAACTCACTGCAAGTCACGTTTAACGACATTATTCATTCATAAAAAGATGATAATTTTACATTCGATAACATACGATGGAGAATTTAACTCTTCAAAACTCCACATAATTAGTTGAAATTAATGTCACACCATATACGAATCTCTGGACGATTTCAGAAATGTAGACTGTAACGTAGGTATCTCTGGTAACGTGTAACTGTAACGTAGTTATCTCTTCATCGGAACGAGGGTATTTTTTAGAAGACTAGATAAACAAGTAGAATTGTTTGAGTAGTTTGGTTGACAGGATCTAAAGATTATTCGATCCATGGAAAATGGATTGAATATAAGATATGTTAAATGTTTCAATTAGTAGAGGAATAACCTAATAATTTCCCGTCGATATGTTAATTGTTAGACGTAAATCTTGAAATAAATCAATTATTTTGTTGATGAAAGTTATAAAGTGGAAGTTATTATTTCTCAAAATTTGTTCGAGCAGTTGTTTTGCATTCAACTGGATATACTCATATAGTCATTTCATGAAAATTTTTATGTGTAGTGTTGAAAGTTGGTGACACGAATTTATTCATTTTTTTCTAATCTTACTCCGTTCAGAAATATTACGAATTATGTTTTCCAAAGAATACCGCGCGTGCTAATATTGCAATATTTTCACGCATCTAATTTTTCCTTCAGAAAAGTAGAGTTATACCAAAATTAAATCTAAAAAGATGTACTTTAATGTGTTTGTTTTAAAAATTTCTGTTTCACATAAAATTACCCAAAACTACTCGAATGTTCAAAACACTGAACATGACAATATTTCAAGATCTGTTTTTGACGAATATATTTCATCCAGGAAATCAAAATTATCTTCGTAATTGTAGTTGTTGGGAGACGCTGGAAAATATTTGAATTATTACAATTTTAGAAAATGTATGGAGTGCAAAGAGACTGCGATCTACCTCATTTCGTTATGCGTCTTTTGTTCTATCAAAGAAAAAATGTAAAGAAAAAATTTGGAGCCATTTTGAAGAAAATTGAGAAAATGTGCAGGCTTCATGTGAAGTAACCTCACAAATCAAAATATCGGTTTCAAATTCAAGAGGGCGCGACACCAGTCAGATTACTCTAACACAATCAGTTGTGGTTGAAATCGCCTGAACGGTTTTGCCGTTATCGTTGATCACTGACAGAGAGACAAACGAACGGACAGACAGACTGCCAATCAGAATTTTTGTGGTCAATCGATTTTTCGGTATAAAGAATCCACCAAAAGTGGATTGCCACTACACAGTGTGTTAGAGGAAGTAATTTGCTGCATACAGAATGAAAATTTATCTACTTTTTCGCTTCACAGGTCCGGCAAAGAGTTCTTCTGTTCAAATTTCGCGGTTTTTCCCCCGCAGCATTACAATTATTTCTCTATGCTCCGTTAGCAACAGGCAAGGAAATACAAATTTCAAGCTTTGTTCCGACAAATTTTTCTTAGTAATTTTTAACTCGCTCGCTAACAAATTCAGAGGTTCTGTTTCCGGCGACGATTCCAGAAATGCACAGGACGGACGTGGCTAAGGTTTTCTTAGCACGAAGAGCGGAGCAGCGAAGAAGGGGCGAAGGGCGGAAGAGCGGCGAGGAGCCGGGCGGGGGCGACGGAGAGGCGTCTGTCGATCGGCCTCTGCCGGGGGAGGGGGGGTACGGAGGGGGGGGGGGCGCCCGAGCAGGCGCGCCGAGCCGCCGCCGCCGCATCGATCGACCCTCGCTCCGCCCCGCCCTGCGCCCCGCCCCGCCCCGCCCCGCCCCGCCCCTGCCGGAAATTGCCTGGCTCGCGGGCCGCAGTGGCAACGGCCGGGAGACGCCTCACTCATTGATTCATTCACTGGACTCATGAGTTCCCGTTAGTGTATTTTTTTTATTCCGGGAGGAGGCGGTGAGATCCCGCCCCGACCTACACGTCGGCATGCGAAACATTTCCTCCTTCAAGGTACCTCCCCGACAGGGCACCGCCCCAGCCGACACAAGATATAAGCTGCAGAATTTGCCTCCCGACATGTGTAGTAGTGTAGTGCACGCAAATGTTTAATGTTGAGGGCCCTGCGAATTTACAATTTATTCATTTAATTTTGGGTGGACTTCTCGTGAAGTTCCTGGGACATTTTCAAAATATTTTCAAAAATGGCTTCTAATTTTTCTTTTAAATTTCTTGTACGATTTCAGTGAAATAGATTTATAAAGATTGCACAGATTCACTGTTAATGCTGACGTTTTCAAAACTGCAAAAATTTTAAATAAAAGAATGTTGGACATCCTTTAACTACGTTACTGAAAAATAACATTTTCCTTCAATTAAATTTATTCTCTCCAAATAGTAGTTGAATTAATATCAAGTAATTTAAAAAAAATATGAGTAGTTTTCTTGCAATGTTAAGTGAAATATGCGCAATTTTAAAAACTCCAAAAGCCTCCACTTTCTTTTCTTTAAACATTTTGTACGGATTCTGCTAAACGCATTGAATAACGTGTCATAAACTATATTCTTTTGCTTTTAAAAAATAACACAATATTCTTGAATTCATGTTTCGTTTCTACTGTAAAGGAACCGAAAAAATGAGAAAATGTGAAAAATCGATGAATGAAATGAAATATCGAAATCGAAAATTTCGATAAAATAGGAATTCCTATTAAATGTAAGTAAACTAAACTATTATTTTAACTGATATGTGCTGTAAATCTATTTTACAACATGCTCAGTAGTTATTAAATTTCGTTCATTAGTGAGTGCGATATTGAAATATTTGGATCTTATTTTGATTGCATTGCTACAACGGTTACGATTGTAAACGTTATTCTGATAGTTTTAGTGTTACAAAGCACATTAAAGGCCGCAGAAGCTAAGAAGGCAAGGTTTGACAACATTATTATAATTATCAGTTATTATTTTGTTACACTACTGATGCACGATTACAATTCGGCCTCGTGAGACAGGTGGCTGGAGTGGGAGAGTCGAATTACTAGGACATTAAGGTTGAGATTTCAAAATTCACGTAAGTCATTTATGTCTTCAATTGTGTATGTGGCATCGGAGGCATTCCGAGTCCCTCGTGTATTACATCAATACTGTAACCTTTCATAATCTCTTCGGCTGTTTTTAATTATGGACCGGGATCCCACACACTCAGAATAACGACACAAGCGCCGAGGTGAGATATACTATGGAAAACACAAAAGTCTATTAGATATAAAATTGGAAACTAGTGGTGTAACAACAACATATGCTTTCTCGCAATATCTGTAACTTGAGCAAATTTCAAAAATTAAGAAAGTTAAACGAAAATGACATCTGCGCCATTTCTTTAAACGTCCATTATTTTATATTTTATTTATTTGAAAAAATTAAAGACAAAACTTGCAAGAAGTTTTTGAAAAGTTTTTTCAATCATTTGCATTCATTTCAAACAGAAGCTGCACGAAAACTTCTCTTTTCTTAAAAAAATGCACATAACGTTTTTGAAAGATCTGATTTTTAAAACAATTTTATTTTATACAAAAATCTTTATTATCAAATTTGCAGTTTTGCAATGCGAACTTTTTGTATTTTTCGAAAATACGGGGAGAATGCCGGAAGTGGGACAAGCTCCAAATTTTTTACATTTCTTTAAAAAACAAGGAGCTGTTAAAAAGCGACCATAAATAAATAAACTAAAAAAGGAGAAAATTTAAAGAAGAAAATTGGGACCGTTTTTCTGGAAAGAATTGTTTAAAATTTCTTTGTACTTCACGCAAAATTAAGAGAAATTACTCATATGTTAGAAAAATTTTACATGACTATATTTCAAGGTCTGTCTTTAAAGAATACATTTTATGACAGAAAAATTCTATCTTTCATATTGTAGTTGTAGAATGACATCGAAAAATATTTTGAATTTATCCAATTTTCGAAATATCAGACATTTCAACAAAAATGACTCCTGCGCCATTCTTTTAAGCGTCCTTTACACTACGCAAGAACATATTTCAATCAAAACATGTGAATACATTTTTGAGTAAATTTTTAAATTTTAATTGAGGTTTCATGTAAATCGATCGGATCACGTAAATGTCGATCGGACAATATCAGTTTTGAAAAAGTTGGTTGCATGGTTTAAGCGCTAGCGTTGACCTCCGACGGAGACAGGCTGCCTGTGATATCATTCGATTTTTCGATACCAAGGACCCACAAAACATGGGTTATGAATACACGTGTTAGAGGAACTAATTTTCCATATAAAGGAACAAGATTTATCCACTTTTCCGTTATCAGGCAAAGGGCCAGCAAAAGGGTGTTTCTGACAAAAAACGACCTTTTCAGCAGTATTAGAATACTTTGCTCTAAGAGTACTGCGCAAGCAGTACGCAAGGTAGTAAAATTGGACAAATATTTCTGAATGTTCAAAATTTGCATGTTGGAAATAATAGAAGGAAATTAGATTTTTAAGCATCAGCCCAAAATGCGTACGGCAAAGAGAGTGCGTGATGTGGCGGATAGGCGCAAGGCGACTTAACTCCATGGAGATGAGTTCGGCGCGGGAAACACATTTGGCTGGTTAGAAACATGTGGCAAGTTCATGTAACAGTATAAGATTGCGGAGAAGTTACAAATGATGCGAGAAAGTATGTGATGTAGCATCGCTATTTCCCTTATAAAACCTGTTTTATAAAGTCTGATATTGAAATAAATTCATTACAATTTTTCGAATGTACGAGTCATTTTTGCGTGAAATATAGGCATTTTTAAATAATTTTTTTTCGAAAACGGCTTCATTTTTTTTTACTTTCTTGCCAACTTATTACGTAGTATAGAGAAAGCATTGTAATATTTTTGAAAAACAAACGACAATTTTTCGACAGAAAAACTTTTATTTCATGTCCTGCTAACGAAAATGATGATTCTTCTTCCTATAGGTAGTAAATTTCTTTCTCTAAACCATTGTGTAGACAGGATCCATATTTTGTGGGATCTTGACTCCGAAAAATCTACTTTCGGCAAAACATCTGTTTGTCGGTCTTGTCTGTACGTCTGTCTCTCCGTCCATCTTTGGCTAAGGCTGGCGCCTAAACCGTTCAGGCGATTTTCTCGAAAATTGATTTTCCCCGAATGGTCTGAACGGACTCGTGTACCTGTGCATTTGAAACGGATATTTTGATTTTTGAGAGTACTTTACACGGAGCCTGAACAACGTTTTCAAAATGTTCTCAAAAATCGATCTTTCCTTCTTTTCCCTTGTCCTATCGTCATAATTACACTTACGTGCACTTCACTACCACACATTTCGGGAGATGAGACGGGAGCTGAAAGTTTGTTCAGGCTGGGGCGGGGCCCACTGGTCAAAGATACCTCGTTGGAGAAACACCCAATAGGCGACGGGAAGTTCGACGAAGGATCTCACCATCCAGCGGGGGAAGATCTCTGATACCTCCCGAATAAAAGAAAAACTTACGAGACTAATGATCACGCGGTACACTTACGAGACTAATGATCTTAGCAGCTGACGCGCCCGAAATCACAAATTAATCAATCGATCAAGACGCACGCCACGCTGCGAAATGGCTGTTACAAAACTCTGAGAATTCCTTCTCATTATTTGGAAGTGTTATAGTTGTATAAGCAATACATTAGATTTAATGGAATTAGTTTTCACAACTCGTATTTTACGATTTGTAGTGAGTTTTACACATAGTGATTGAGATGTGTTATTATGGACGGAAACTGCTCAACAATAATATTATGTAACCGTTTCCAAGGACGAGAAGGTACGTACTGTATTAGCAACAAACAGTTTCTTACCAGAGCCCGGGAGTGAGATTCCAGCAATTGTTTCGTTATAAGCAGCCAGCCATTTTCTGTCGAAAATTCGTCGAATTCTGGAGAGCGATTACAATTCTTTGCCTTATTCTGGTGAACTCAGGGCGAGAAAATTAGAAATTTCTATCTTCAACATTGTAGTTGCAGGCAGATGCCGAAAAATATTTTGAACTTTTGCAATTCTCAAAAAACCACGGATTTCAACGGAAATGAGATCTGCACCAATCATTTAAGAGTTCTTCACGCCATTTAAGAAAAAAAGTTTAATGAAAAAGTTTTGAGAAAATTTTGAAAATGTTGACGCTAGCAAAGTGACCCGGAATATACAAATATATGTTTCGAACTCAGAGGTCTTTGATTTCCTTTAAATTGATCAAGGAATTTAAATTTTGAAGGTAGACGGCTTAATGATTTAGGCACTAGAGTTTACCACAGACAGTCGGACAGACAGATGACTGTCAAACAGACAGACACGAACAGGCAGACAGATGGACGGGCGGATAAATGGACGGACGGACAGACGTTCAATTGTCAATCCATTGTTTGGTAATTAGGGCCCACAAAACTTGGATTCTGACTACACAAAGTTTTAGAGGAAGTAATTTACTATATGTAGGAACCAATTTATCCCCTTTCTCGTTATCAGGGTCCGAAAAATAAGTCTTTTTCTCTCGAAAGTTGGTTTACTGGCACACGATTATAAAACTTTCTCTTCTAACAAAGTAAGAGAAAGAAAATAAAATATATGGCAAAGTACAAAGTTGATGACATATTTTATTTGTTAACTGGAATCCGTTCTAAAATATTAATTCTTCAACGAAGGCCATGCACTAAAAAAACTTTAAATATAAGTGATAGTTTTGTAATTTTCGAATTTGCAAATTCGAATTTTCCCCGCTTTATTTGCTAACCTCATGTATACCAGATTGGAATTTGACAGCATCGCACGTCGCCACGCGATATGGCTCTTGAATATTCTGCGAATTCTTGTTGGGATACGTTATATCTGCATAAAACACAGTATAATTGCTGAATTTGTGTTGATATATATTAGCTTTACAAAAATTCGTTTTCGCACCGAATGTCCTACGATTTGTGAAACGTTTTATAAATGATGACTGAGATGTGTTAATATGGACAATCAATGCGTCATAATAATTTTGCAAAACCGTCATTGAATGCGGGAAAGTACGTGGAGTTTTAGAATTACTAGTTTATATTGTCAAAATACTAATACACTAATTTGAACCATAAAATAACAAGGATTTCCAAGGACTTCCAAGATTCCAACCTCTATGATGCAAACTTGTTTTAGAAGATAGAATAATAGAAAAAGTCAACACCTTCATATTTTTTGGATGTGATATATCTTATCTCGGTGAGGCAGATGTGGACAGGAAGATTGCAAAATTCAATATGATATGTGGCAAGATTAAAAGAACTCTCAGAGGAAATGTTCGGAGGGATACATGCTCAAGTTCTATAAAGTGATGGCACTGCCCTGTGGATTATATGGTAGTGAAAACTGGACACTGAATTCTAGGACTTGTAGCAGAATCCAAGTAGCGGAGATGAGATTTTTAAGATCAATTTTAGGAGTAACAAGGACAAACAGAATAGAAAATGAATGTATGAGGAGAACCCTTGGAATCTCCAACCTAAATAATAAAATAGAAGAATATAGGAAGAAATGGAAATACCATATATCAAGAATGAACGATGAAAGCATTCCGAAACAAGTCCTATACTATACACTCAGAGGAAAAAGGAATATCGGTAGACCCAAGAGAAGATGGACGGATCAATGAGTTGCAATTAACCAACCGGTCTAATGCTTGAAGGAAAAGTAAAAGAAGAATGAATAGTAAATTCTGCATTAATTGTTTATGAACATGTGAATAATTGATTAACGAAAATAATAGTGTGTAATTAAAATTAAATGTGTTTATTATCCAATAAATCATTTTCGTTAATGAATTTAAGTAGCAGTTACCTATTTTTCAAGATATTGTTGAGATATGATAAGATTATTCCCATGGGTAAAGTATAATTTTCTTCTACTTCGTTCTTCCCAATTTGCTTGTAAAATATAATTTTGTTTTCAATGGAATCAATATATTTTATGCTCCCTAGATCGTGCAATTTTTATTACTTCTCATGTTATATTGTCTATACGTTGCAAGAATTTTCATTGGGATGTGATATAAAAACCAACTTTTAGCTTTAAAATTATAACTTTTACACAAATTGCTCATTTATGAAAATGCATAAGTATAAAAATACCTAATTTTATTTGGAAAACATTGCTTAGCTGCTGAGGTGGCTCAGGGCAACAGGTGATGCCACTGCAGTGCCTCTGACACAAAGGCCCTGGACCTGCGGGGCACCGTCCCAGCCGAGACAACCTCTAGGTTCTCGACAAATATGTGTGGTACTATAGTGCATGTAAGTGTAAATGAAGGTAAGGGGTGAGGATAGAACAAGGAAGAAGAAGGAAAGATCGCGCGTAGTCCTTGGCCCGTTTGTTAGGGTAATGCTCCGGCATTCTTCTGGTATTGATAGGAGAAACCACGGAAAACTACCGATCAGAGCAGCTGGCCACTAAAACTCTCCTCTAGACCACGACTGAACTCGATCTATCTGTGTAGTTAGTGTCGAAAATCCTCAACCTAGGACCTCACGATCAGAAGCACTGCTGTGACATGCCCCGAGCCACCTCTCCCAGTTGGGCTTGTCGAGAGGTTCATGTCGGATGACCGGAGTGGGTCGGTGTCAGATATTTTCGTGTATTTTTCTTTCAAAAGAAAACTGAATTAAGCCATGTTAATGCTACAATATCAACATAATATTTCCGATAGTCTTCCGATAAGACTGTTTTTCGCTCGAAACGATTTACTTCCTGTAACTTTACTCGCGCGCATGAACTTAGTAAACTGGTCTGCATGTTACGGCATCTTGTAACAATCATATTGGTTCTTTTGATTAATAATAAAAAATAACGTTTTTTGTAATTATAATGTTTGAAAATATATTTTTATTATACGCGTTTTGTACCTCAATGTAAAATGAATTATATAAATAAATGTTATCTGTTGCTCACTATATTTTTCTTTACCGCCTATTCTGAGTTTTAAGCGCGTATGTTGGCTTTTTAAGTGCACATATTGCCAATTTTAAGTGTAGGTATGCATGTATAATTCTAAATTTTTCAGTGCAAGAAGTTCCGGAGTCGGACATTTCCAAGCACATAGGACGTGAGGTGCATAACACAAAAGTTTCCTGTGCATCGGAATCTCATAGGTATAGTTGAGAGATTTGAAAATACGCTTTGATAAAATTGAAATGGTTCGAGAAAAAAATCTTGAATGCTAAACTAGCGCTCCGCCCATTTACGGGATTCATCGTCACCATCGAGCGCGTAACTTACGATTCATTCAGTACAAAAGAAAGCGTCACGTTTGGCATCACTATCGCCATAGGAGACCATACTTCATTCTTAACCTCGGACGCTCCATAGCTCTCAGGCAATATCAACAATGCAGGGAATGCAACAATGGAATTCCATTCCGCGCTCGCGAATTTTTGTGAATTACGTGTCATTGTTATGACTTGATATAGCTGTACGAAAAGGAATTATAATTGTCAAATTTATGTTGATATTTACATGAAAATATTTAGTTTTTACACCAAATACTGTACCACTTGAAACGAGCAGAGTATATGTTGCATGGTTTTAGAATACTCTTTCTCTAATCATGGCCCTATGAAATGCATTTCTATATTGCCTGGGGTATTAGGCTTCTTTTTCTAATACTAGTTTACAAAACTTTTGTGTTATTTTTTTATGCCGTTGTAGAATTCATATTGTTTTGACAACACTGCGATGGAAACAGGGAGTTGTTCGCTTCTTGGTTTGAATTGGACGTTTTCAAATAATAGCGAAGATGTTAGTAGCGCAAAAAGTGCAATATTTCAATACTACGTAGCTGTTTATAATAACGCGGGAAAGTATGTGCTGTTGTAGCACCACTAGTTTTAAATTGTTTTCTTGAAATTTAAGAAACGTTCGAGTCCATTCGTTGTGCGAATACTGTTTTCATGTGATGATATCTACATACGACAACTGAGTAAAGTTACAAAATGTCGGTCCCGTGCCCGAGATTACTAAGGCAGTATTGCTGTAGTGATCTCGGACCGAGAAGTCGCGGGTTCGAATCCCGCCTCGGACATGGTTGTATGTGTTCGTCCTTTCACCCCCTAAAACCCCATACCGTTTGGTCCTCATACCATAACGTTAAATCCAATAGTGGTCGCTGATGACCTAGTAGTTGATGCGACCTTAAATAACAAAAATGTAACAAAATATTGATGTTTTGGGGGACAGGACCCCCATGCCTTCCCCGTGGATCCGCCACTAGCAAGTCACACGACGTCTCCGCAAATATGGAAATACACGCCAGCTAGTCTCCCGGTTTGGACCGTATTTGTCGATCTGGTAAGTTTTCGAACGGTAAAGGATGTAATTGGCCTATCAGGAGAGCTCACTGGTCAGCATGCTCGCTTTTCAGGACGCGATCCAGAGTTCATTCTCGGTTGGGACAAATTATAGTGTGCGCTTGCTATGTTCTAGTATTTGTTGCCGTGTGACAATGAGAAAGTTCACTTCTGTTAAGAAGCCAGAATACGGCGTAAGGGATGTATATGTGCGACGCCGCTTGTAGACCTTGGCCCCATCGGCGGCTGTTGTGCCAAACTGACAGACAGGCAGACCAAGGCTGTAAATAAGTAACTTTGCTTAGCTCATGTCTGTGATTTCGCATAACCTACAACTTCACATGCCTAAAACTTCACATTGGCTGTCTTTATAATAACAGTAGCCATACTTCATTTTAATCGGCATATTTGGATATGAAGTGGTTTAGTCCTTGTTATCTAAAAAGTTTATTCTCAAAATCTCTGTCCGTCTACCCGAGGTCTGTTAACAACAATAGCACCTACACCGTACACAGGATTTTCAGCAAAATGAATATTTAACAATTGATTTAGATGTTGTCGTGACTCCTCGAATTTGATACGGATCTTTTAATTTTTTAGGTTATTTTATCTGAACCTCTTAGGTCAATTTCCTTTTTTTTCAGTAAAATGGCTTCACATTATCACTGAAAGTATTTGGATGAAATAGAGAAAAATATGTTCATAAAAATGGTGCAGATCTGAGTTTCAATAAAATCTATGAATGTTTGAAAATTACAAAAGTTAGAATTTTTTCCATGGTCCTTTTACAATTAGATTAATATGAGTATTAGATGAGTATTGATATATTGTTGTTATTGTGATATGATATATTGATATATTGTTAATATGAGAGATTAGTATTAATATATTGTTTAATAAAACCTGTTCTTAAAAATTAGATATTTAAGTAATTTGCCTTATGTTTTGAAGAACTAGTTCAACATCCACTATTTTGTTTGTACAATTGTTATCGACTGACACTGAAAGAACTGTGTTTATGGACAGTCCTCTCTGTAAGAGAACGCCGGATTTTTCACAAAGCGATTACCAATGACGACAATTTCGAATATTTTGTAAACAACAGTCAAGCACTGAATAACAGGACTGTCACTATGGGTTTAGAAATGTTCTATTAATACAAATTTTAATCTCCTTCCTCACCTAAAAGAAAAACAACTTCGCAGGGATCCGTCGAGACCCTTTCTACGTACCCTCTTGTAGTACGTAACGTTTATGTCTGTTAAATTTGTCACGCTGCAAAATTTGTTAGGAGAGGACGTTTTAATTGTGAATTATATAGTGGGGCCCACTGTAACTAGTGGTGCTAAAACAGTACTTTCTCGTACGTACTTTCATGCAAAATTACGCAAAAAGTACTCGAATTTTCCTGTACAAAACCTTACTTCAAAATCTATGAAGAGATTTCATTAAGAGAAAAATCTGTATCTTTAATAACAGATACAGAAAGACTGCGAAAAAAGTTTGAACTTTGGCAATTTTCGAAACATCAAGATTTTTCAACGAACATGAAACTTGCACGATTCTCTTGAACGCCCTTCACACGAGCAAACAAAAAATAATGAATAATAAACAGGCATCAGCCTGGACGATCGACAAATATCAATTTTGGAGAAAATAGACTGAAAGGTTTAGCGTTGTTCACAGATGGTCGGACAGAAGTACGGGCAAGAAGACGTTTTGACGTCATTCAGTTTTTCGGTATCAAGAACCCATAAAACATGGATTCTGGCTACACCACTTGTTAGAGAATCTCCCCCCCTAAATTAGCAACTGGATTGATCCACTTTTTACTTATCAGGGCCCATTAATAAGAGTTTTTCTGCCGCAAATTCGACGTTTTTTTCGCGCAGCATTACATAACTTTCTTCTGTCTAAGCGGTAAGAATGTAGAAACGCAGAGAGAAAATCAGAACGGCGCGCGACGCTCCTCCACTCACATTGATCAGGGATTTAACACAAATGATACACCATTCTGTTTGAAATGTCCTTATTATTGTCGAAGGGCGTACTATTTATGGCTTCTTCTCTCCTCAATGTAACTTGCAAGATTGCCCGCACACAGAAACTCGTGTCTATTGTCATGTTCAAAAGTATGCTCCCTGGACGACGTTAAAACTGAAAAACATTTGAGTGAGAGGAGAAAAAGAATGCAATTATAAAGGGTCCCCTATGAAGGGTTCTGTATGAAACATCGAATTTCTAACGTTATATAAAATATCATATTTTATTTTGTCGATCCTAAAACATAAAAGAGTTCCTAATACGTATCATGTACTATACAATAATATTTAATAATACATTGGAACATATCTACAGGCCAATGTTTTTCACTTATACATTACTCTGTGGGTTAATATTTGCAGTCAGTGAACTTTATATTCAGTGAACATTATGTGATGGTGGTCTGTGAAAAGGGCGTTATGAATAATTTCTTCATTATAAGATACCTAATTTGCAGCAGAAAGAAGTGATGAATAGTAAAAATGACGTTGTCACACTTTATGTAATACTGAAAATAAGTGTAATAGAAATGGCTTCATCACAACATAATTTTTAACACGTTTCTTGTTCCTCATAAAGCGGCTTCAAACAACGCAGGTTTAACACAACACAATTGAACTATCGCAATTTAGGATAATTTACGGGGAATGAAGTGTTGGTTATTCCTGGGAGTTGTTCGAGAAAATGTGTATAAATGAAGTAAGTGTATTACAGATTTGGGTTTTACTTTTCAGAATACCAAGCATTTCTCATCCCTGTAATTTAAGGCAGTAGATATCTAATAAATGCTTGTTACACTTGTTAATGCTTGTAAGTGAATTATTATTACATAATAAGTCTCATAACAAAATTAGCTTAGTACTAATAAATTTGTGTTAAAGCCATCAGTGAATATACTCAGAAAAGCCCGTTACATTTGGTAATACGAAAATTTAAAACTTAAAGATATTTTATGCAATATTACGTTTAGATAAGAATGAAATGGTAATTTATTACACAAGTGGAGAAAGAGACCCTTTATCAACGAGAGAAAGGTAATAAGTCACTAGCGACGATAGGAGTGAGTAAATGAAGTACCCTTTGCGTAGATAAGTATCTAAATCTCCAGGTGCAATTTTTGCTTTGATTTTATTCCAAATTTTAGTTTAAAAATGTTATTTTACGTCATGGCATAGTTTGTTGCGCCGCCGCCATGTGCGCACAGGACAGCAGACAAACAATACCGCTCGTAGGTGATTAATGTGTATTGTATTAACATACTGTTGGCCATTAACACGCGTCTTTAACTTTGTGAATAACATGAATACACTGAACTTCTAGTCATTCTTTCGTGCCCTGTGAAACGAACGCAACCCGCCACGCACAGCTAACGTGCGGGCTGCACGACGCCACCTAAGCAATAATGTGAAGAACTAGTGACACAAAAATTTGCATTATTTATTCAGTTTAAAAAATATTGTTAGTAAATTGTGTATGATTCGCAACAAAACTTTCTCTTCTTACAAACTAAGGGTGATAAAGCAAAAATACTTTTGTTTAATCTATCTTAATCCATGAAAAATAAAATACTACGTATGATGTGCTATTCAGTCTATTTAGCACAATCCATGCAAATAATTTAAAGAAAAAATTGGAAACGTTTTCGAAAAAATAGAGAATTTCTTAAAATGCAAAATTTTTACGTCAATTTCACTGAAAAGTTTTGAGTTTTCCAGGAACTGCATACGACATCAATTAATGAACTAGTACTCATAAATGCAATTAAATATATAAGTTGTCAAAAATATAATTATTAACGAGGTGAGAGAGATAAAAAATAACATTTGTATAGTTTTTTAATCAAGAAAACAGCAAAATGATGTTTCATCTTATACGGTGCATTAAAAATTGAAGAAAACATTTCGTACATGTTTTAAAAAATCTGTTTTTAATATTTTTAACCCTTCTCCGGGCAACCGATTTTAATGACGTAACCGGGCAAACGGAGTCCAGCGGACTGTTTGACTATCATCTTACATTTTCTATACGTACAAAATTCTTTGCAATATAAACAAAGTCGTATGAACTCATGTTTTCTAACATTCAGTCAGGGTCAGTAACACACCTGTCACTGTTCAATTTTCCAGCAAAACCTGGACGTGGTGCTTAGAATGGCATTCACGTCGTGTCAGATACCATCCTGATGAAAAGACGTTGCGCAACCCGACATCCGTCTGTCCCTTGTTCACGAAGCAATCGTCAAGAAATCAATCAAACAAAATCAGAAAATGCAATATTACACGCAGATTAAACGACCTGGTTCCAATGGACCCCGCTTGCCCTGTTACGGTTGAAATAAGATAAATATTTTTTATTTATTTCGTAAAATTATTGCGAGTACATTTATAAAACACAATATCAAACGAAGTCACAAAGAACTATGCTAACACCTTCATAGTTTTCACGTAATATATTGAAAATTTTTCTTCTGGGTCCGATGGAGCTCGGTTGCCCCGATATGGGTTAATACTGCTCATATTCAACACAAAATTATGCGAAAAATACTGAAAATTTCAAAAATTTGTACATGACAATAATTAAATAAATAATTGTGAAGAACTAATTTTAATTAAAAAATAGCTTAAGTCTATATTGTAGCTGTAGGAAGACACCGAAAAAATTCAAGCTTTTTTATTTTTTTAATTTTTTTATTATTTTCAATTAACTTCAGATAATCAGAAGTATTTTTATGAGTTAATTTTACTCTATTATGAAAGGATTTTTTTAAAAAATTGAGCAAGTTTTGAGAAAATTTTGGGAATGGCCCAGGGGCTGTATGTAAAGTATCTCCAAAATGGAAAGAATGTTATTCAAAATCGCAGAGCTTCGAGTGGGGCCTGATCGACCGGGGAATATTCATTTTTGAAGAAAACGGGAATAGTTTAGTTGCTAGTGTTGTTCACGGACGGACAAACGACAGACACACATTTATATCCGTTGAAATCTCTTAATCGATTTTCCGCAGCATTACATAACTTTCTCTGTACGTTTCTCCGAATATACGTATGTATGCGAGAAAGTAACTAGTGGTGGTATAGAATAGCACAAACTTTCCCATTCTAGTTAGTTGCCTTATATCTTCTCTCTGGGCTGTGTATTCGGTTATGCTCCACTCTCTTCTCATCTGCCATATATTGGTGCCAAAAATCCATTTTTCACTTTTCATTAATTTTTTCCAAAACTTAATTAAAAAATTTATAGCTGACTTTGAGGTTGTTATTGATGAATAAAATATGATCATATATGCCCAATGTCTTTGAAAAATTTGAAGAATTTTTTTACAAAAATGTCTCTTAAGCGTTTCTAAAAGTACAGAGTTTTGAGCTCGTTTTCACCAAAACTTTTGATTTTTCGAGAAGTTTGATAAGACATTATTTGAAACAATGGTACTCAAATGTGCAATAATGGATATAATTTGCCGGGAATGTAAATATTAACAACGACGGGAGAGAGATGTCACAAATATTACATTTGTGTCATTTAAAAAAACTAAAAACACATCAAAACGGAAAAAATGGAACCGGTTTTGAGAAAATCTTATTCATTAGATCTTGATAATTGAAATATGATAAATATTATTTAATATCGCCCAGTTTTCACTCGTGTTTAAAGGAAAACTACTACAATTTTCAAAAAACGTACATGACAATAATTAAAGAACTGATTTTGGAGAACCAATTTTTATGAAGAAAGAATCGCTACCTAGAAAATTGTAATTGTAAGAAAATTAAGAATAAATTTAAACATTTGCCATTTTATAAAATTCGAAGTAAACAGTAAAAATCGGAGATAAACCATCTTTATAAATGTATTTCAATCTAATGTGACAAGAAATTTAAAGAAAACATTTGGAGCCATTATTGAGAACATTTTGAAAATGTCCCAGGAATTCACGTAAATTATTCCCAAACTTTTAAGAATGTTGTTCAAAATCGCTGACCATTTAGTCAGGCCACATCGATCGCGAAATATTTATTGTTGGTTTATTAAAGGTAACACGGAGCCACAAAATGTGAAATTTGACTACACAAAGTGTTAGAGGAAATAATGTACTACATACTGGAACAATATTTACCCACTTTTCTCTGTATCAGGGCTCCACAATATGAGCTTTTCTTTCAAAAAATTGCCACTTTGCTGCAGCTTTACATAATTGTCACTAATCTGTCACTACATATTATTCCGTAAATATGTATATATGCGAGAAAATAAAAAGGAATTTTTCCAAACTTCCGATTTCCAATTCTATAAGAAACAACACGTTTTTCATAAAAATGTTGTATCAAGCCTAACCTTTTATGTACATTAAAAATGGATGTTGGTATATAGGCCTACCTGAGCAATGAACTCCGACACCGTCCGACCAATCTCCATGAAAGTTGGCACATCTACCGTGTTTTTTCACCCACGAGGTTTATACACTGTTTGTTTTTGTAACTCCACTAGATGGCGCTGCAGCACAAGATTTCACTTCATTTTAATTCAATTTCCATTCAAACTGAGCTCCGCCTGGGCTTCATTGTTGCTGAGCGTTGCTGTGTGACGCAGGGCGAGGCCGAAAAGCCGAGAAGGTTAGGACAGCGGCGCGCGTGAGAGAGACAGTGAGAGAGAGAAAGAGACAGTAAGACACAGACAAAGAGAGATAGAGACAGAGTGAAAGAGAAGAAAAAAAACAGACAGACAAAAAAGAGAGACAGAGGAACAGAGAGACAGGGACAGAGAGAGAGAGAGAAACAGAGAGGGACAGAGATAGAGACAAACAGAGAGGTAGCCAGAGAGACGGAGATACAGAGACAGAGATAGAGACAAACAGAGAGGTAGCCAGAGAGTCGGAGATACAGAGACAGAGAGAGACAGAGGGACAGACAGAGAGAGATAGACAGAGAGAGAGACAGAGAAACAGAAACAGACAGAGGCAGATACAGGAAGGCAGAGGTAGAGGCAGACAGAGAAGCAGAGAAACGAGAGACAGAAAGAGAGATACGGAGAGAGACAAAGACGGAGAGGCACGGAGAGACAGATTTGGAGAGACGCAGAGAGACACGGAGATACGGAGACAGATTCACAGGAAACAGAGACGGAGACAGACTGAGACAGACAGGTGCACACAAAGGCAGATAGAGGCAAACAGGCAGACAGAGACTGACAGAGGCAAATAGAAGCAGGCAGAGACGCAGAGAGAGAGGGAGACACAGAGAAACAAAGAGAGACAGATATACACACAGCCAGAAAGAAATAGATACAGAGAGAGAGAAAGGGACAGAGAGACGGAGAGAGACACAGAGAGATACGGAGAGAAATGGAGAGGCACGGAGGCAGAGGGACAAGGAGTGAGACGGAGGCAGTGAGAAATAGGGACAGAGAGAGGCGGAAACAGAGACAGATAGAGACGGACAGAGAGAGACAGAGTCAGACACTGAGACTGGGACAGAGAGAGACGTAAACAGACAGAGGGAGAGACTGACATACAGACCGAGAGAGAAGAGAGAGAGGGACGGAGAGAGAGACGGAAAGAGAAATAAAAATATAGAATGACTGTGTTGTGAAAAGTGTAGTAGAATGATGTTAAAATGAAACTTTTCATTTCATGTAATTACAAATTATTAATTTCTGAAAAATAAAGATCCAAAAATAAGAAGAATGTGTTTTGAAATTTCCATATAAAGTTCCTATTCAAATTTCCTACCACGCAATTTGCAAATAAAATGCAGAATAGGATTCAATATAGAAAGAAATGGCGCTACTGGAAGTTGGACAATTAAGGCTTGTCGTTTTAACACTGAATACCATCTCTTCGTTATACTCTTTGCTCCCGATGACAGTTATAGTTAAAGACAGAACTCGTCTTTGTACACAAGCGCTCAGGCGCTGTGCAAAGACGCGAGAGGGGTGCTCGGCGAATAGTAATGAATGCATGTGCGCCATTTCTTAACTTAAAAAGTACTTCATAAAATTCTTGACTATCAAAGAAAGCGTGCAGCGAGTTATAAAGTAGATGCACGTAATAATAGATAGGCGGGCAGCTTCTACTTTGGCATTGACAGTGGAAAAAACCTTCAAGTTTCTATTACTACTGTAAGATATTTGACTCTCCGCCTCCTGTAGCATTGCTCGCAACTTATTATCAGGAACAGACGAGAAGGATAAGATTTTAAAGCAATGTGACTGTAAAATTTCAATGTGAACTTTCCATGTACATATGTATATATTTGTGCTTCTTTATAAATGTGTTTCTATTCATGGATATGCATAATCACTGTAATTTGGTGTAGTACATTGCCAGTGACTTGTCAGAAATGTACTACAAGCAAGTTACAAGTTTACCATTAAACACTTGTTTCACCAGGAAATCTGTTATTTGACTACTTATACCCCAGGTACCGGAACTTAGAATGCCTTACAGCTACAAGCCATGCCAAACCATTACACGGCGTCCGCTGCTCAGCCAGTTGTTGGCTAACAAGTAGCTACAATAATATCAATAATGTCAGGAATTTAGATATTTTGGTACCTTCACCAATATACAATAACGTGTTCTTATGTAGTTAAATTACATGTTGAATCTTTTGTTTGTATTTAACGATGAACTAATAAAATGTAAAATGTATCTCAGGTAACTCTTATGACGCATATTGTGGAAGGAGAATCATTATTACCAACCACGACTTCTCAATATCTTTTGATACATGGCACTAGTTTGCAATTCAACAACTCCTATATATGAAATAAACCTGATTTAAATAATAATCATGAACGTGTGTTTTGCTCAATAGAAAAGCATTCGCTCTATGTTTCATCAGCATCCTGATCTCAGGCGCGTTGTTTCTGAAGGAGTCCCTCTGCTCCGCCCCATCGCCGCTCCACCGGCACCCGCACGCCTCCACGTACCCGTCGATTGATCGATTAGTGATTCCTGGCGCGTCAGCTGCTAAGGTCATTAACCTCGTAAGTGTAGTGCATATGTTTGCTCGGGAAATGACGGTAATCTTTCCCGCTGGATGATAAGATTCGACGCCGACCTGCAACGACCGTTTTCCCCAACCAGATACCTCCCACCATCCCGTCCGGAATACGCTCTAAGCTCTTGACTGGTCTCCCTGCGTAAGTGGTAGTGCGATGCGTGTAGGTATGTGTAAGCAAGAGGCTGACGATAGGGTAAGTAAGGGGAAGGAAAAATCGTGCGTAGTCCACGGCCCGTTTGTTAGGGTACTGCTCCGGGATTCGCCTGGTGCTGATGGAAGAAACCACTAAAACTACCCATCAAACCAGGCGGCCGCTAGAATGCTCCTCCAGACAACAGTTGAATTCTAGCACCCTCTCAATCACGCACTACTCTCTTCATCTCAATCACGCACTACTTTAGATACTATGCGACGTTAATGAGACAGGTTTCTTTTTAGAAAGCATTGAGTATTAAACGACAGAAATGTGTTTTCCCAATCATTCCTTTCAAACATACAAGTATTCTACAAACTATCGGAAGTACCTGGCTTTTCCTGGATATTTATTCATCACAATTGTTCATTCGACAGGGGAAGGGTTGAATTCTAGCAGCAACTTAACCCCAAACCGATCTGCTCCGCTGCAGTCCGCACAGCCCAAGCCACCTTGCTCCCCCACCACCCACGTCCTGCTCTGTTCCGCCTGGTTCCATCTCTAACCGCCCTAAAGTCTTAGGCTTCCGCGGCCAGAGTTGAGATCTCGGCTGTCCGGGTGACGCCGCATACAGGGCTGTGTAGCCGACGTTTCGACCATCTTTTCCGAGACCAGCCCTGATGAAGACCTCGCAAAAGATGATTGAAACGTCGGCTACACAGCCCTGTATGCGGCGTCACCCGGACAGCCGAGATCCTAACCCGCCTTGCTTGCTACCATCACCGTCGCTACCACCATCGTTGCTATGGGCAGCTGTGAACAGATGCATTGCTAAATACATTCTGCATACTTCCAATAACAATTTTGATCAGCAATTAATCAAAGCATCATTTAGTACTGTCGATAATTTTACCTTGAAAAAGGTGCGATTTATTTTTTATTTTGTTAATATTGGTATTAGTAAGAAAACCCTACGTTTTCCACCTCGAAATACTTCGGGGTGGAATAAAGATTTGGTTACCGCGAAATTTTCTGGCTTTTTGTTTTTTGTGTAATACATTTTTAAAACTAATCTTGTTACAAAATGGGTTATGTACAATTTTAAAGGACGTACATCTCTCTACAAGACTGCTCTATAAATTATTTTTCGTAATCAATAAGATAGCAACGAGGTTTTAAAATTTCACTGATTTTTCCTTTTTATTTTGGTTTTGTCTCAAATGAATAATGGTCTCTCTAATGTAGTATTTTGGCGTACCCTAAGGTCATTGAAAATAAAACGAAATTTTATATAAATGTCTAATATATCAAGTTTGAAAATTCTGACAAGAGTGGTAGTAGGTCTAAACGTTTTGCTAACTAACCGATTTATTTCAATCAAAAGTATTTTAATACAAGAAACTGAAGTATTTGTAGTAGTAATTATTATTACTTAAGGAGATGTTCATATGCGACCATGCACTGCACCAAGAACGAATAACCGTTTTAGTGGTAAATATACTACTATGAAATGTTTTATAATTTTCTAGATATATTCATGTTAATGAAAAATTATGAAGATTATTATTTACAATAGATTTTGAAATTGTAAATCTCAGCCAGGCCATATTTACATTACATCGTTCATAATAGCGTTCCTACATCGCTCCTATATACAAAACTTGTCATTATATATATTAAACCAGAATTGTTTTCTGCATCAATTCGAATGGAAAATGAAGTGTCTCAACTGGATACATCAACTTAAACCACATAATATATATTACCCACGCAAATTTTCTTGATCGATGACCTTGATTCCCCCTCCCTTGAGCAATAAATAGTTGAAGACAAAAGTTCGGAATGAGCACTGATGACATTTCAAACACATCTTCATTGGCGCGTAATAAAATATATTTATTGTTGAAGACCGAGAACTCCTGGTCGTATTTTTCTAAAAAAATCTAAATAAATGACCAAAGTAGATCCAGATCCATCACAGACATACCTCGAACTCCTGAGGAAGTTAGAATTCAAATTATTGAGAAAGTTGCGAAGGCAAGACTGATATTCCAGAGATTGGCATTGCTTCATAAAATCTAGTGGCGGATGTCGTAACTAATACCCCCACTCTACCCGCATTTCTCCTAGCCATCGGTCAAGAGAAGTTGCGCGGTTAATACTTCAATTTCAAAGCCATTGTTTTCTGTGTGGTCGACTGAATTTATAGAATCACAGAAAAGACTGGCATGTGTACAAAGAATTTTTGTGCACACGGTTATGAATCTTTATTTGAAACCACCAATAACCAATGCAGATGGAAACCTTCAATTTGAATGAGCAAAACGTATTAGTAACGAGGATTTGGTTGCAGAAGAAGCGTGATACTACTTTTCCTGGCAAAAGAAACTGTACAGGCCGTCAAGAAGTGCTGAAGAGTTCGATGATTGTTTGATCAAAGGGATTTTGCCTAAAGAATAACGTTTATAAAGTCATGGAAGGATACTCATGCACTTTAAAGACAAGTCTGATGAATGCTATTTTCTTCTTGATTTCATGGGCCAAATACTAGGAGAATACCGATCCAATAGCTAAACAGCGAAATCACGCCTCTTTCAAACGTTTGGAGACGACATATTGATAGCAGAGACAGCAAAACATCTGTTGTATGTTTTCTAAATGCTGAATACAAAACAATAAATGGCAACTGGTATCAAAACAAAACAATAATATCGTAGATAATCGTCTCGAGTTATGGAAACAGCCGCTGATATAATTGCAGAAGTCCATTGACAAGTGAATCAACAAAAGAATACCTTCTAGCAGACAATTTCTTACATAATGTTGAATCGGTCTTAACTAATTGCAGTTATTGTTTGAGTCTGTGATTTTAAAACTCAAGAACGGTGCAACTGACTCAAGGAAGAAAAAATGTATATCGTTGTTACTTGCCATCATATCAGCAGTAAGACCAAAGTCATTTTTCTCTTCCATTTTGACAGGGGTTAGCGCATATGTATGCAAGGAGTGTGGAACAAAGCTTTCTTATTGATCTTGCCTACTATTGGATTCCTTCATCATACTTTGAAACTTAATTACTTGAAACGTCTTACATTCTGTGCATTAAGAACCAAAATCAAATAATGAAGCATTTTTCAGTAATAAGCTTGACAACAAAGATTATAACACATTGACAGGTCTTACACTTTCCACGCCTTTGGAGCAAAAATGATAATAATTACTCAAATTGAAATAGTGCCGCTTCTGCCTCAAAATTATTTTTGGCAATTCGTGTTTATTTGCTGAACCCATTCATAATGACAGTTTTCAGCTACACTGATTGCATTGATTGTTTCATGTACAACTTCATTACCATGTGCACATTTTTTTATGCGTAGGGCAATTTTTGTGATTTCATAATGTGTTTCATTGCACAAATTATGTAATTTAGTAGAATCGTTTTTTCGATTCCCTAGGTGTTGAGAAGTCGTAAGTGACGAAGGCTATAGCTCCTTACAGATTTCGTGTTGTAAGTGCTTTATTATGTAAATACTTGTCACTTTCCAAAGTAAATGCAGATATTAAATGATCAAATCACATTCTTATATTGCTGTTGTGTAGTACATTTACTGCTATATTTCAAAAATATAAAATTTAATATATAAATATTAAAGAAAAGGAAAATAAATAATAATAATAATAATAATAATAATAATAATAATAATAATAATAATAGGTTTAGTAGAAACAACATAACTTCAAAAGGTTTTGCTTATATATTGAAATTTGAATTTGTCGCCTATTTTCCAGATCACGTCACCAGTGAACAGTTTTCTCCCTCATTAGTAGAATGAGAAAGATTCAAAGTGTCCTGTATTGTCTACACATTATTTGATAGCACGTGATTACCTCTTGTAGCGGCCGCTGCAAGCGCTGAGGGGTTCAGAGCAGAGGAATGGCCCATGTTAGAAACAAAATGCCCACACATGCGAAATATACTGCCGACATGACACCAAATCCAGTTCCGAAATGTTACTGCGAAATTGCTCCCCATGATTAATGTAGTGAGAAGCTATAAATACTAGATGCCTGCACATTACCATACACTATTCAACCGTATAGATGACATGCCTTGCGTCCATCGGTTTCCATTGTTTCAAAGAATTATAGTTTTCAATGTTCTTATGTAGATTTTTAATACAAATTCAATAACCCATTGACGTTCGATACTTATTGACAAATACCTCTTATCGTATATTATGAAGGAAGTCATAAGTGCAGACTATAGCTGTTAGTACATCATTTCACGCTCCCACATTGGAAGCTGGATACTGCACTCCGACAAATCGGACGTGGAGAGCATGGCTTTATTTTTTATTTTTCGCATGTGTCGGCTGATGTGGTCATCAGTTCCTTATATGTAGTATATCACTAAAGCGTCCTGGTTTATATCCAATCCATGGTGAACTACGTTTGAAATTAATAAAAAAATCACATCTCGACAATATTTGTAAACGTTTGTACTATACTCAATACTTCTCATTTTAAAAAAATAAAACAAAGTGCTGTGCACTCATGTCGAATAAACTCCAAATTTCCATAATATAAATTTCGCCCCTAAGTAATCGATAGGGATAAGTCAACCAATAACTCTAACATTACAGCATGTAAGTGTAAAATAGATATGAAATCGTCTATTTTAAATTAAACAATATCTGTCAAACGGAGCAACAATGTAAACTTCAAACAGCCAATGATACCCATTCCTATTAGTGAAAATACTATTCTTTTCAAGTGCTTGAAAGCCACACGACCGAACGAGAAGATAAATGAAAGAAAAGGTGTAGTTTGTGTCGTGCGTTCCATTACCTCGAAAGATAATGGTGTTCCTCGCCGGTTGTATTGTGAGATTCAGCGCCGACATAAATGCCAGCTTGAGGGTAATGCGCTTCCAGGTATTTCTTCAAGCGCAGCACCGCCCCCACGAAGGCTAGGCTCCCTATTAGTCTCTCGATTTTGATTGACTGATTAGTGTTTCCAGGCGCGTCAACAGCTAAGATCATTAGTTCCGTAAGTGTAGTTCATGTTTTTCTCTGGAGGTGGTGGTGGTGGCGGTGGTGGTGAACCTTCCCCCGCTGGATGGTGAGATTCGGCGCCGACCTATCGTCGGATAGCTGGGTTTCCCCCACCAGGTATCTCCTCTAAGCGAGGCATTGCCCCACCCGGGACAAGCTCTGAGCTCCCGACCAGTCTCCCGCCGTGCGAAGTAGTATAGAGAATGTAAGTGTAAGATTAGTCTCTCGACATGTGTAGTAATGTAATGCATGTAAGTATGTGTGTATACGCGCCAACGCACGACCTTGTTAAGGGTAGTTGAGGGGTCACGGATGAGGAAGGGAAAAATTCGCGAAGACGTGGCTTATTTGTTAAGGAACTTCTTTGGCATTCACCTGGTATTGATAGAAAAAATCACGGAGAACTACCGATCAGAGCAACCGACTGCTAGAGTTTTTTCCAACAACAGGTGAATTCGACCTACCTATCTTACTAGTATGGAAAATTCGCCACCGTCGGGTCTCGAACCTAGGACCTCCCGAACGGAGACGCAGAGTGGCAATAGCAGTTTCCCATGACAGTAATCCTGATTGTCGCCTGAAAGAATTTCTAGGATTGGTCAAAAGAATCACTTGGAACTTAAATAAAATGAGTTCCAATACTAACATATTCTAATAGAGTGTTTCATAATCTACATATTTTAAAAAAAATTTAAAAAATGTTCATAAAAAATATTTTTTATACTCAAGGATTTTTTTTGATTTTTACTTTCAAATGAAAGGTAGAGGGCTTCTGAAGTGTTACTACTTCTTATTTATTAACCTACTTCTTATTTATTATGTATAAACAATCAATTTTCATAAAATCCTAAAATTAATAGAATGTCGCTTTTTCTGCCATTTGTTTCTTACGTCGTTTCACTTTCTTCAAGAAAGTCTTAGTCTAGCGCGAGCAAGAATACAGGACTGTGAGGTTATGGTGAGGTTATGTATACTGTGAGGAGACTGAGAAGAACAAATGGAGAGGGGTTTAGTTGTTTCTTTTTTCAGTTCAAAGATTCAGTGTCTCTAAATATAAGATGAGTAATGTAGAAACGCCATGCCCAAAAATCATTTGAAAATGTATCCCTTTACAAAAAGAATTCAATCATTGTCTGTGATGCACTGCATTTACCTTCTCGTATACGTTCGTATTTATTTATTAACGCAAAATAGTGTCCCAATTACGGCAGGTATTACAAATACAAATAGTAGTGTAGAGAAAATTATGTAATGCTCCTGAAAATCGATTTCAAGATTTCAATGGAAATACACGCTTTTGGGCTCTCGAATAAAGAAAAAGTTTTGTTTTTTGGTTCAAATATCTTTCCGTCCGTCGATAAACAACACTAGAGGATTCGTAGGATATTTCGCAAAAAGAATATTCCCCGGTCGATCTGTCCCGAATCAATCTCTGATATTTTGAAAACCAATAACAATATTTTTATGCGAAGTCCCTAGGACATCTAAATTTTCTCAAAAATGACTCCAAATTGGCGTTCACAGACCAACGGCAGTGAGAGTCAAAGATCGCACTGATTATGTAATCGCATCGACTACGAACTACTTAATAAAACCTCATTCCTTTCTGAAAATGTGGCGAGAAATATAAAGTGGTGGTGGCGGCACTAAAACAGCTCATACTTTCTCGCATGATTTCTAAATTTGCAATTTTCCAAATTCAGAGAGTTCACCGAAAATGAGATCTACGCCATTCTTTTAAGTGTTCCTTGTTACATTCCTGGCAAATATTTGAAGTAAAAATTTGGAGCGTTTTTGAGCAATTGTTTTTATATAAATTGAATTTATTCAGGCACAAATTTCACGAAAACGACTCGTTTATTAAAAAATGTACATGATATTTTTTTAAAGAGATGACTTTTTAGAACAGATTTTTTACAGCAAAAATCTCTAACCTCAATTTTCTAATTTTTAAATGTTAACATTTTGCAATTCACAAAAATGCAGAGAGTTTACTGGAAATGGTTACAAGAAATGGGGAAAAATTGTTAAAATATAACCTATATTTCACGCAAAGTTACTTGGAAACTAGTCATATTTTTGAAAAATTGTACATGTCTGTACTTCAAGACCTGTCTTTATAGAAGATATTTTTATTCAAAATATCTCTATCTTTAATACTCTAGCGGTAGGAAGACGCCGAAGGAAATTTGAACTTTTGTAATTTTCGAAAAAAAATAGGGATTTCAACGAAAATGAGATCTGCAACATTTTCTTAGGCGTCCTTTACGCTATCCGAGGAAAAGTTCATCAAAGTTAATCAAAATATGTGGAGCCATTTTTGAGAAAATTTTGAAAATGTTGAGGGCTCATGTAAGGTACCTCCAAAATCAAATACCTATTTCAAACTCAGAGAGTCTCGAAATCATTTCAATCGATCGAGAGAAATCAATTTTTGAGAAAACCATCTGAACGGTTCAGGCGCTAGCGTTGACGTAGATGGACGACCAGAGAGTTTTGTCGTAAATCGATTGTTCAGTATCAAGTACCCACAAAACATGGATTCTGACTACACAACTGATAGAGGAAGTAATTTACTACATGTAGAAATACGATTTATCCACTTTTTCCTTAGGAGGGCTCGGCAATAAGAATTTTCTGACCATAAACGACAGATTTCCGGCGCACGAATACTTTCTTTTCTTACATAATGCGAGAAAATAAAAACATTAAGAAATCAGTAGTTAATGCTTCCTAATACAAATATTATTTCATTTATTTAACATTTAATGAAATAAATTTTGTAGAAGGCAAACATTCAACTTTTATAGAAAAACTTAAAGAAAGGAACTATTCTGCATGAGAAAACGTTTATCCGTTATATAGGCCGTAAAAATTGCTAGTACAAGAAAGTGACACACCAAAAAAAGTGTCATTTTTCAGGATCACTGTTTTGTTCGGAGAAAAGCCATTTATTTTGCTGCTGAAAACAAATTGTTTACGCCGGTTATCGTGATAATTACCATTATGAATTCTTTACCATTCTTGACCTGTCTTTTTAAATAAGACGATTTTCGTCACGTTTCTTGCTCGCTGATGATATTTTGATACAAAATGCCTTTAGAAGTATTTGAAGATTAAGAAGAATAGAAACGATTGTAAGTAATTTGCAAATACGTTTTAAACGTTTCTCCATGAGTATTCTGAAAATGCTCCACACAAAACACATACTTTACAAATATATCGCTGTTGCTGTTGTTATGGGTTAACATTTCTTATGAAATTGAAATAAAATGCAAGTTGCGAATCTTCTTAAGGCATACGACAGGGCGTAGTACAAAATGAAATAAAATATGGAATGATGGAGGGCATTACTGAATTTTGGTCATACACTATACCCATAAATCGTCTTTAACATTTAACGAAGATCAAGAACTACTATCAATATAATATGAAATATTTTCTTTTGTAAATTTTTAATAACTTTCAGCCGATGAAAGTTTTTAAACCCATTAAAATTGCTATTGCTATGTGGGAAACTTGGATAAATTACTTGTACCTCTAATGTTTACTCCAAATCAACGAAAATGTGTTGTGCTATTGTCAAGATTTGTGAATAAAATGCTAATCAAGTCATATTTATTTTCAGTTATTCATAAACGTGTGGATTGGTGTAAGACCCACTAACAAAATGTGTCCTGGAGTGTGAGCTGTCGGTTCCCTTTCACATTCTCAAAATGGATAATAGCTTATTTTTGAAATGGTTTTAATAAATATGACTTTGGATACAGTTTCATATATAGTCATTAAATAGTACTTCTTGATCGTTAATTCGTTTTTTGTCTCGACAACTATTTAATTGAGTCTTCAGTAATAACTGTAGGAGGGGGCTAAAGCAATGCAAATGCCGGACAGCGGAGTCTAAAGTCTCAGCATCCAATAGCTTAAATATTGCTAATGTAATTAATTGATGAGTAAATCAATGCATAAAAGTAATACTTTCCATTAATCAAGTAAAAAATAGAAATATAGAACAGGGACATCTTATTTTGTAGCGTACAATGAATTCACTCATGAACCTGTTCAGTACGAGTATATGAGGCAAAGTACATAAATGTGTACTCATGTTAAGGTAGAAAGAGCAGGGACTTTCTACACGTAAGGAAAGGAAAAATATTCAAATTTAAAGATAATAATGTTTAGTATATAGGAACAACAATGTGTATGAAAAACATAATCAATTTAGAAAAAGGCATCTAATTCGTCCGTCAAAGCTTTTTTGTTAATTTTTGCTAATTGTGTTCACTGGCACAGTCAACATCACGGAGCGTTGGCCAAAGCATTCGCGGGCTTGTTTTTTATTAAATGTATGAAAACGATACAACGTTCTTACATATGCCTTCAGAACCAAGTAATTTACATTGGTATTTTGTTTTGAAAAGGGGATGTCTAGTTAATTCCTCCCTATGAAACGGATTAGTTTAGTTCTATACTGGGGTTGCAGTAGACTTATAGTGGCTGTAGGAAAATAATTGAAGGAAAAGAGTCAAGAGATTTCTACAGTTAGGGAATATGCAGAATGAGTGACTTCATATGCAAGTAAGAGTTTGGATACCAAGACCACGGTAATAGAAGCACATAACGCAGGAAAGATTTAAAAAATGTATGTGTTAATTTTGTTAACTGAGTTGCCATGGCTTGCATGGAAAGATTGTAAAGTATCGTTTGCTCACTGACAAAACCGAAGGCATTTGTTACAATTTGAAAAATTTGAAATTTTTATTGAAAAAGTCGAGTGTGTTGAGTTTTGTCGGGGCAGCGTTTATCCAAATACGAAAGAAAATCGTAGGGTAGGCTTACGAAATGAGTGACTGAGGTGTGTTTCGCGAGCGGTTAACATTCCTTCTACGCGCAAAATAGAAAGACCTTTTAAATAGAATATATTAGAAATAATCACGTTTCCTTAATGTTTGGACATATTAGATTCTGCGGCCAACATTCCGAGGCCTTCGGAGGAGTTGTCTCCCAGCAGAATTATACTGCTTCCTCTATCTCCAATCTTCTTTCTTCCTAGCAAAGTTAGATCGAAATGTGTGTGTATTTATTGTATCTTATAAAGAGACAATAGTTGTAGAAAAGAATAGATGGATAACTGAGTTTTATTGCTACACCGTGTTACTTGAAGGGTACTCGCTTTGTGGTTCTATGTATGTGTGCTAGTAAGCTGTGTACTCTCACGATACACTTCTAAAGAACAGAAATACTTTTTTGCTTTTAGGGACATTTTACCACGCAGAAAAATAGCTTGCATTAAGGATAGTATCGATCACTGAGAGGAATGTCTTGATCATGAAAATGGTAGTGGGTATTTGTCGAACACTCGAAAACGCTGATTTGAGCTTTCGCTTATGCAAGACACATTTTACGCACACGCAAGACAGAGCTCAGAGGGCGCAATGAAAAGCCACGTCCACACTTGCAAAACTTTGCGGTACGCACTGTTCGCCAAAAATGTTTCCGGTGCATATCGTAAGCTGCCGCCACGAAAGATTTGTGCCTCGTTTCGAACGTCCGTCCTCAGTGTGTGCGTCGCGTCGCTTAACGGTCGCAGTGAATTTGCCTTGTGGACATTTTTTCTTGTTTTATTTTTCTTCATCTGCAACTCATTTGTCATTACGGGACGGTGCACAAAGACGAACACTGATCTTTTTTATCGCGGAAGTGGACATTCGAGAGGTAACGCCACCTTCAGTAAACAGAAAACACGAACGCGTCGCGACCACACTGCAACTGATTGACGCTGCAAATTCCTTTGATGTGGGCGGGAGAAAGGAGAGAGCGCGGTTCGCGCACGGTATACGGCGTAAATTTTCGCGTGCGTTCCCGTTCGGCGAACACGTGCGTCCCAGTGCCTGGCGGCACGGTGCGCGGGGACGTTTGCAAGTGTGGGCCTTGGCTGTGTTGCGGGGGCCGCGGCGGGGGCCGCGGCGGGGAGGGGGCGGGGCTCACCCGGCAGTGCGCGCAGCCGAAGCGCACCGAGTAGCGCTGCTCGCAGTCGTAGCGCGCCAGCAGCTCGTCCGCCTTGCAGGCGGCGGCGGCGGCCAGGGCGTCGACGCGCAGCAGCGCCGACAGCGTGCGGCGGCAGGCGGCGGCGTCGGCCGCCACCGCGGCGCGGGCTTCGTCGCGCAGGGCGTCGAGCGCGCGCCAGGCGCAGCAGTGGCGCAGGCGCAGATGGCGCAGCGCGCGCAGCCGCGCCGCGCCGCCCGCCGCCTCGCACGCGCGCGCCGCCTGCACCTCGTCCAGGAAGCAAAGGCACTGAGTACTTGTATTTGGAGGAGCAGAAGTAGTCGTGGAGTTAGTGTTCATCTTATTGTGATTGGAGTTCGTGTGGTGGGCGCCGCCGCCGCTGTCGCTGGCATCGCACTGGGCGGCGCACGCGCGCTCACACACCGTCGCGCCGGCGTCGTCGGAGGGGGCGGGGGCGGGAGCGGGGGCGGAGGCCGGGGGCGGGTGCGGGCGGGGGTGCGGGTGCGGACGCGGGTGCGGGGGCGGGTGGGGGTGCGGGCCCGGCCACGACGGCATCCGGCTGACGTTGCACGAGCCGCGCAGGTCAGGGGCGCTCAGCGGCGCCGCCACGTCGCACGCCGACAGCCAGGGGTTGACGAAGGCGAGGCCGGCGGCCGCGTCGGCGGCTGCGTCGGCGGCGGGGCCGGGGCCGAGGCCGGGGCCGGGGCCCGGGCCCGAAGCGGCGCCCGGGGCTGCCCCGCGCCGGTGGTGGCCGCGCGCGCCGGGCCCGCCGGCCGAGGCCGACGCCGGGGGCGGCGGGGGGGCCATCAAGACAGCGAGCAGGAGCACGGAGAGAGCGGGGCGCGGGGCGGGAGCGCGGGCGCGAGCGCGGGCGCGAGCGCGGGCGCGGGCGCGGGCGCGAGCGTGGGCGAGTGGATGGGAGCGGGCGCGAGGCGCTGGCGCTGGCGCGGGCGCGGGCGCGGGCGCGGGCGCGAGCGCGGGGGCGGGCGCGGGCGCGGGCGCCGGCGCGGGCGCGGGCGCTGGAGCGAGAGGGCGCGGGCCGCGAGGCCGCCGGCGGGCGTCGGAGGTCGAGAGAGCGCGCGGGGCCAGGCAGGCCAGGGGCATTGTCCGGGCGCGGAGCGGGCGGGGGCGGGAGCGGGCGCCCGAGTCACAGGGGTCCCCGCGCGCTGCGGCGCTCGTCGTCCTCGCCGGGCGCCGGGCAGGCGCGCGACGCTCGCGATGGTGGCGATGAGAAGTTCAACAGAAAGAGGAGCTAAGAGTCGTCGTCGTTGCTGTGAGAGGAGCATTGCGCCGGAGGCAGGCGGCTGCTCCTGCTGTGGCTAGCGACGTGTTCCTGGCTGACGGCGGTAGCTGCGGCTGCGGCTGCGGCGGCGGCGGAGGCGGCGGCGGCGCGGCGGCGCCGACGGCTGCGGGGGCGGGGGCGGGGGCGGCTGCGGGGGCGGCGGCTGCGACGGCCGGCGCCGAGCGCCCGCGTGGGCCTGGGCCCTCTCTCGCGGCCTCGCCCGCCTCGACCCGGCCGGCCCGCGCGGCCCTCTCGGCCGGCTGGCGGCGGCGCGGCGGCAGCGGCGGCGGCGGCGGCGAGGGCGGGGGCGCGGGCGGGGCGACGGGGTGGCGGGGCGGCGGGGCTGGCGCCGGCGCCGCTGGCAAGGCCTGTTGCAGCGGTGGCGGGGCGAGGGAGGGGCGGGGACGGTCCGGGAGCGAGGCCGGACGGGGTACTTCCGGCGTCCCGGTGCGGCGGCGGCGGCGGTGGCCCGGGCGCGGGCGCGGGCGGGGGGCGTGGCGGGGCGCGGGCGGCTGGGGCCCGCGCGGGAGCGGAGGCGGAGGCGGAAGCGGAGGCCGCGAGGGCGCACGAGGCGGCGGCGGCGATGGCGATGAGCGCAGCGGCGGCGAGTGGGCGGGGGGGCGCTGGCGGCGGCGGCGGCGGCAGAGGCTGCGACAGCGGCACTAGAGCGACTCGGCGACCAGCGACCAGTAGTTCATGCGGTGGATGTACGCCGCAGGGAGAAGCCGTTACCATGCTGGCCCCGTGCAGGGCATGGGCTCTGTTCGGCAGCGGCGCTCCGCTCCCTGCTTACATGGGCGCGCGTGCGTTGGGCCTCTCGGCTCGGCTCGACGGCACTGCACTCGCACACTCGACACTGGCACGTACGGCACGGCACGGCACGGCACTCACGCACTGTGTGGGCGGTCGGCGGGGGCGGGGGCGGGCGCAGGCGCGGGGGCGGTGGCGGGGGCGGGGGCGCGGGCGCGGGGGCCGGGCTGCGCTGGGGGCGGGCGCCGCTGCTCCGCGCCCATGCTCGGAGGCTGCGCCTGGTGCTGGAGCTGGCGCTGCGCCGGGGCGGCCGGGCGGCCGGGGCGGCTGCGCTGCGGCCGGGCTGCGGCCTGGGGCTGCGGCTGGCGATGGCTGGGGGCCGGGGCCGGCGGCCGGGGGCGCTGCGCGGGGCGCCGGGCGGGCGCTGGGGCGGGCGCTGCGGGCGGCGCGGGCGAGGCGGGCGAGGGCCGGGCGCAGGGCCGGCGCGCAGCAGGAGGCGACGCCGGAGGCTACGCGACGCCGCGGAACGGAGCAGCCGGCCTCTTCGCGCACGGTGCGGCCGCCATCTTGGCTACTGGGGGCAGCTGGCGACTGGGGCGCTGCGGTGCGCGGGGGCGCCGTCGCCCGCGACGCCAGCGCGCTCTGGGCGCGGCGGCGGGCGGCGCGCGGCGGCAGCACCGTCCGGCCCGCCCCCGCCGATCCCCCGCCCCCACCGCCCCACATTCCAAGCAGCAGCCGCCGCCGCCGCCGCCATCGACTTTTCTTCTTCCACTTATTTTTCAGCGCCCGAGCTTCCGCGTCGGAGTCTCGTCTCACATCTGCTCTGCCTGCGCCTTGCAACATCACTCATAGAAAGAGGTCGGCATTAGCCGCTTATTTCTTAACTAACTTGGTTAACTATTGCTGTTTTCTGCGTGAAAATATATTGAAACGATCTCTTAGTCCTGTTTAGTTTCAGATCTTAATGGCTGTGTGAAAAAATGTCATTTGCACAAGTAAACGTGAACGTCCATTTACACATTCACAGCTGCTCAGATCATCAACCACAATACCTTCTGTACGTGTGCGATACTCCTACGCATAAAACAACGCAATAATCTTGTCCTACGCATGCAGTTGCGGTTTCATTTTCACAAGTCTCTATTCACAAGAAATTATCTTTTTCATATTTAAGCTTAGAAGCGAAGTAAAGGGACCTCATAACAAAGCAAACTAGTAGGGCCACAACACCATGTACTTTCTCACATCAGTAACGGTAAAATTATAATTCCGCGATTTCAGTCCATTTTAACACATCTCAGCCTTTCTAAATCTCATTGCCAATTGTACCGCTTTCGTCGTAAAACATTAATTCCTTTAAAGGTATTATATCATCACAAATTTGAGAATGCAAAACTCTGTTCCATACTCCTAGAAACACCACCCAACAATGAGAAGTTATCTGAGAAAATAAAATTGCCATATCGCGGCGTTCCGCTGTTTCTTTGCAAACGTGATAACTCCTGAAAGATTCTAGCAAAAGAAGTGCGGCAAATGCTCAGAGACTCATGGAATTACAATCAATTGAAACGCTCTAAAATATCTTAAAACAAGAATTAACTTTTCTTGTTTCTGTAATTGTGAACAAAATATTTAAATAATGGTAAAATTATTGGACTTAGTTGTATTATCTCACAAATGTTTCGTTTATTTACAAAGTGAGGTAGATTAGCTTTACATTACTATATGAGTAAACATGTCGGAATCTCTTTAACAACAAATTCACATGGGTATTTAAGAACTTTCTTAAAAAAGTATGCATTTGCCCTTGTGTCTATGCAATTTTAGAAATTGTTATCAGGGTTTCCATCTACGACCATCTTCATTAATCTAGGGGTAATCAATGCACTTCTGGATTTTTGTGAGTTTTGATACCAGTTTTACATTTTAACGCAATTCATCAATTTTGTGTCAGATTTCACCCAGCTGTGGATAGTTATAGAGACGGCTTGGAAACACTACAATTACACCAAGTATTAATATGAAACAATCGACAAGAGCTTTGTTTTTGTTCATATACCAAAATATTAAACTTGAAAAAACTTTTATTTCTGAAACGTAACCTTTATCATACTGAACCTCAATTTGGTAGAAGAATATACATAATAATGCTCATTTATTTATTTAACTTCATCAACATTTAAAAACTGTGTGACGTGCTCTTGGTGTAAATGCAATATATGCATGCTCTCTTGAGCCCTGGGATGTATGTTCTAACTCATATATTCTATATAGTAAGTTGAATTAAGAATTCATGTAACAACGAATGCTTTTAGCAAGAATTGATACGAAAATATTTGCTTCCTTATGATAAAAACTATTAACGAAGGCAAATCAGCGACAGCTACAGGCTATTATCCCTACTGATTTACGAGAAGGAATCAACTTACTGCCGCGATAAAATGGAAAAATATTCTCTGAATTCTTTGAAATATTCTCTGAATTCTCGGTAGTTCCAAAAGTTTCCGGCACTAAAAAATCGTATAAATTGTTACAAGCTGATTATGATAATAAACTGTATAGGCAATGTAGATTATCATTTGCAACAATCTAGCTGTTCGTTTGTTTGAGGCAGTTGTTTCTTTCAGTTGTTGTGAATGAAATTGCTGCAATGTTTAAAATTGAGTACCAAGTTAATAAAATCGCTGATGCGGTAGATACCTTCTAATAATTAAATAAATAAAAGATGTCCGACATAAAACATATATTTAAATTTAAGATCTTCTCGGTTGCGTAACGATCATCATCAGAGCTAATTTGCAGCGTCTGGGCTGAAAACGAAGTTCTGCAGAACGTTCATTTTAAATATGTACGATAAGAATCCTACGTCTGGTAACTGTTGACTATTCCACTCGTGAAATTAAAACCAAAACTATACACACAAAATGCCTCAATCAGGGCGGTGTATCTCAAAAAGTTTATTTCTAGTGTTGTTCACAGCCACAGCCAGCAAGCCAACATAATTTTCTCTATACTACGTGTATTACTCCATATATATATATATATATATATATATATATATATATATATATATATATATATATATATACATACATATATATATATACATATATATATATATATATATATATATACATACATACATATATACACGTACGTATACGAAATAGTATTAACTTAGCAAAAATACTTGTAGAGAATTTTATAATCTTTAAAATTGTGCATAACCCTTTTTGCACTAAGATCAACCATTAAACGCGTTTATTACCCAAAACCCAAAAAATGCCCGAAAATATCATGGCTATTGGCTTTCCGTTTTACAAAGTATTTCGAGGTAGAAAATTTAGGGTTTTCTTACAAATACCAATGCAAACAAAATTTTAAAAAATCTTCTTCTTCACCTTTTGCAAGGTAAAATGAGTTATCATCTGCACTTCGCGTTAAGTCACCTAATTATGTCCCATTCCGCAATTCGCAATACGCTCAAATACGACGGATTGCCTATACCAAAAAATACTCAAGGGGCCACGTGGCCAAACAGCCTCGGCCAGTCCAAGCAAATGGTATCTGACCCAGGAAAAATTTCCGGAAGTTTTTCTCCCAACGGTTCTGTATGTTTTTGAGGGTGCTGAATTCGAATTTGATATTGACCACTTCAAAAAAGGGTCGCCTTCAAAGAGAAAATTGCAGAAAAACAAAAAAAAATCGCCTTGTTTTCAGTTTATCGCGCATATCTTGAAAAATATGTTTTTTTCGAAACAATTATTATTTTAAAAAATATATAAAATTTACAACAAATGCATAATTATGTTAACGTTAAATTCCTGAAAAACCGTTTGAGCGCAAGAGCAAGATGAAACATTTTTACTTTTTTGGCCTCTGACCAAAGCGGGAGAAATAGTTCTTTCCAGCCATCATATCTCGCGACGGCACTCACTAGTTTCACTTCACCTTACTTGAACTAGTGGTGCGACAGAATGGCACAGACTTTCCCGAATTTGTTTTCTATCTGTTGCCTCCCAAGGAGCATTTTTTTGACATTTTCTTCATTTTTCGGTTTCGTAATGGTAGAATGGAAATAATAATTTTAGAATGTTAAAAAACACAAAAGCTAATTGGCAATTTTCTTTTAAAAATTTGTAGCTGTTTTTAAGAAAATGGCGTTTAAGCGCCTCTAAAAATGCGAATTTTGAAGCTCTTTTTCACAAAAAACTTTTGAATTTTCAAAAAACTTAGTCATTTAAAGCACTTGCACTAACAAATCTAATAATGTTTAGAAATTGCTGGTAATGTGTATAATAAAGATGTAAGAGATTTTCAAAAAATTACATTTGTGTAATTTTTTGAAAAAACAAAAAATGCCCCAAAATGAACTTTACGCCATATTAAAGGGTTCAATTAGTACTATCAGTCCCGAAAGTTTGAAAAAATTGGAGCCATTTATGAGAAAATGGCGTTTGAGCGTTTCTAAAAATGCGGAATTTTGATTAAAAAATTGTTGAGTTCTCGAGAAACTTTACTTGATTTTATTTAAAGCACATTTACTCGTAAAAAATAATAATGTGAACAAATCGTCGCTAAAGTAAATATTAACGACGTGGGCGACCTGCCAAAAAATTACATTTTTTTAATTTTTGAAAAAACAAAAGAATAATGCAATATGGTGTTTATACCCTCTCATAGAGTACATTAGGCACTATAATAATAATAATAATAATAATAATAATAATAATAATAATAATAATAATGCATTTATTAATGGCGAGGCTCAGGCCATAGGGCCTGCTCTTCCGCCTAACCACTCAATCTACATTAATACAGAGAAGTAATATTTTAAGAGGGGGGGTAGCTGTACATTTACATCTGGGAGAGCAAAACTAGGGACCACCCCGGCATACGCCTTAAGCGATTGAGTAAACCCAGAAAACCTCAATCAGGATGGCGGCTAAAGGCCGAACATTTTAAAAACGAGAGAAGTGAAAGAGAGGGGAAACACAGATGGAAATGAAGAAGAAAGGCCGAAAGAGAAAGAAGAAAGGAGAGAGACTAAAAGGGGGGACAACTGTACATTTATGGCTGGGAGTGCAAGACAAGGGACCACTCCGGCGTACGCCTTAAGCGATTGAGTAAACCCAGAAAAATCTCAATCAGGATGGCGGCTTAGGGCCGAACATTAATAGAGCAGAATATATACACAGTAGAGAAAGAGAAGAGAAAGATGTTCGGGGGAGAGGAGTCAAAAAGAAAAAATGGGGAAATTTGTGACAGAAAGGAAGGGAGAAGAAGCGAAGAAAAAGGAGGAAGAAAAAGTAGGTGGAAGACGTGAAGTTATTCCAAGGTTAAGGAGACGTTACATCAAGGTACATTCGGTTTACATGAGCACTTTACATAAGTATAAAATCATTTTTAACACCAGAGGAGTACAATACATCATAGGCTAATAGTAACAATAATTTAAAATACAATATTGACAGTATTCAGGAACAATATAAAAGTATAATAGGATCCTAACATCAAATTGTATTAATACCAATATATTGCAGTAATAGATTATGATGATAATACAAAAATAGCTACGAGTATAAGTACTTTTATCTAGAATGTCGCTAGTTACTTTATGTATATTTTATTTCATAACAATTCATTAAGATACACTGAAAATTATATGATTGTATTAAATAATTTACAGGGTGTGATACAGAATGGAAAGTGAAGAGAGTCATGAGGTATGGGATGGAATTTTGAATTTAGAGAGTGCGGAGAGTACAGCATTTAGAGGGTGCAGGTGACCGGGTGCTTGGAAGTGGGAAAAGTCTAGAGATTGAAGGAGATGTTAACAGCCATTCTGCATGTCATTATTCCTTACCCATGTGGTTAATTCATTTTTGAATTTACGGAAAGTATTTGAATGTTTTAGACTCGCTGGTAGTTTATTCCAAGCTCGGATAGCTGTAATGGTGAATGATCTACTGAACGAAGAAGTGTTGTGACGTGGTACACAAAGCAGTGCTGAATCACGAGCTCGATTTAATTTCAGAGGATTGAAGTTACTTATAAGGCGTGTTACATGTGTACAGTTTAAAATTTTATAAAGAAGAAGTAGAGAATGAAATAACCGCCTTTTGTCTAGAATAAGCATTTGAAGTTTGTCGAAAAAATCTGATACATGGTCGTATTATCGTCGTTAAATCAAAAATAAACCGTATGCAAGCGTTCTGGGTTACTTGAAGTTTACGTTGTAATTTAAATGTCATTTTGGTCAGAAGAAAGTCACAATAGTCGAAATGGGGCATTATAAGAGATTTGATGAGAGTCTCACGTGTGCTAACTGGTAAAAGTGTTCGTAGGCGTTTCAGGGAATGCATTGAGGCAAAAACTTTACGTCAGGTTGAATCTATATGCGAGTTCCAGCTGAGGGTGTTGTCAGTAAGCACACCTAGGTTTTTGACTTCTGAACACCAAGGTAGAACGGTGTCATTAATATAGATTTTAGGCAGAGCAGCAGATGAGATTTTATTCATAGTGCTTTTCGAACTGATAATCATGCACTGTGACTTATTTGGGTTTAACTGCAAGCCTAGGGACGCTGCCCAGTTGTTCAGTGTTATCAAATCTTCATTAATTTTTTGTGCGAGTGAGAAGAGGTGAGATGGGCTGACCGCTTAGGTATATCTGAAGATCATCCGCATACATTTGATGACTACAATATTTAAGCGCATTACCTACGTCATTTACATAGATTAAGAAGGCCAGTGGCCCCAACACAGTGCCTTGAGCGTTAACTCCGCGGTTAAGTACCAAGTCACTTGAGCTGCGGCTACCGGATACCACTCTTTGGGTCCTTGAAGTTAAGTAATTGAGAAACCATTTACGTGTCAGCTGTGCAAATCCCATGATTTTTAGTTTTGCGAGCAAGATGTCATGATCTACGGAATCGAACGTTTTGCTGAAATCCAAAAGAATCAAAATAGTTATATTAATGTCATCTATTGATTTTCTGGCGTCTTCTATAACGTTTAGTAGCGCGGTTCCAGTATTCCTGCCGGAACGGAAACCTGATTGCTGATCATTTAAAAGTGATTTTTTTGAGATACTGTTCAGTTTGCTTCCGGACGACTTTTTCGAGTACTTTAGAGATAGTTGGGAGTATGCTTATTGGGCGGTATTCAATAGTGTTTTTGTTTGATGCTGTTTTGGGAATAGGATGCACGAGCGCAGTCTTCCAAGATAAAGGATATTGTCCGCTCATTAGTGAGAAATTTATTATTTCGGTGATGATTGGGTAAATCATATCTAGGCTATTTTTTAGCAGTTTGGCATTGATACCATCGGAATCCTGAAGCATTTGATTTGAGACTTTGAACGATCTTGATTACATCCTCATGTTCAACGGACGAAAAGAAAAATTCGTCTTTGGATTTTGTTTCTGAGTTTTGGAGAAACGCGAGAGATTTCTTTTTCAAGTTACTGTCAAATGAAGGAACGTTATTTATAAAACTATGATTTAGTGATTCTAAGGAGATATACGTGTCAATTTGGGGATGAGATTTGCCTATTCCTAGATATTTCAGACTTTTCCTAAATCGTTCTCGAGTCGCGTGTTCTGCCGAAGGTGGTGTGGTAGTATTTAATTTTAGCGTTGCGACATTTCTGCGTGACTAAATTTCTGAGCATTTTGTATTGTTTTTTAAGTAGTTCGCATTTAGTTTTCCGGAAAATAGCATGCACTGCATCTCTATCTTTCATTAAATTTCGAATTTCATCGGTTAACCATAGGTGCAGGTGGACGAGTTACGCGTGATATTTTAAAGGCGCGTGCCGATCATAGAGCTGTGTAACTAAGTTAGTGAAAATCGCAACTTTATCGTCCAGTGATTCTTATTCGTGCACAAGGTACCAAGGAAGTGTCAATCCATCTATATTAAATGCTTGTTTATCGAATTTTGAAAAATCGCGGTATTCGAGTATGTGAGGTGAGTATTTAGGGCACTTCAGGTTGTAAACAAAATAAATTAGATCGTGCTTTGAAATCCCAGGAACCGGAAATTGACCGTGATTTCGAACCTTGTTTATATTAGACACTATAATATGATCGATCCAAGTTTCCGTGTTCTTGAATGGTTGGTGCTAGAGGTAATATTTCGAGGCACATGCTGTGAAAAAAAAACGTTTAAACTGCTCTGCAGAGGAGGAGGCTTTTAATAAATTATGATTAAAGTCACCCATTACAATGACATGCTCATAAGGACTGATCGCAGAAGCAAAGGTTTCATCCAACATATCTATGCTGTCAGTCTTAGGAGGTAAATATATGACAGCCAAGAGACATTTTTTTCCTAAAACTCCAACTTCGATAAAAAGATATCCTCTATTTAGGCAGTCCGTATTTGTTGAAGATAGTACAAGTTCGAGGCACTATCATTATCAAAAGTTTAAAGAAAAAATTTGGATCCGTTTTTTAGAAAATCTTGTTTTCGTAATTTTTTAAAATTGCACATGTTGCACGCAATGTTACGCGAAAACTGCTAAAATTTTCAAAAAATGTACAAGACCTTAAAAAAAGAACTTACTATGGAGAAAAAATTTATTTGAAGAAAAATCTCTATCTTTAATTTTGTAGTTGTTGGAAGAAGCCGAAAAAATTCAAATTTATGCAATTTTCGAAAATTCAGAGTTAACCGCGAAATTAGGACCTGTGGCACCTTAATAAATGTATTTTACTCTATTATTTCAAGAAATTGTAAGAAAAAAATTGGAGCCGTTTTTGAGAAAATTTCGGAAACGTCCGGGGGGCTTCATATAAAGTACCCCCAAAGTTTACGAAATCTTTTTCAAAATCTCAAAGCTTCGACTAGAGTCAGATCGACATGGGTTTCTTCAATTTGAAAAAATCGTCCGTATGGTTTAGGCGCTAGTAGTGTTCACAGACGGACGGACAGACGGACGGACGGACGGACAGACGGACGTTTTGCATCACTACATTCTTCATCCCACCATTCATTTTTTGATCTATTAGTTTGATTACCGATTTTTTTATTAGCAGCATCTACTATTTTCTTTTTTATATCTTCTCAATGCTCATTTACAGCTTTACTATCACTACCTACATTTCTTTGGCAATTTTTTAGAGCGTCCGCTAGTGTATGGTCTGAATTTAAAAGCCTTATTCCATCTTGTTGTTTTTATAGATTTCTTTAAGTAGATCTTAGGTAATTTCTTTTTAATTATACTAGCGTACCCGTGCGAGAATTCTCGCATATTAAATTGCACCCCCTTCCCTATCTTTCCATTTCCATACTCAGACGGAAAGTTGTTGACAAAACGTGTTAATTTGTTTAAAAAATTAATAATGGTAACTTCCTATGTATTTATAGAATATGAAATAAAAAGAAAAACAATGAAACTGATGTTTCAAAAGAAATTTTGAATAAATTCAGTATTATAGGCAATTCACAACACTTCCTTAGAAACAAGCATGTGAAATAATTATACAATCTTCCTTGACAGATTTTCGTTTTCCTTGATAGCCTCATAGACTTTTTCTGATAGTTTTTACTCTTGAGAAAGCTACGTGAAGTTGACCTTGCGAAAATACAGCATCGGGCGAGTACTACTCTACTCTTTAGAATATTATTTAACTTTATACCGAATTGAGAGGAACACCCGTGCAATTCAGTCGCCTAGAATATCAAGAAATTAGTTTAATTTCACTTACAGTTGCAGATTCTGCACGTCTCTGAATAGGTGGTGTTGTATCGAGAAGCGCCGGACCAACAAAATGTAATAAAATGTCCCAGAAGCTCTTATTCTATAGATTATGGTGCGAAGAATATTTCTGTGAGGCCTTTAGCCCCAAAATTACAAACTTTTAGTCTCTAGAACGCTTCGTTTAGGAGTTACTAAACTATATAGATTTTTAAAATTCTGCGAGAGTGTTGCAAGTTGCATTTGACATGAATATTGAGATGCCTTTTCTCAACAAATCCTTCACATTTTTAAAGTCAAAGTGCAATTTGCCACGTCTCCGTGAAATTGTCTTTCTTTAGAGACCTCATTTATAAAGATTCGTAGCACACGAGAGCCGCAAAATGCATCTATACTACTGAAATAACACAAGAGAGGATTTTATATCACATAAACAAAAAAACATGTGAATGATTGATGAAGCAGCATCTGGACTATCGTATGATGTTACAACTGTAATTTCGCCTTTGTTATCTAAGAAATATTTAATACAAATGTCATCTAACATTAATGAACCAATGCAATCTGATTCCTGCAATGTTTCACACTTTTCCTTACCGTGCGAATAGCACGCTAAGGGGGAGGGAAGTAAAATCCTGCGCCATCTGTCAGCCAAAATGACTTTAATCATAGATCAAATAGGGTTCATTTTTTCTGGGGAATCCAAATCTGCAATAAAAAAATGGGGGTTTTACGATTTGTTCTTCCCCTTTCCCCACCCCCAGGGAGTGTGGGTAGGGGGTGGAGTTGGGTATCATTGGATGTCCCCTGCCAAAAAAAGCAACTTTTATTATCCTTTTTTATTCGATGTTTAGTTTTTTAGATATTTGCTCTGATAGATTAAAATGGCTCACTCTGTATGTATTGGAAAAACTGGTTTTGAAAATTCCTTCTCGTGGCGAGTCAAGTGAAGCTTTTTCAACAAAGTGAGAATCGACCATACTTGTTAATGTCCCAAATATGCTGGACAGTGACAATAATGAATAAATGTGCACCCCTGGTCTTAATCAACCTATCGCATCACCTGATACGAGTAATAAAGAAGCTGACCGAGTAAGTTCGTCTTCTATTCTTCTGCTGTCTTCGTCCATCGTTTGCCATCTTCTGCTCTCTTCATGAGACAAAAATAAAATTTGATACTAGGAGTTTTCATTGTCCAGAGTGAGTTTTTAGAAAATTATTCACTCACTCTTGAAGACTAACAAGATTGCTATGAATTAACTACTCTGTATCCTTTTGTGCTCATCCTTCAGAGAAAGCAAAGATTTTTTTAAAATGTTCTGGATGCGCGAATTCAGTTCACCCCAGTGCAAACTCATAACTCTTCTCCAGTAAGATTATGACTTTTAACTGACATATTTTTCGAGTGGGGTCAGTGCCTAGTATTACAAAATAATGCGAGTTTATGATTCCACAAAGATGTCAATATGAGTGCTAAACGGCATTTCTTCGCTTCTCAACGTCTTATGACCTTGTGAACATTGAACGTCTTATGAACATTGTGACGTAGTGAGGGGGCCAACTATAATTTTGTCTTTAACAATGTCTACGAACCTTGTGACGTGGTGAGGGGGCCAACTATAATTTTGTCAATAAAAGATAACCTTCCATCTTGACAGGAACTAATTTGCCCAGGAAGTTATTTAAGTAGGCTGATGATAATGTGAATAACATTACCATTATATTTTTAGCAACGCTAGTTTTATCTGTCGCGTTTTGGGAGAAATTAAAAAATAAAAATAAAATAGTTCAAAAAATTATTTTTGTAAATTTTAATGAATTCATTATATACATCAAAAGAAAGAACATCTTTCATTCTTTAATGTCGCATAATTTTAAATTTCTGTTACAATTACAGCACGATTTAAAAATGATTAACTTTAGCAATGCGAGAAGATTTTCGAATTTTCCAAAATTAATATAATTTCGAAAAGTAATGTTTCGTAAAAAATGAAAAATGCATGTTTCATATTTTTGCTTTTACTCTTCCCAGAAAAAAAGTTGAACAATCTGGGAGATGAAGGACAATTTTTTCTTAAATTTATACAATTTGACATGAATGACTCATATCTGAGAAAGAAGGCTGCTCTATTTCAGGCAGACCCCAGCAGTGTCAGTTACAATTAATAAACTTAATAGTCGCATTTGACAAGCAGACTTCCATTTGAGACTGTATGTGTTTTTTTGCGATTAAGCGATTCATAATATATGAGTCTCATGGTTGCTTTGTTTGGACGTCACGATGCGTTCTGTCATTGACGCCCCGTGGTTGGAGCAGCGAGCTGCCAACGTGCTCAAGTGAACACGTAAAAATTTTTTAAAATGTTTTAAAACGTTGGTTTAAAATGTTTTTAAAATGCTATTTATGTATGTCCCACTTTGAAATTTGGCAGATTTGTAGCACATTAGTGTAGAAGTACATGAATATTTTTTACAATAACTTTAAGTGTGGACCTAATGCAAAAATTTGTACTTTAAAAATTTTAACATATTTTAAATATTTAAATTATATTTTTACAAGAATTATATTTACAGAACATGAAAGTGCATCTGTTTATGTTAAATTTAAGTGTAATTTTTTTGAAGAAAACGGTATTTGCGCAAAAAATATTAAATATTAGAGCGCGCATGATTCTTTGGAAAAAAAAACACTAGCCTGCGAATTTAAACTATTTGTTTGTTGCCTACAGTAAAATATGTCATTTTATATAATGTTGATGTGGTGAATCCGAATTTTCTATCCGTTTACTTCTATCACGTAAGGATTTCTTGCGAAATCACTTTTCATGTATTGTTTAATTACGGGACTTTCATCACAAACGTTTTAATAATTTTTAGCTTTAATATTTTTAACGTTTTAATAATTAATAACTTTTCTATTTTAAAGAAAAAACAATATTTATACACACAATTTGTTGAAATTAATGTGTATGGTTGTTAATGCACGGCACTAGGGTGTTTTTGCTTTATTTTATCATGTTTACATCACTATTGAAAAGTTTCACACAAATTTTAGCCCCGTTGCGTCTTACTAGAGAAAGTCCTCCTGTTCCTTTTTTAATCTTTTTAGTTCGCTTTTTAACAACTTGGTCATGTAGCGACCACTGTGATTGTTTTAACTTTAGGGGAAACTATAGGAAAAACACATAAGGACAAAACGAGCACACACAAACATCCATGCCCGAGGCGGGATTGGAACCCGCGGGCCCTCCAGGCAGATACGGCCCTTCAGCCTTAGCGACCTCGGCTATCCAAGCCGTCTCTTTTATGTTTGTCTTCAGGTATTTCACGCTTTAACATCCAACAATAGTCTGCAAGAATACTGATGCTTCAGCGTCCCTGGTACCTCCTTTCGAACTCCAGCACATCCTTGTGAAATCGTTCGCCTTGATCGTCGCTCAAAAATCCTATATTTTCTGGGAAATAATCTAGGAGAGAAAATAGGGAATGAATTTCCATACTTAGTTCCTTGTATGTTTCAAGAATGTTAGCCCCAATATTTTGGTAACCGGTTTCCAAACCATAGGTTTTCCAAAAGATAGCGACGGCCTTTTGCCGTTGACCCAGTGACCAAGACCTTCAATGCATACTGTACATACTTTGTTAGGTTGCACAAGGTTTACTTAGGTCTCTAAATTTGATTCTAAACTAGGCAAGATATGATTGGTTTTACAAAACCTGTAATATTGCGCCTCTGCTTTGGCAATGCGTATTTCCTACATGTGTTATAACAAAAGTTGTCTCGATTATTTATACATGAGAGATGCAACATGGTAAATATACTGTCATATTGAACTACAAACACAACATTCTACTACATAATAGAGCTTGAAATTGATTTGTTTTCCAGATGATACACACTAATGCAATGTGAGAGAAACTAAGATGGGATGTGTAAATTTTCATACAGATAAGACAAGAATGTGTCAGTCACCTAGTAGTGGATATCTACATAGAATAATGGCAAGGGTGGACCTAAAGTCACTCTAACTTCCTGAGGTGGTCGCACCCATATCAGATAAGAAACATCTGGTGCCCTCAGTATTTAGTACAAACACATTAAAAGCATTCTAAATACATTTGGTTTTCAAATCCTGACATTATAAAACTACACATGGTAAAGTACTACAGTTTATGTAATTACTATTTGGGCATACAGAAATTACACTATCAAGAAAATGAAATTAAAAAAAAATTAAATGGTACTTGATAGGAACTTTCTGACTTTAAATTTGATTTCAGCATGCTAAAAATACCCCAAAAACATTCAAACTTTGGAGGCTGAATTTCATCGCAGACTAGTGTAATAGGTAAGATTTTTGAAAGGAGTGGGATTAGAAAAAAAAAAAAAAATATGTGTCAACTATTTTCAACCATAGATCTCATGAAAAAAGTTCCAAGTCACTAAAAAATGGTGATGTTTTGTGAGTGTGCAATTTGACTTGGAATGACTCTTGTACTTCATATCTGTACTTTGGCGCCAATCTTTAAACCAAACATAAAGAACTTCACATTTTTTTAGTTTCTTGGTTTAGTTTCTTGTATAGTTTCTTCGAATTTTTGGAAGCAAATTTTCCATAGCTGCCTTTGCCTGTTATTGAATTTGAGTCATGAAATTCCATTATTTCAAATTCAAATTCAAATTGAGCCTATACTAAATACTATACTTCCACAAAAAACAAGAGAACAAGATGGTAACTAAGAGGCCACTTTCTAGTTACTCTCGGCAAGAGGTCAGCACATATAGAACTAAGTGGATAAATAAATAACTTATTAACATTTCATGAAATGATTATGGCCATGGATAAAATAGCATATACAACTCAGGAGAGAAGGACATTTTTCCCTCACTGTCATTGCAGCCCTCAAGTTTCAAACCTACTCCTCAGGAAAATTCAGGCACTCCTCTCCCTAGTTGAATAATCAATTTCAACATTTCTTACTTACACATAAATTGATATAGCCTGTGTTACAGAAACTCATCTAATTGCTGGTGAAAAATTGTATTTAAAGTGATATAAAATCTACAGAAATGACAGAATTTCCAATTATGCTTCTTGAGGTGCAGCAATTATAATTAAAAATAATATATTTCACCAACAAACATTTTTTTCATTTTTCAGACATATTAGAAAATATTGCTCTATAATGAATAATAAATAACACTAATTATATAATTTATTTGGTTTACAAACCTCCTAGTAAAACATTTCCTACTCAAATTTATAATACATTTTTCCAAACTTCTGTTCATACAATTGATTTGAATAGCAAAAACATTTCTTGGGGTTGTCATACAAAAAATCCTCAAGATATACTTTTAGAACTACTCATCACAAATAATAATTTAGATATTCATGCCCCATTTACATCAACATATTTCTCTAATCATAATAATTATATTTCCAATATTTTGGACATAATAATTACAAAAAATATAAATATTCAGTTTTATCAATCACCATTACCAGAACTTGATTTTGATCATCTTCCAGTTAAAATTAGTTTAATTTTTTCCTCATTGAATTAATTCTGTTTATAATAAATACAAATATACAAAATGGCATTATTACTGTTCATTTTTTTCACTTAATTTTCAATTTCCAAATAACTTAATTTCTACTGATAAAATAGACATTGAATTAAATAAATATACAAATACTGTATTATTGAAACAGATTTTCTTCAATCTTCATCTCATTTTAAACCTTATATGGTATGCCCTCGATCTCTTCCTTCAAATATATTAAATCTTATCAAATCAAAACAATCTTAGAATATTCTGGCAACAAACTCATTGCTTGACTTTAAAAGGAAAATTAATAAATTCTCTAGGACAATTAAAATTGCAATTCACAAATATGAATTTGAAAAATTAAAAAATTATATTGAGCAAATGCACCCTAATAGTAGGCCACAATGGTCTACTATTAAAAAATTGATGAAATATTTTTCTTGTATTTCTATCCTAAATCATGATACACATTCTGTATTCATGCATGAACAAAAAAGAAATTTAATTTGGGAATGGCAGTGAGAGTGTTTAGTGGTATGAAAGTGAGGGGTGTAAATAGTAGCTTAAGATGGATATATGCCCAGTGTTGCGTTTCCGTAACAAGGTGCAACAAAGCATATATTTAATTTTGAACAATTTCTATGTGGGGCAACATTGCATTCTATGTTATGTGCTTTGAATTTAAAGGTTTAGAGAACAAATTGGTAAAGTGATTTGGTCGTTATTTTGTAATTGTTGCTTTAATTAGGGTTAGTTCTATTAGTAATGACAGGAGATGGAGGGAAAGAGACACCATCCAAGTGAATAAAGGTAATATTTTCTGAATGTAATGACATAGTTTTTATTAATTGGATGATTTATGTGTATTATTGTATATTTTAACATGTGAATATTATTAGTTGCTCACATCTACAATTATATGAAAATTATTGGTCTTACATTATGAATGTTGAGAAAACGCAACACTGGGCATATATGACACCTCTTACTGGCAGCAACATTTTTTTTTGAAGAAACTTACTACTGACGAAATTTTAGTGTATTCTCAAAGAGAATTGGAAGGCATATGAAAATTCTAATAACTTTGATGTGTTTTTTTTGCTCCTCCTGACATTAGGATAGAGAACAGATCTATCTTATTCAAGAGTTCTTATGAATATCTTGGTGCGAAATACAATTTCACTGCTGAACAGCTAATTGCAGAAGTAGAGCTGATGATAAAGAATAGTAAATAAATAGAAATATCAGATTGTTTTCAAGTCATCGGCGCATCAGCATCGCACAAAATGAAAATGAAGGAAGGAAAATCCAAATCAATGACTATGGTTGTAAAAAATGGAAGAAATAAGATCTTACAAATAAAAATGAAATGAAGAATAAAGTAAATGGAAATGAGGCAATGATGTTGAAACCAATGTTTATTGATTACCCTCAAACTCTACTGGAACTCTTTGGTCTATTTTTTCAGATGATCAATTAGAATTTATAGTACAATAATACATGCCATTCAAAAGAAAATCAGTTTGTGATTAATTTTTTGTAGCATTCTATTTGGGAGAAAGAGTCTTGTTGCGACAAAGTGATGGTACCCTACTATGGTTGAAATGGTCTGAAACACATAAAGGGCAAACCAATTAACTTTGGTTATACGATTCGGTGTTGTATTTTGAGATAAAATTGTTTGATTGATTCATTGAAAGTTATTCCGGCCATGTCAATGGCTAAGATCATTAGTCCCGTAAGTGTAGGGCATGCTTTTTCCTTGGGATGTGCTTATGATCCCCCAATGGATGGCAAAATCTGGTGTGAACCTACAGGGTTTTCCCACCCAGTTATCTCCCACTAGTGAGGCACAGCCCCAGCCAGGACAAGCTCTAAACTCCCGACCAGTCTCTTGGCAAGTGTGGTAGTGTAGTGTATGTTAGTGTAAGTATGCCTAAGTAATGTGAGGATAGGAGAAGGAAGGGGAAGGAAAGATCGCACGTGGTCCATGACTTGTTTGTAAGAGTACTGCTCTGGCATTTGTCTGGTGTTGATTGGAGAAATTATGCAAAACTACCGATCAGAGCAGCTGGCCACTAGATTTCTCCTCCAGATAGCGACTGAATTCGACCTAACTCACAAGCTAGTTTTGAAAATACTGTCACTGTCGGGACACGAACCTAGGACCTCCTGGTCAGATGCACTGTTTTTTAATGATAACTTAAGTTTCGTTCTATTTAATAACATTTATTGCTTATTTCTAAAGCCACAATAAAGATTATACTACATGAAATGTGTTTATTTATAGCAGCAATCAATTCATCAAAAAAGAAGTTTAAAAGTGGTGGTATGTGCCCAGTGCTGCGTTTTCGCAACACTAAATTTTTTACCAATAGAAACACTTGTGCCTTGTATATTGTTATCCTACACATTTATAATCATTATAGTATTGTGTTCTGTAAATATTAAATATTTTGGCAACAAAAAAAGTTCTAAGCATATATAGGTTAAGGAGGTAAGTGCTTTCAGTATTGCATCCCTTAAATATTACATTTATTTCCTGATAATTTTCAAAACTAATTGACTCTGAGTACAATTAAAATAATAATTTCAATAATTTTATAGAATCATTTATTTCATCCCACAATTACATGGTTCCTTTCAGAATAAAATTTATTTCTCCCAAAAAATTATAAAATATCGTTCATAAAGCTTCTGAATTTTATAAAATAACTAATAAAATGTTAAAACCCTTTACTGAAGTATCCTTTCAATATTTATAGACAATCAAATTAAAAACAATTCAAAATTTACTGGAAAAAATAGTCTTTATTCATTGAGTTGAATTGGCAAACTTAGTAATTGTTAAATCAACCTTTCATGAAATGATTCATTCATATCTTCAGGTTGTATATTGAAATAGAATGATTCAACTGCAAAAGAAAAATGAAAATCATAATGCCAGTATATTGAACATTCTAAAGCAATCAAAAATAACATAAAAGTGACAAAGTAAATAAATTCATAAAAGTAACAAAGTAAAATACACTGAAAGGTTTATCTACTGTAAGACACTAACTAAAATATAAGTATGAGGCAAAAGGACCGAGAAACTTACCAATTAATTGATGAAAAATCAACACCAAAAATTGTATATAGACCAAATTTATGGTCAATGTCAACTTATTAAAAAATTACCACATGTAGGATAAAGAAGAAACACTTTAAAATCTTCCATTTTGGTTGGTACAATATCTAGAAGTTGAACATCAGAGAGCCAGTATGACTGGAGTAAGTTACAGGAAAGAAGCAGAGTGGAGGGAAGGGGTAATGAGGGAGAGGCAGGAAATTGGAGTGAGGAGGTCAGGAACTTTAGTAAATTAAATTGAATAAAAAAGGAGAAAGAAAGAAAAATAATGAAAAGAAAAAAATAAGATGTAAAGGAAGACACAATTAATTCTAATTGGCTTCAGATTATTCATATTTTTGTTTTTAAATAAATCATTATCATATAATGATGTGATTAGATTTGATTGTAAATTTTAATTAATGTATGGATTCTGAAATGCTACAAGAATGTTTCCTAGGCTCCCTATCTAGGGTTGTAGGTTCTAGGAAATTAAAATTATTCTTTTTCTGATTTTCCCGCATTAGGCAAACTGCCTGTTGTGGCTTCACAATCCTTCGTTACTTTTTTTTGTAGCCTTGTGGCCTTCCCATATTACCTATACTTCCTGTGGCCACTGTGGCCTTCCCACATTACTTTTTCCTCGAGGATTGGTAATTCAAGGCCAGTCTTGGAAGTCTATCCTGAGACATATGGTAAAGATGTTCTTTCCACTCTTCTTTGTATAATAACATTTTTTCAGTTAGTGGCTGTGTTTGTAGTTCTATTCTGATGTCTTCATTTTGTACTATATCTCCTTGAATGTATTCTATTATGAACCTGAGAAATTTCAAGTCTGCAGTGTCTATTTTCTTTGTCACTCAGCATTCAGAATCATACAATAGGGTTGGGGTGGCTCTTATCTAATAAAACATGAGAGAAGAGTCTCATTTCACTTTGTCTGGATTAATTTAATTGCGTCACAAATTCTTGATACCAATTAATCTTGTAATTACATTTTTTTCTTCTTCATAAGATATATATCGTAGATAATTAAAGTGGGAAACTTGTTTTAGCGAGCTAATTCCTATTACTATTGTAGTCCTTATTGGATATCTACTGTAGAATGCCACTGTCATTGTTTTATTTGTTGATATTTTCATGTTATATTTCAGGCCTAGATTATTTAACCTGTAAACAGCTATTTGTAGTTGGTTTTCTGTATTTTGTATGATTACCTGATCATCTGCATATAGAATTGTATTAACCCATTAAGACCCACTGTTCTCTTTTGGGAACACATTGGTTTGTATTTCTTGGAAGCAGTCTATCTCTCCCCTGATAATGAAACCATTATCAGGGAAGAGAGAGTGAACTGCTCAACCTCAGGAATATTCAATCCATATTTTTGCTGCGAGTCTGTGTGTTAGTGGAGTTAGCATATCCAAAGTTTTCAAGAAGTCATTCCAAGGCAATCATTTATTTTATTGTTCAGAAATTGTTTTATATTGAAATCTGAACATGCAGGTATATAAAGGAAACATTGAACAATAATTTCATGGTTATAAACAATCGCAACTTCCTTTTACACAGAGTGTGTGAAAGTTTATTTTATGAAGTTCTCAATTGGAAACATTGGGAAGATGTGGTGTATTTTTAAGCCACAAATTTTTTTTATTATTACTTTTTTATTGTTTTATTGGAATTTATTATGGCTAATATGCTTTTTGATTTTATTATTTTCTATATACTTTTGAAAAATATTTAAAATTGAGGAAATTCCTGATGTAGTGGAAGAAATTACAGATGACGAGGTAGAACTACATGCCTCCCAATGGTGGGGTGATGGGGCGCTTACAGACAAAGATGTGAGAGAAGTGTGTCTAAAGAAATGTACTGTGTATGAAACAAAAAATACAAATAAACTAGAGAGAGGTATTTACGATTTCAAGAATAAAGGAGAAATTTTGGCTGTCAAATGGAAAAACAACAAAGCAGGCCTTGCTTCAAATTATGATGTTGTTCGCCCTCTTGAGACTTGCAAAGCAGTACAAACAAAGCCAAGAAAGATGTGTGCAAATACTATAGCCTTCCCTAATTTCAAACTAGAATTTGCATATGGGAGGAGTAGATTTGTTGGATAGTTTTGTTTTTCAGTTTAGGCCAGTTATAAGATAAAAGAAATAGTACTTGCCTCTTCTTTTGAACTGTATTAACACTACAAGAGTTGCTACATGAAGAATGCATTGCATTATTTCTCCAAATGACAAGCTGAGCCAGCAAGAATTCACAAGACAAATTGTTGCTCACACAGAATGGTGATGTCACACCCCTCAACACCAAGACAAGGACCCCATCACATTCCAAGCCAGGACTGGAAGAGGTCATCATCTCATTCCTGAAGTGAGATAAGAATGTTGCAAAGTGTGAAAGAAGCAATATTACAACTTATTTGTATAATTTTTTCATATGCACTGCTCCCTTGTATTGCATGGTCTGTAAACCCTACATCTTCCCATTTGGGAACAAGCTGTAAAATTAATGGAAAAAATAAAGAAAATATTTTCTGTATGTGAATGTGTCATTTATGTTCTAAGTAGTTAGGAAAATAAAGATAATAGAAGAATTTTATGTTTTAGTGGTGTTGGGACAATGGGTTAATATTGAACTCCAAAATTTAGACTAGCATGTATTTCATTTTTCCATTCTTGGAGTAGATTATTTACATTGGGAACGAATAGGGTAGCAGAAAGTCCACGCCCTTGTCACACTCCTTGGTTTATTTGACTTTCCTGTGTTAATTCTTTCCCCATATCAATTATATTTATGTTAGTGTAGACTTTGAATCATATTAATCAGTCCTCTGTTCCATTATTTTCCATAACGTTTCGCTATTTATTTTGTTGAAAGCCTTTTCAAAATCTATGAAAGCTAGGTGTATTTTCAAATTATATATTCTGTGTTTTTGTATTATTTGTTTTAGAAAGAAAACATTGTCAGTGCAGTTTTTTCATTTGTGGAAATCTGCTTGTTCATCTAATAGTATGCATTCTGAGATATTTTGGAGTCTTTCATTTATTATTCCACTGCACAAATTACAGTGGGGGCCAAATTATTATAGTCATGACAGAAAGTGCGTAATTTTCATAATACATCCAAATATTTTGATTTTTATTATGTACATAAATTTTAGAAATGTTTAAAATGCATATTTCAACACTTCTTGTTATATTTTTGTTGTTCAAACCAATATCATTATTAAAATTGTGTGTTGGGAGCACTATGTAAACAAATAGTGTTATTGTCTTCTGACAGTGCATGGTGTTATTTTCAATTCTTGTAGTTTTTAAGCATTATTTGTATAAAATATGGGAAGATAATTACTTTTACTGATAGTTGATATTTTATATTTGATGTTTATTAACTGTTTAAACATTTAATACTGTATTCCTGCGAAAAATTATTGGATGTTGTGCTAACCTCAAACTGACGTGATTCAGAAAATGGGTAGAGCAGTGAACTTGACACCAAGAAAGAAAGAAAGAATTTCAACATTGTTAAAACATTCCAGTTACACCCAATATAAAATTGCTTCATTGTTAGGAGTATCTCAGTTCAATGTGAGAGATATTAACAATAAGATGAAATGAAATTTGATTTTGGATAATCTTCGCAAAGGGAAATGTGGCCGAAAATGTATGTGGTCTCTGAGAAGTGATACAAAAATTCATTGCGTCACACTAGAAAATTGTACAAAACCAAAAAAGTGATAAAGGAAATGCTAGAGAATGGTGGGATTAGAGTTTCTGTTCGAACATTTCAGAGATGGTTCAAGGAGATGTGAATTCATAGTTGTAGACCACTGCAAAAACCAAAACTGACCCAGGGGATGAAACAGAAGAGACTGAAATGGGGACAAAATTTGAAACATTGGATTCAAGACAACTGGAACAAGGTATTTGTTAATTTTTCTTTGCATATTTTATAACTCTCTTTTGTCATATTTTTAATATTAATTCTTTCACTTTCCCTTTGCCAGGTTTGCTTCTCAGATAAAACCACGATTCAGATACTTGTAGACAAAACTGAATTCATTCGATGCAGAGACAATGAAAAATACAACGCAGATTGTGCTGTAGGAAAAGTGAAGCATCCTTTATCAGTTATGATTTGCTCTGTAATAAGTTGCATAGGTAATGGACATCTTTATTTTGTTGATGGTATTATGCACCAAGATCTTATTGATCTTATTGATCTGATTTTGCAAAAGGCACTCTTACCGCAAATGAAAGAATGGTTTCCTGATAATGATTTTATATTTATGTATGACTGTGCTCCATGTTGTAAAGCAAAATCTGTCACGAAGTTCCTATATGAGACAGGAATTAAAGTTCTGGAATGGCCTGGCAACTCCTTAGATATGAATCCGATTGAGAAGGTGAGGGAAATTCTGAAATTTCTAGAGAAAAGACGGTTACAAATAAGACAATGTTGGTTGAAAATGTGATTAAAGAATGGCATAACACCTCATGCATACAAGAAGTCAGCAAGAAATGCATAGCAAGCATGCAAAGAAGAATTCAAGCTTTGCTGAAGGCTAAAGGCGGTTTCACCAAATATTGACACATTATGCTGAAATGTAATAAACGGTCCTTAAAGAGCAAACTAAAAGTAATTACTCTCATTTTATCATTTATGAGCATTCAGTAATCATTGAAAATACAAATAAATGCTGTGTACTTCAACTAACTTGTTTATCATTTTAGATATAACAAAATATGTAGCATTTTTTAAGTGAGTGTAATAATTTGGCAACCCACTGTATATGCTGCATTGAGTAAGATAATCCCTCTATAGTTTTGGATGTCATTTTGTTATCCTTTCTTAAAAACAGAGCTAACTTTGGCTGCCTTCCTTTTTTCTGGGACCTAGCTTATTTTCCAACACATGTTAAGTAGATGTAGTAATCTGAAGTGTAGAAATAGTCCTCCAAATTTTAGTAATTCATTATTTATACCATCTATCACTTTTCTATTTTTCATTTTATTTCACAGCTTGTTCTAATTCCTTAAATTCTTTGGGAATCACTGTTATCTCCTCAGGTTCTGCATTCAAAGTAATTTTTGCTTCAGGGTTGCACCATAATTGCTTTTAGTGATTGATCCAATTTTCTTTAGTTATTATATTTAATAGTGTTACATCTTTCTCAGCTCTGTTAAGATGTTTCATGACTTTGTGAGCAAACTGTTGCCCCCCATGGATGTCATTCTGTATTCTGTTAATAAAGTGATCCCAGGTTTTCATGTGCACCTCTCTGACAATTGTTTTTGTTCTATTTCTGGTGATTTGACATTGTTTCTTAGCCTCCTCTGATTTCTTTTGTTAAAAGTCTCTGCAAGTTTTTTGTTTTAGCTCTATTGCTTCTTGTGTTTCATCTTTCCATATTTTAATACCTCTCTTGCAACAATTTATTTTCCTTGCCCCAGCGCTTCATAAGCAGTTTCTTTTATGGCATTCTCAATATTACTCCATTGCTTATTAATGCATACTTCTGTGGGTATTAATTAAAGTTTCTGGTTTAGTTTCCTTATGATAATAAATTCTTTACGCTTTCTTCTTGAGGAACATAGATTTTGTATATTTCCTCTTCATTTGGATCTTTACTTTCCTTTTCCATCTAGCCCACATCTGTATTCAACTTGTAAACTATGAAATGATCAATATGTAGATTGCATCCTGTATACAGATGTGTGCCCATTTCTCTTGATCATAATTTTGTAATAGCAATGATGTAGTTGATTAGGAATCTATGGCCTTTGCTCTCCAGATATATTTATGGATATCATTTTTTCTGAAGGAGGTGTTTGTTATTTTAAACTATTGAAGGTGACACATTCTCTTAATTTCTCACCATTATTATTAAGACATGTTTCTCCAAAACAATCTATTATATTTGTTATCAACACATTGTCAACTCTGGCATTTAAATCCCATCCTTCTAAAGAGTAGTTCTTCTTGTTATGTTTAGATGAGTTTCTGTAATGCCTTATAGAATTCACTTGTTGGTTCCCTTTTCTTTTCTCCTAGAACACATACTCTTATAATATTTAATTTAACAGTTAGATTTCATTCATTCATTCATTCATTCATTCATATTCTCTGATGTTATCTCGCCATTTTTTATCTACTGAAACAGCAATCTCCACAGCTATGGTACAACTGGCATAGCTCTCAAAGACATTGGGGTACTCAAGCTTCACCATCAATGCCAAGGTCATGTACTCTCTAGGTGAGGGGAAATTAAAATTATGGGATGTATTTAGGCAATGTCAGGAAATCAAATTTAGATGACACTAATATCTTTTATGTTGTTCTTGTGCTCTTTCACTGTTGTAATTTACCCTTAATCTGACTGATAGGAGACTGGGCCATCTAAGCAAGAAATGCAGTGAACTGTATTTTCGGTCTCAAGGAATGGAATTGAGTCCTTTTCATTTTTAGTCAAACCCTTTTTTCTTGTTTCACCTTTAAATAATCTTAATATTAAGTTTCCATTTAAAACATTCTTTAGTAAAATGGTAAAAATTATTTGAAACATATGCAAAACAAATTCTACAGTGTTTTTTTACAGTTATTGTCTTGGTTCAACAGATCAATGCCAACAATAAAAGATTGCTGATCAATTTTCTTTATAATAGCAAGTATTTTACTGATATATTTGTAAATGAATTTCTGATAATAAGCAGGGTTGGGCAAAATACTTTAAATTTATTATTTAAATACTTCGCAAAAATACTTTGTAAATAAGTATTTAAATATATACTCAAAATACATTAAGTTTTAGATTGCTAAATACATATGTATATAAAATATTTCAAATACTGAAAATACAGTAATTACAATACTTTTGTACTATAACTTTTTGATTGCAACAATATATTATAATTATCAATTATAATAAATTACCAATTGATGACATTCATAAATTTCCGAACAATAACTTACACACGCACAGCACGCACGCACGCACACACCACGCACGCACGCACACACACACACACACACACACACACGACACAGAAAACAAATCATCAGACAATAAACCCCTCATTTGCGAATGTAGTATAAAAAGGAAAACAAAGGAAAACAGTCGCTCAACTGGAGTGCTTGAACATAAATTCAGGCATGTAGGCACTCAGTCGAAAATAGGTAGGCAAATAGGCAATTAAAAACTTGGAAAATTATATTAGAATTGAAATTAGGCACAAAAATCGCTCAATAAGCATGAAAATAATATTAAAATTTAGATGTAATACGTACTACATAAACAAAGAACACAATTCTCTAAGACCAAATCAAATTTCTTCGTTTGTCAAAATATATTGTGGAGTTAGATAATATTTCTTAGGAGTTGACTCATGTGGAATTTTATGTTTTGTAAAGAACTGGTTATTCGGATTTTCAAGTTTTGAAAATGGAATGTTTGTGGCTTGGCATAAGTCAGTGTTGAATTCATTCTTGTCTTCATCTTTTGACTGCACTTGATGAAGAGGAGTTGAATAGTTTATTTTTTTTCACTTTTTTCGCATATTTTGCATGAGTTGCTATGCTTTTACTTTTCCCACAGGGAAAGTTATGTAATGCTACACGAAAAAACGGCGGATTTTTAGGCAGAAAAACTCTTATTACTAGGGCCCATGGTAAAGAAAAAGTGGATAAATCCAGTTGCTATTTTAAGAAAAAGAATCTCTTAACATGTGGTGCAGCCAGAATCCCTGTTTTGTGGGTCCTCGATACCGAAAAAACCAATTGAAAGCACGACACATGTCCGTCCGTCTGTCCGTGAACAACACTAGTGACTAAACCACAGAGAATCTCGAGAACCACAGTTTGTTTAGTGGACTAAACCGTTCAGCCACTTTTCTCCAAAGTTGATACTCCCCGATCGATGTAGCTGATTTCGTGGCCCCTTGACTTTGAAACCAATATTTTAATTTTGGGGGATATTTTACATAAAGCCCATGGGACATTTTCAAAATTTTCTCAAAAATGGCTCAATTTTTTTCTTTAAACTTATGGTATGCATAGAGCCTAATGTACTCTATGAGATGACATATACGTCATATTGCTCTATTCTTTGTTGAATCAAAAATTACAAAAACGTAATTTTTTTGACTTTGTCTCTCACGTCGTTAATATTTTCATTGGTGGCAATTTGTTGACATTATTATGTTAATGAGTACATGTGCTTTAAATAAAAGTTTCTCAAAAACTCAACAGTTTTCTGTGAAAAAAACCCTCAAAATTCCGCATTTTCAGAAACGCTCAAACGTCATTTTCTCATAAATGGCTCCAAATTTGTTTCTTCAAACTTTTCAAACAGGATCGTGCTAATTACTCTATAATATGATGTTAAGTTTATTTTGAGTTTTTTTTAATGACGCAAATGTAATTTTTTTGAAAGATCTCTCACATCTTTAATATGCACATTATGGGCAATTTGTAAACATTATAATGTTTGTGAATGTAAGTGCTTCAAATGACTTCAAATAAAGTTTTTTGAAAACACAAAATGTTCAGTGAGAAAGAGCTTCAAATTTTGCATTTTTTGTACAGCATTTAAACGCCAAAACAGCTTCAAATTTTTAAAAGAACATTGCCATTTAGGATGAAGTTTTTGTGTTCTTTAATATTCTAAAATTAATATTTCCGTTCTATCATTAGGAAACCGAAAAATTAAAAAAATGTCAAAAAATGTACAACGAAATGTATTTTTTCAAAACTACAACTTCAAATAAGATCATGCTTAATTTTTAAAAATACGAGTAGTTTTTCTATAATTTCGTAACAAACATAATAGCCCGCTGCAAATTTACTGCGCTTCAGACAGCTGGATGCATTGTAATTTACAATTTGCAATTTTGTATATTATTTCTGTTTTCGTTTCTTGCATTAGACCTTTTGTTATACATTTACACATTCATCTTTTAGAAATTATTTATTTTGAATTTTTTTTTACTTTATTTCTACATGTTCGACAAGTTTGTCCTTCAGGGGTTTGGACATTACAAATACATAACTGGCAATTTGATACTCACAGGAACCGTGTACTCGGAATTATTAACAATTAAATTTTGAAAGGAGGTTATGTAATTAAAAAATGTTTGTAAATAAAATGTTGAATAGAAAGATATTGTATTGTAAATGTAGAATTTATGGTGGATGAAATACATCTTTAGGAAATTTTGATTGCATATGTTGAGGAATATTAAATACGTTTGACTTAAATTGAAAGTGCGGGTCTGTTGTAAGTCATCCAAGGAGTTGAAAAATTTAAGGCTTTGTGAACGAATTAGAGAGTGGATAGTGTCAGTTTTCAGTTCATTATGGAGTTGAGAGTTGGGAATTTACCAGGGTGCATGAAATATTTTTTGGATGAATTTATTTTGGAGAATTTGTAATTGGTTAATATGGGCTTTGGCAGCATTGGACCAGATGGGGCAAGCATAAGTAAGAGTAGGATGAGTAACTGTGATATATATTAATTTTGCTGAGTGAATGTGTCTAGGTGATTATAATTAATGAGGGAGTGTAATTTATAAATTTTAGTGTTAGCTTAAGTTTAGTGTCTAAGAGGAGTCCAAGATATTTGATAGGTGTGTTGAGTGATATCCAGGGAATAGCTTGATTCAGAATTAATATTTCTGAAGGGGTGATTGGTTTACAAAGTATGAAGATTTTATCTTGACATTTATTCATGTTAATTTTAATTTGTCAATTTAGAGGTCCAATTTGTATAAAGCAGGAGAATTGTAGTTTATTTTTGGCAGTTGTTAAATTTTTATGACTAATGAAGAATGCAGTATCATCAGCAAAGAGGACTAATAATGAGTATGTAAAGTTAGAAATCTCAGAGACATAGATGTTAAAAAGTAGAGCAGACAGACTGGACCCCTGGGGCATGCCCGCACCAATTGAAAATAGTCTAGAAAGATTGTAATTAATTTTGACATGAAAAGTGCGATCAGAGGGAAAATTTTGAATTATTTGGAACAAATAAGTAGGAATTCCAATTTGGAGTAATTTATAAATAAAACCATGATGCCAAATTTTATCAAATGCTTTTTCGATGTGCAGTAATAATACAACAGTATGTTGTTTTAGGTGAAAGGAGTTTTTGATTTGTTCTGTTAGTCTTAAAAGTTGATAAGCAGTTGCATGCGGATGAGTGAAGCCAAATTGAGGGGGAGGAATAATTCTGTTAATTGTAGTGAAGTGTAATAATCTGTGATTTATAAGGGTTTCAAATATCTTGGAAAGAGAAGAAAGTAAACTAATAGGTTGATGAAGTCCCTAGGATCTTTTTGTGGTTTACAAAAGGGAAGTACGATTGCTGTTTTCCCAGTAGTTGGGAAGTAATTAAATCTCAATGAGGAAGTTAGAACAGAATAAAAGCAGCAATTGATCTTTTACCGAGTGACTTCACTGTTTGATTACACAGGCCACTGACCAAATTTTTGTGTGCGTTCACCTAATTCTTATCATTTGAAGTGTGCTGATTCCAAAAATAACATTAAAAATGCTTGTATCAGCCACCATTTGTTCATATTTTAACATTTTTCAGCATAACTAGGCAAATGCAGCTCTGAGTATCTAGTATGTTTGAGTTATAAGAAGTTAAAATAAGAAAGTATTAGGTCGACGAAGAGGATATTTTACTCTTTGATAAGATGTTTGACAAGCAGTACCATGTTGATTTTATTGAGGTGCACATGTTTGCATTGTTGCTGTCAAGATAAGATACTAGTTTAGCAGTTAGTGTTCAGTCACGGTTAGTCATGGTTGTAAGAACAGTCCTGATAGTTTTTGTTATATTTGTGGCAAATTGGTGATTAAAAATACTAACAGATCATTATAGACTTTGTTAGAAATACGTATTTTTCATACATGGGAATTAAAGTTGGTGATCGGGACAAATCTTGGGCCCCTCATAAAATATGTTATATTTGTAAAATAAATATAATATTAAAATTATAATATAATTTAATATAATAATATTAAATAATAATAATAATAAATAATAATAAATTTAATAATAAAATAATAATACATTTAAATAATAATATTAAAATTATAATATATATAAAATTTGTAATAAAATATGTTATATATGTTATATTTGTGCAGAAGACCCTCGAAAATGATCAAAAAGAAGAAATCATTCTGTAGATTTGCCACTCCAATGATACAGAAGGGAGCCAAGGAATCATTTAGAATAATTGCTACATTTTGCATTCACGGTACTGGTTACAAAAGAAAAAAAAAGAAAAAGAAAGAAAGAAAAAAGAAAGAAAAGAAGAAGTCATTCAGTACCCTAGCCTTCCACCTGCAATGCGGCCAATAGGTCGCAGTTTGAATCTGTCTGTAACTGAACTACCAGTGGCTATTGTAACTCTTAATCTGGATAATATGTCAAGTAATGAATCTCCCTGTGATAAAGATAAACCAGCTGACAAACTCAGAGTTCAGCAATTTGCTGCTTTTTTCAAACAAGAACAAGATTTTGTATATTACTCAAATATTGCCAATCAGGTGAATGAGTTCAGAATTCAATACAAAAAAGAATGGAGGCTGTTTATCAATTCCTCTAAAACTATTTTAAAAGCAGTTCTATTAAACAATGGTGACACCTACTCAGTTGCTTATAAAGCTCTGTTGGTATTTTAGAAGACGTTTATTTTTCATTTTAATTGCATTTATAGCATATTTTCCCATATCTTTATAGATCAAATTCTGACTAAACTGTGGGTGATGGATAGAAATAGAGTTCAGATGCAGATTCAGCACCCAAAAAACTATTAAAATCAGCTATCAATATTTAAAAAGTTTTTTGAAACCCTTTTTTTGTTGGCCAGTGTTATTGATAGTATCCAACCCTGGAGATTTGTGAGATTTTAGTTTTTTAATAATTGAATGAATTTCAGAAAGGGAAATATAATCAATATTTTGGGGAACATCAAAATTTGGAAGAGTGAGAAAATTGCTAACAAGATTGTGAAAGTGAATGTCAGTAGTTGAATTAGGAGTGAATGTATTTTGGAAATGAAGACCTAATAATTGAATTTTGTCATAGTCATTTATTGCTGTAGTGGAATGTTGTTTAAGGATTGGAATAGATGTTTTTTTACAGATTCTTTTGATTTGGTTTTGTGTGATTAGTATATCTAAAATATCTGGGATGATATTTTCATTATATGAATAATACGTGGGTTTATTAGGGGCATGAATTTGAAGATTATGATTATCAATAAATTTGTGTAATTTTATACCATTTGGATTATTATTAAGATATCCCCAGAATTGATTTTTACAATTTAGATCGCCGAGTAGTATGATATTGTCTGTTGCATTGTTAAATATACTTTTAAAATAAGTCAGTAGGAAATTATACTTTGGAGGCTTATACGCAATTGTAAGGTGGTAATGGATTTGATTGATATTGATTATTAATGTAATGAATTTAAGCGAGGGAGTGATAAGTGTATTTATAAAATGTTTGAGTTTAGAAGATAGCTACGCCACCCAATGCTATATTGTCAATTCTGTCAAATTTGTATATTTTATATCCATGTAAATAAAATTTTTCATTGGTTTCGTGAGATGAGTTTCGGTGATACATGCTATTTGGATGTTACGGGAATAAAGAAAATGTTAAAATAATTGAAGTTGCCTTTTAATTCCATTGATATTCCAATTGAGCAGTGTTATGTAGTTAGTTTTCTTAGACATTTTGTTAGTTCAGAAGTGATTCTATGATTTGTTGCCCCGTTTGCAAATGTAAAGTGAACGTTTAAACTCGTTCGCTTTACATTTGCAAGCGGTAGAATTAGGAACTACTGTTGTTTTGCAAGTGAAGGCCCGAACACACAACCGAGAATACACGAATGTTTAGTGAAAAGAAAATTTTTGGGATGTTATGAGGTTAAGCGGGAAATTCCGACTCTTCGAAACTTCTACAATGCAGTTAAAGAAGACCCAGACATGAAATTTCAGGAAAATAACATTTTGGAAAATTTTTGGCCTTTCTGACAGTAAGCTAGGAGTCGCGCCCTTAAATGATTAAGATAATATACAATAAAATAGATCACTCCACTCGCTATTCACAAAATTCACGTACAATTTTTTTATTTCTTCTTTACACATATCTATACTGCGATTTTTGTAGGAAGAGCTCTCAAGATAACTCAAATCCCATCTTCGCGATGGAATATGTCACGGCATTTCGTATCATTCACAGTCGTTCCGCTAGATTTCGCACAATCGCGACCGTATGAAGCAGTGCTTGCGATCATGCGACTTCTACCGGCAAGACCGAGGAAAGACGCGAAATGCCGTAACATATTCCATCGCGAAGATGGGATTTTTTTTTTTTTTTATTAAAGCTTTTTAACTTCCTTAAGGAAGTTATTTGCTTTTCTTAAATTGTACATTTCATCTCTTTTATACATTGGATTAGTTTTACATTATTGCTTTTACATTATGAAAAAAGTATCAATTTCTCAACATTACAGTATTCTATGTAACAGTATTTTATGAAATGAGGAAGATGGGATTTGAGTTATCTTGAGAGCTAGAAAAATCGCAGTATACTACTTAATGGTTATGTTCTTGGCCGCCGGGGGTTCTGTGTGCTTCTCACCGCCATCTATATCATATTAAACGGTCAGTATCCACTGCAGACGCGCGTTTCTCATTCAGTCGGCGGTGACTTCATGTAAACAGATCGCAGCGCTCCGTATGCTAATGTAAAGTGAACGAGAAATATACGGGAAAGTAAAAATGTTTGCTTCCGTGTAATAGAAACTATTTTTCTTCGAAAAACGAACTACAAATTTGAAATAAAATGTATCTTGTGAAAATAACCTAACTCCCTACTCCTCTCACGACTAGCCAAGCGAGGGCTCAAGAACACGTGTGTGGATAATACATAGTATCTTCATTAAAATTCTGATAAAAATACCAGGATCCTGGCATGTTTTTTTTAAATTTTATTTATTTTTTTCCCTGAAGGTAGATATATAGGTAGTTATTTAAATTTTACATATGTAATTTTCATTCTTACTTATTCTAAACTAACTATACAATGGGGAAGAGTCCCACTATGAGTCCTCTAATCTGGTTCTATGATTGCGAATTTGATTTGGAAAACATGGAAATTTTATTTTGATTCTCGTTCTATGGATTGGATTTTTTGTGAGTCTGAATTCAGTGAGTACTGGAATTTGATGGATGTTATAATAGAAATTTGTGGCAAGGTAAGTGATGTGATGATCTAATGATTCTATATAGAATTCCTTCTGAAGCTGATTATTAGAAATGAACCATGAGGCGTTAGTAATGGATCTCAGAAATTGATTTTGAATGATTTGGAGTTTGCGAATATTGGTCTTGGCGGCATTAATCCTTGTGGGACAGGCGTAAGTAATCGTGGGTCTTATTATGTTTTTATATAATGCTCTGGCAGTATTGTATTGTAGTGAGTTGTCTGTTTATTATCGGTTTTAGCTGAAGGAGTTTTGTCTTGATTTTTAATAGTTTTGATTCAATGTGATCGCGCCAGTTTAATTTAGTATCGAGATATAATCCTAAGTATTTAACTTTTTTCTTGAGAGGGTACCATTCTATAGAGATGTTGTTCATTGTTAGAGGATTAGGGGAAGCATACGGTCTAAGTGAGACCATTTTTGCTGCTGTTTTGGTGGGGTTTAACTGTATTTTGTACTTCGCGGCGCAACTGTCAAGTGTGTGCAAGTATAATTGGAGTTTTGCTCTTAGGTCTGCTAGTGAATTGCCAGAGCTTACAGTGCTGTGTCATCTGCGAACTGAGCTAAATGAATGTTTTGCGATTTAGGGATGTCTGCTGCGTAGAGTAAACAGAGTTGATGATAAGGGGGATCCCTGAGGTACAAAAAAAATAGTCCTGCTTTAATACACCTGGGGTTAGAGAGGTGGCTATTGACATTGATGGGAAAAGTTCTTGATAATGGTGTGTAGGCAGTGAGGTGTGCCTATTTGGGTGAGTTTGTAAGAGAGTGCTCGGTGCCACGTGCGGTCAGACACCTGTGCTATATTTAAAAGGAGAGCTATGGTATATACTGCGATTTTTGTAGGAAGAGCTCTCAAGATAACTCAAATCCCATCTTCGCGATGGAATATGTCACGGTATTTCGTATCATTCACAGTCGTTCCGCTAGATTTCGCACGATCGCGACCGTATGAAGCAGTGCTTGCGATCATGCAACTTCTGCCGGCAAGACCGAGAAAAGACGCGAAATGCCGTGACATATTCCATCGCGAAGATGGGATTTGAGTTATCTTGAGAGCTCTTCCTACAAAAATCGCAGTATAATGTTTTAACTGGAAGGCTGTGTAGATATGTTCAGTCAGTCTTAGCGGTTGGTGTTGCGTAGATATTTTCTCTGTGAAACCGAATTGAACCTTGGGAATTGAATTGGTTACTTTCAGATTTTTTTTACTTTAGTTAGAATTAATTTTTCGAAACGTTTTGAGAAGGTAGTAAGCAAGCTAATAGGGCGATAACTATTAATATATGTTCCGTTCTTTCTTTTAGGTTTCGCTATGGGGATTACTATTGCATGTTTCCATGATTGGGGTAAATAAGCAGTCCTGAATATATATATATATATATATATATATATATATATATATATATATATATATATATATATATATATCATTTAAATATGCTATTGCAGATGTAAGTAGGTTTTCAATTGCCACATTGGTGATATTGTCATGTCCTGGTGCTTTTTTGCTAGGATATTTTTTTAAATTTCTGTGGAAGAGGCGAACTGTATATTATGGTGTGGTCCGTATGAGTATGTTTTGCTACCTTGGGTGATTTTGTCATGTGGTGGAAGTTGGTGTTATTAACTACAAACGTTGTTTCGAAAAATTTGGCGAGTTCTTCTGCTTTGTGAATTGATGTGCTGTACCGGCGGGCGTATTTAGCGGGGGTATTTGTTTGTTTTCTTTAATATTGTTCTTGTAAATTGACATATAGAGTTATTGCTACTGCTTAATGAATTTATAAATTCATGGAATTGCTTATTGTTATGGCATGTCTGGCAACACTGTCGAAAGGTACGGAATAAAAACAAGAATGACCGAAATAGACTGTACTCTGCATTTTTGCGACGGTGCTGCGATTACAGTGAGGTCGATTATTTTTCTCGTCGCATAATACGAAAATATGTTTGTACTGTCCATCGAATTTTCCCGTGTAGTTTGGAAAGATTTGACAAATTAAGTTAACAAGCTAGTTATTTACGGATTTTTGTGTATTTGTATTACGCATTCAAACTCTAGCAATGGATAATGCTAGGAAGAAGAAATACCAGAAGAAATGGCAGAAGATGAAACAATTACTGAAAGAATTCGTGTTTGAAAATGCAGCATTATGCGATGAAATAGCATATACACAAGAAAAACAAATAGTGATCCGCGAAGAAAATAAATTTTTACTGAGGAGATGTCATCGATTGCAGAATTTTGTCGAACAAGAGTCAGATAATTCGGCACTTCAATTTTCACAAATACCAATGCAGAAACTATCGTCTAAGCCACATGAATTCAGTTTTAGAAATAACATTGGTAGAGGAAGCATTTCAAGCCAAGTATTTGAAACTAGTACTGCGAATGCAAAAAGGAGAATCAAACAAGCAAAACAAAACCATGGATCTTATTCTCAAGGAAACTTCGTGCCGGTACCTTCAGCTTTTACTAAGACTTCATTAATTAACGGGGAAGAAAATAACTTGAATCTTACTAGCTCTCAACTAGAGGAATACGTGCTATGTGTAGGAGATTGTCTTGCCTTGAATGGAGAATTTTATGAGCATGCAAGGAAGCAATCGAAACCATCCAACTTAATTTCTGGTTCTCTTACAAATACAGAAATGAATTTATTTCCGTGGTAATTATTTGAGTAGTTTCATTTCTCTTTTATGGTTATTAACATATCTTAGAATAAACTTGTTTCGGTGTTAAAAATACTTTTTGTTATCACTAGAACAATGCCAGTATACTTGAAAATGTAATAAATTTCTGCATAATTTTGAACCTTTGAATTCTTTCTTTTAATTAACAATATTGTTATGAAGTGCAAAGTATTTTCCCGAAACGTTTTCTCTCACATTTTCACTGTTGTTTACAAATAAAGCCAGTTTTGCATTTACATTCTACTTTGCGCTACAACCTGTAGATTTGTAAGAATTTCTTGGGCCAAAGTGATATATTCCTGGTATTAATTATCGAAACTTCTGACGTTCCATCAGCTAGGATGTGGTCCACGAGATAGAATATTACCACATGCGGTTTTCATAACCTTAAAATACAGAATAAAAAGCAATTTATAAAAATTTTGCTGTTGTAAGGGTAAATGTACTCAAACGTGATATGGAGTATTTTCATTTCATTTTATTCCCAGAATTATCCGATGAATATCGCCCCAGTGCGAACTGTGACTTCTTGTTGATTTATGTTTGCCATAAAAATGTCTTCCAGAGATTCCGTCAACATGCAAACCATGCCTCTGTATTGTGATCGTTTGTCATTCCTTCGAATGACTTGCGCCATTATTTCCATAATGTAAAACTCGTTTTTTTTCGTTATTTGACGTCTTGTAGTATTTTTTCATTGTTGTTGCTTAGTTTATTTCAATCTGTTTTAGTTAAGCTAGTTTAGTTTGTTGAGTACTAATTTTGTGCGTGTTGAGCCATTGTTTTCTTCCTACAATTTATCGACTTATTTCATAAATAATTTATATCCTATTGTATTATAATTGATGTCATGTATTGTTTATACATATTTTAATTAGCTAATTTACAGGTATCATTTAATACTATCTAGTTATGATGGTCATTTGATAGTCTTTAGGTAATTTTGCCTCTTGTTGTTTACTTTACCTATTTCGTAATGTAATACCACAGTACATGTATTTATAAATGTATATATAAATACGTATAATGTGGTACACGTATTTATAAATGTATAATACTCGTTCACTTTACAATTGCAGACGGAGCGCTGCGATCTGTTTACATGAGGTCACCGCCGACTGAATGAGAAACGCACGTCTGCAGTAGATACTGGCCGTTTAATATGATATAGATGGCGGTGAGCAGCACACAGAACCCCGGCCGGGAAAGAACATAACCATGAAGCAGTAGATAAGGGCAAAGAACAAATAAAAATATTGTACGTGAATAGCGTGTAGTGTGATCTATTTTATTGAATATTACCTTAATCATTTAAGGGCGCGACTCCTCGCTCACTGTCAGAAATGCTTAATTCGTCAGCTGTGTCCGTAGCGCTTGTGCTGCCTTCGGAGACAGCTGATTCTGTTGCGCTGGAATCTCTTTTGCGCTGGTTGAACTTTCACCATCAGAATTATCACTATCCACACCCAAGTTTATTATTACATTTTCAGCGGCTTCTTCCATCAACAAGTCCCAATGCCAATATTCCTCCATAATCTCTTTAATATGGTCACAAGTTTTTTTCCAGTCTTCCTATGTAATGCTCCCTATTACTGTCTTTGTCAGTTGTATATGGAATGGAAGAGAAACACTGCTGACATTGTTAGAGGCAAATTTTTGTTTCATTAAATTCCAAATCAGTTCAATGGGATTTAAGTCGCACTGATATGGAGGTAGGAGTAAAACTGTAAATCCATGCTCGATTAATATCGTCTTCTGTATATACTGGTTCAGGTTTATGACATCTCACTAATTTTAAAACAATCACTATTTCCCGGACTGTCTCAGCTGGCGTCGGCATTGGTCAGATGCTGATTGACATCGGGATCATTCGTATATTCTCAGTTGCGTGTTCGGGCCTTCACTTTCAAAACAACATTAGTTCCTAATTCTGCCGTCTGCAAATGCAAAGAGAACGAGTAATACGTATTAACAAATGTATATATAAATACGTATATTGTGGTAATACTGAATTTCATTTTGATTGGAATTTCTTATTCACACATTACCCCAGCTGCTATTTAGTCTGTTTATCAGTTATTTAGATATACAGGTATTTTAGTTTAGGTTTGAATTACTTCTTTTATTTTATGAAATTAATTTATTACTTGCACCACTATATTATATTGAGTTATTTTAAAATTACAAACTGGTCGTCCCAGGCAATACAGGCTACTTTTTGGGCAAAAATTATATGAATTCAAAGTTAGCTTCAATGGAAATTAAAATTGCTGATTATTAAAAGAATTATTAGTGAATGAAGAAACTCGTATCACCCACACCTTTGTTACGGAGTACATCATGACTGGCAAAATTATTGTGGGTAAGTGAATTCAGTTTGTGTTAGCCACGTATTCTAAATTTTTTAACTGTTTAAGAAAATTTTCCATAATTAAATGTTGCTAATAACCATTACCGTGTAATAGGAACTAATGTAATTATATTTTGTTAAGTTATGTTTAACGAACAAGAATTAAACAGAATAACAACATAGAAAAAATATCAAAGAAGTTACAAATAGGCAGAATTCAATATCCCAACGTAGAAATAACCTAATTCATACATTTTAATCAGTTTCGTATTTTAGCGGTAAAACTCAACAGAAATGAGACTAATACTACAAAGTTTGAATATAAAAACATAGAATACTATCAGTACAGTTAGAGAATCCAATCAGTTTACGAAGATTTATGACAACATACTAAATATTTTTCGACAATACCCCCTTTTTACTTTCCCGTATACTATCCGTACGTCTCTCTTTGTACGTACGTATAAAGAGAGATTCATGTAAGAACAAGCAATTTTGACAGCTAGTGCTAGCAACATAACCGAAGGATCTGTGGTCGTTGTGTCCTTGATCCCATTGAACTCTCCTTCCTCGATTCGTTCGTTTGCAGTTGGCTAACTTGTAAATGGTTTCGACGCTTCCTTTTGTGATGTCCTCGTCCGACGAAAATATAGTGCGCCACGAGAAATAATTGAAATTAGGAAGTGCAGTGCTATGTGCTCTTCTGTAAAAATTTATTTTGGTAGATTTTAAGAACAGGGTTCGGCTCCTATTGACGCGCACGATTCGGTTCCGAACGAGTCATTCGCGGCGCCGCCACAGTGTGCACACGGCCACGTGGCCAACGCACTTTCGTGTAGAATCGTGACGCTTCGCACCCCTTGTCCAAGTTGAGGACGAGGCTCGGGCCTTCGGCCCTCGCGTTAACATAAAACATCCTTGAGTCTGTCCAACGCATTTTATGCATTTAACATTATGCATGCAACGCATTTTATGCATTTAACCATTGTAATTCTCCATTACACATTCGCACCACACCGCACAATGCACAATGCAAGCAGTGCTCCCTGAGTGATTCGTTCTCGTGGTCCGCGCGAGTGAACCATGCGCAAGTGAACCGTGCGCCGTTGTTTTAGTGAGCCGAACCCTGTCCTTAAAATCAGCCTTTATTTTTTATACACATTATATGGAATTTACTTTTTGTGTGATAAGTATTATGTTTATTTTAAAACCGAGTTTTGAATGTAAGGTGCGTACTGGTGCCCCTGTTTCCTGGCTCTTGTGTTGTGTTGATTGTGAGCGCTTCGTGAATCTGTGCTTTGCGTTTTTATTTTTTAAAATAATAACGCCATTGCGAATCATGGAACGTCGGAGTGGTCCAGGGGGAATCCTCCTTGTTCACGCCAGCGACAAGAGGATATTATATTTCTCGCGAGGAAAATCCGAGAAATGCAAAGGGAAGGAAGGTTAGAATCCGGTTCTGTTGTGAGCCTCATAATGGAATAGCTGAATCTAAGCAAAAGTACTGTTACGAAGTAAGTTTTTATATTATAATTACACCTTAATAGCTGTTGTTGTGTAATTGATAAAAGTGTAACTGAAGGAATTCTGTTTATTTAGGTATTATAAAAAGGACATCAGCGAATTGGGAACTCCTGGGAAGAAAAGAAGACGAAGAGCATATCTAATAGACAAAGTGGACGAATTTGGCAAAGGCATCATTAGGAAAATTTTTTACGGGATGTGTGAAAAGGGCAAGTTATAATTTATATTTTATTACTTGTCCTGTGTATTTATTTTGTTGTAGTATAGTACAGAGAAACCAGAACTGTACTGTATTTATAGGTAAAGTAATGTAATCACACACCCCTTCTGCTTTGGGAATCGGACCGGTGACAGGTTTTTCATAACAAAAACACATAACACAAAATTAAATTTTACAATAAAAATTTAATCTATAAAAATGAGATGATGGATGAATTTACAATGATTTACATAACATGATACTTGGCGGCTTAATTAATATTATTTGGCAACCATTGACTGCCATACTTAAACAAATTAATTACAATGCACTCCTAAATTTAGGCCGCTAGATTTTTTTTCTACAAGATTACGCTGATGGCGTATGAACCCCTTTCTCTACGGGCTGCAGTCCTTCCGCATTATTGTGGTAACAATAACAACATTACCATGCTTGGTGTTTTGAGAGAGACTTTTGTTTTGCCCCTCAGCTGGCGTCGGCTTCGAGTAGGCGGGGGAGGGCGCTCCTCCGCCTTTGTAAGGGTCGACCGGTCCCTCAGCCACTTCCGTGGACACCGCCGGCAGGTCAGGACGCCCCAGCGATAATCACCTTTCCAGGCACCCGGGATGACGACATGAGCGACAGCTGCGGCGCGTTCCCTTTTTCCTCGAAATTGCGACTCGCGAACAGCTCAGGCGAGCGACGCAAACGCGTATGGCGTGCAATTTAGATTACTACCGGTTATTGTCTTGGTAGCAAGTCACGTTCGGCTCTGGTTTCCGTCACCATTCTGGAGACTCCGCCCACGCAATGACTGATGCGGGAAACCTGCATTTACGTCCCCATTGATAATTGACCGCTAACTATGGCGAGTGCAAGTCTTTCATGAGAACTTGAGAGCAATTACTTCTCGCGAAGCTCGACTAGTAGTGTCGGCTCGCGGAGTTCTCGCAGAAATAAACTTTCGTGAAGTTAGAACCGAAGTATTCTCTCGTGATGTTAAGATCGAAGTGTTCTCTCGTGGAGTTACATTCCAAGTGTTTTTCCTGTAGCTCTCCCGTCCTGACGAGAGCTCTGATACCCCCCATTACTTTTTCGGTTTGCCCTGATTGACGGCACTTGAATTTTGGCGGAGTGGCGGGGCGAATCTCCGACCAATGTCTGTTCTCGTCGCATACAAAAAAATCTCCGTTCACTTTGGAGTCCGTTGGGCCGGCGTGCGTCGGTTTGCGTCGCGGTTCTGCGAAAGTTCGTTGTGGCCTAATTTCCAACGCGGCTCGTGTGAAGAGTCCGTTTGGTTGTAAACATGGAGTGGGTGGTGGTCGTTGCTTTGTTGATCGCGCCGCCAAACAAAGACTACTCTTCTCACCCCCTCTGCCTTGGGTCGGCTGCGACGCGCCCCCACCGGGCCGCAAAAAAGGCAAGGACCGGTCATGCACTCCAACCGCCCCCCGCTTTGTAAGTGCTTGGGATTGCTGGGATGCAAGCAGAGCCCCCTTTCGTCCTCGATACGCGCCCGATCGATATTAATTCATAAGAAATTAATAATATTTCGGTCATATTTCGTTCGCGTCGGGTCGTACCGTTACAGTAACAAAGATGATCCTGTTATAGTATAGTTTCCTTATATTTTAATTAATGAAACTATACATTTTGTCGTCTATTACATTTCACTTTATCTTCAATAGATCCACATTTTGTTGCCTGAGAATAAAGCAGTTGGCCCCGGACCATCTTTCAGATTGTACCTTTGAGACTGGATATTACTAATTTTCTAGGGAAGTATTTTCTTGATCCCCAATAATGACAAGCCATGGTGCTTTAAGAGAGGAAATATTCAACTAAAAATAGAATACTAATTAACAGTTAACTAAATAGAATACTAATGCAATTATCTATTGTCTGTTCCAGGAAACTTCTACTGACACATAAAAATAATTAAATTTTATATATACACAAATTTAAAGAATAAAAATCTACAAATACAATGCACAATGCAACTTCAAAATACAATCTACAAATACCATACAATATACATTTAAAAATATATAGTGTATATTATAGATAGTATTGTAAAGATGTGTATTATTTTTGTAGATTGTATTTTAAAGTTGTGTTGTGTATTGTATTTGTAGATCTTTATTCTTTAAATTTATATATTGTTTGTGCCAGTTTTCTTTGTATGAACAAATGTATTATATAATTTTCTATAATGATAGGATACTGTTTTGCAAAACTTCCTTGTTTACAAATTGTGTTGTTTCTGTACCATTTGTTAGTTTTTGTTTTCATTATTAGTGTGCTTGAACTGCATTCATTAACTTATGTGAAAATAAATAAAATATTATTATTATTATTATTATTATTATTATTATTATCATACATAAATGCTGGGATGGATCCAAATTTGGTGCTCAAATGTAATGGCAAAGTCATAAATTGGTCATTGGTCATTGGTCAAAGGGATAAATAAATGTTCTTGTGAATTTTTCTTATTTATTCACCTTTATAGGACAGTTTTCAAACCCATCTATTCATTTTACATTATCGACGTATGTGGTGTTGATAATTAAGTATTTAAAACAGATGTTAATTTGTTAAATGGTTGCTTGTAAAGGAAACAATTCTGGAGTAAAGCCTTGAGTTGAGGATGCAAGAATACAAGTAAAAGATAGCGTTCACTGATAAGATGTTATAATTAGTAAGAGGAAATTTAAAGGATGTGCCTATTATTCATCCAAGAAATAAGAGATAAAAATAGACATACTAGATTAAGGAATGCATTGCCTTGTAGAACATTTTTGACATACACAACAATTAAGTCACATTTGAGTTATGAGAGCAATTGTACTAAGTATGGAAAATTGGGGTGTTGTAATTATAAATAAACCACTCTTCATTACAAAAATGCATGGGCCCTTCGCTGCGCTGTGAGACTCAAAGAAAAGGTATTTGAACGTCCTCTGAAAAATATTTTTTCTTTCTATTTACATTCGTGGCAGTTTTCTTTTACTTCATATGAGAGTATGTTAATATATTTTTCCACGTGCGTAATTAAATTTCAATATTTCGCGGACTCACGTACGTGCATATATATGAGCGAAACTCGCGTGGCTGACCAGCTGCCGCGGCGGAGGGATACTTCTCTGAATTACATGTGATGTTTACTTGTTTAGCGAACTGTCACTTTTGCTTGTTCTTACGTGAATTCTAGGGAAAGTTATGTAATGCTGCGCGAAAAAAGGCGGATTTTCGGCAGAAAAACTCTTATTACAGGGATCTGGTAACGAAAACGTGGATAAATCCATTGTTAAATTAAGAAAAAATCTAACGTGTGGTGCAGCCAAAATCTCTATTTTGTGGGTCCTTGATTAAAAAAAAAGAAGAAGAAGCAAAACGTCTGTCCGTCCGTCGGTCTGTCGGTCTGTGAGCCGATATTCCCCAAAATTGATACTCCCCGATCGATCTACATGATCTCGCGGCCACTTGAATTTGAAACCGGTATTTTAATTTTGGAGGGTCCTTTATATGACGCCCCTGGGACATTTTCAAAAAAATTGCGAAAACAATTTTGACTACATTTTGTTGTTGGATAGTCTGAACGTCATTTAAGAGAATGGCGTAGGTCTCATGTCGGTTGAAAACTGATTTTTGGAAAATTGAAAAAATTCAAAATTTTTTCGGCATTTTCCTAGAACTACAATTATTAAGATACATTTCTTGTCTTAATGAAATGTGTTCATAAAAATAGGTCTTCAAATAAGGTCATGTTCAATTCTTCAAAAACAATGTTTCGAAAAATTGTGTCAGAGAGAATTTTTTATTTTCTCTAAACCATTTTTTCTTAAAATCTACACGGAATTCGTTGATTAAATTGAGACCTGAGATAGCATAAAGGAAGCTTAAGAGAATGGTGCAGGTTTCATGTTCGTTGAAATGCCTGACAACATTTAAAAAATAAAAAAAAATCGGCGTCCTTCCTCAACTACAATTGTAAAGATACGATTGTTTTTCTTAATGAAATATGCTCATCAAAAACAGATCTTCAAATAAGGTCAAGTTGAATTTTTTGAAAATGCGAGTAGTTTTTTTTTATAATTTCCTGACAAACGTAATAGCCCACTTGGAATTGACAGCGCTTCGTTTTCGTCGTTTTCTTACAACTACAATTTTAAAAATACATTTTTTTCTCAATTAAATGTATTTAACAAAACTACGTCTTCAAATAAGGATATACTTAATTTTTTCAAAATACAAGTAGTTTTTCTATAATTTTATGACAAACATAATAGCCAGCTGTAAACTTACTGCGCTTCGGAGAGCTGGATGCGTAAATTAGAATGTGCAATTTTGTATATTATTTCTTTGTTCGTTTCTTACATTCGACCTTTTATTATACATTTACACATTTATATTTTAGAAATTATTTTTGAAATATTTGAAATAAGAAGTAAAAAAATAATAGCTTTCAGAATAGTGACAATGCAGGGTCTGCAACAATGGAATTCCGTTCGCGCTCGCGAATTTCTGTGAATTATCATTGTTGTGACCTGATGGAGCTGTATGAAAAGGAGTTATAATTGTCTAATTAATGTTGACATTTGCATGAAAAGGTTTAGTTTTCGCGCCAAATGCTGTACCATTTGTAGTGAGTAGAGTATTTGTTGCATGGTTTTAGAATACTCTTCCTTAATCATAGCCCTATGGAATGCATTTCTATATTGTCCAAGGTCTCAGTCTTCTTTTTTCAATACAGGTTTTCAAAACTTTTGTTTTCTATTTTTGTGCAGTTGTAGAATTCACATAGTTCTGACAACACTGTGTTGTTCGCTTCTTGGTTGAATTGGACGTTTTCAAATAATAGCTAAGATGTTAGTTGCACATGAAGTGCAATATTTCAGTACTACGTAGCTGTTTCCAATAACGCGAGAAAGTATGTGCTGTTGTAGCACCACTAGTTTCAACATTAGGATCCAGCGTTTTGAAATTACATCTTGCAACTCTCTCATCAGGTACGTTACTACTTCAACTTTACAACGATTCTATTGCAAAGGTTAACGGTTATGTGACTGGACTGCTCTCCACTACGTAGTACTCAAAATCAGATGTTTGTGAACAAGTTGAATACATTTTGTACATGTTTTTGTATATAGCATTTAGTATTACATTTAGTTTTGAAAATACTTTTAGTTTACAACAGATGAGCTTTCACTGAATTGGATACAGTACAGATTTAGTTATTATTTTTGTAACATTTACGTTATTTCTTTTATCAATAGTGTGAAAATCATTTTGGCTTCATCATTTTGAACGATTTTTCTAATTAAATTTTCAGTTGTACCTGGTGAAAGAAACAAAACAGTCTCCGAAAAGTCGTCTGAATGCATAAATTAAATCAAATTCCGATGTAAAATTTTTTTGAAGTATTTATTGCGTTTATCCATAATGTAAAGTATTTGTGCTATACAATAGCACAGACACTCCCGTGTTAATTTCCTATTTCCTTTGGTCTCGACTTGCTATTCGGACTTGCCATATACCCTTGCCAGCTGCCATCTATTGGCGTCTAAAGAACCTTTTTTTTTACATTTTATTAATTTTTCGGTTTCCTAATGACAGAACGGAAATATTATTTTAAGAATATTATAGAACAGTACAATCTCGCCCTAAATGACAATTTTCTTTCTAAAAGTTGGCGTCTAAAAAAAAAAGACTTTTAACCCCATCTATAAATGCCAAATTTGAAACTCGTTTTGACAAAAATTTTGAATTTTCGAAAAACTTCATTAGAAGTCACTTAAAGCCATTTAACTCGCAAATACAATTGTATTTAGAAATTGCTGTAAATGTGCGTAGTAACGGTGTGAGAGATCTCTAAAACAAAATTAAATTTGTGAAGTTTCTGAAAGAACAAAAAATACCCCAAAATGAATTTTACGTCATACTAGCTGAACTACCCGGCGTTGCCTAGACATTTATTATAGTAAATTTTTAGCCAGGAGGATTTCCATTTATTCATGCCCTGCAGTGAGGCATACTTCTCTCCCATTGTATATCTGTCCCGCCGAGCTAGCCCTGTCCTGTCTTGTCTGCCCCTATTTGGAAATTTCCGGTGTGCCTCGTTCACTTTCCTACTAAAGAAAGTTTACATTTTTCTTATTGGTAGTTTCTACGCCCAAACATTTCTCACTTTGTAACTATTTTAATTTTGTTGAAGTCTGTAAAAAATACATTTCCTTAAGACCCTCACATGTTAAACACAAAAAACTTTTTTGTTTTACAATCATGGCAAATGCAGCTGCAATCCAATTGGTATCAATACATTTGCGAAAATACCAAAAAATAATGCAAATTTTTTAAAATTACCAAATGCAGAAAAGTACTCTGGTTATTCGTTTAGGAGAACATCCGAGACGTTTCTCGCAGATATGGTGGTGATATCACTACACTTAAACGTCATGGAGGATGGCGGTCTACAAGTGTAGCCGAGTCATACATCGAAGAATCGGTGAATAACAAGATTCAAAACGCTAACAAGTTATTGGTTAGTGCAGAAAGCAAAGAAAAACAAGCATTTTAGATATAAATGCACTGTTCTGGAGTGTCACTGGCTAATTTATCAAATTGTACAATTAATGTACATGTTCACAAGAATTAATTTGATAGTTTTTGTTGTTCCTTATTCTTTTGTTCTTGTTATATTACCAAATAAAAACAAAATATAATTTTAAAGGAGTAATAAATTAATAAATCGGTTTTAAAAGTAGTTTTTTCATAACGTATTTGATTTTACTGCGAACACTGCAATCTGTTTATATGGTACCACTGCCTTGTTTAAACTCCATAACTGAAAATATATAGGGGCCGTGACTATTACGTCAGTGATGGCTCATATTTCGTGCAGAAATAGCGAACGACGTAATGATTCGTGCAATAATATGCCATATTATGAACGATTGTGTTAAGGGAAAAAGGTTGTTTACAATGCTGGTATTGTGACCAACCTTAGTGCGATGGTCACACTAGGCTATTAAAATCCCCGCGCAACGGCCGCCTAAGTAGGAAACCACTGCACCCGCGGCCGGCGTAGGTCAAGGAATAAAGTTGCAATAGAAGTTCCATGGAAGTATGGTGGTAGCTTGCCGAACGCAGGTACATGGGAACAGAAAGTTACGAGAACCTGAGGTGTGAGTTTGGAAGCTGATGGTGCGGCCGCGAGCCCAGTTAGCGGGAAAGGAGAGGTTGTTTGTGCCAGTGGTGGCTAGAGGCATGTTGAGGTTTGGCTCCTGTTGTTCAGTCCCAGAGATTGTTTTGCCATTGTGACACATGTTTGATGATGGGTATATCCGTTACACGTGTATTCTCATAGTGGCTTGGTAACATGTGCAGGAGATATTTGAAGTGGGGTATTTTTTCGTGTGAGAAGACATTGCTGATTTTGGAGGAGTTTTGTTATGTTAATGGGACGTAAGTGAGGTTTCTGTTTTGAAAGGAGTATTATGGAGGGCAGTGTTGGTTCTGGGTGAGGTCAAAAATCTATTAGAGGTATTTATGAATCGTTAAGAAAGTTATAAAATTGTATTTGCTTCGAACTATTGGAGAATACAGGTGAACTTGAACAATTCAATTATATTGAGGTTTGGATGCCTGTTGAGAGGAAGTAAGGCGTGATTTCGGCTTCAATCAGGGGTGTGTGATGTACTAAAGGTTAATTATATATAGTAATTTCATGCGAGTACTTCAGTGCTTTTCAAAACTATGATTGATTCTATTTATTTGAATTTCATGTTAATTTTGGTCACAGAGAATATTGATGTGATTTCAGTTTATGTCAATTTAAAAAAATGATTAATGGTAATTCTGTATTTTTGGTATTGAGTGAAGTTGTGCAAAAGAATTTATTTGTAATTTCAGTGAATTGTGTGTAGGAAAGTTACATATGAATGTTAATGCCGTATTGTTGAAGGAAAGTTCCATTCAATATTTGTAGGCAGAAAGTGCTCATATTCCGTTATGCAAAATGCATGTGCTCTTCCTTCTGATGTAACTTTGTGGGCATGTCTCATCTCACTAGAGATTTTTTTGTATTCAATTTGTTAAATTTTAAGTTAATTTTGGTCACAGAGAATGTTTATGGTTACGACTTTGTTTTTTTTTTCAAAATTTCAAAAAAGAGTCACGTTTCCACTGAAATTCCCCAACAACCGACTTATACGTCCCGTTACAGTATACAAAAAAATGTACTTTTGGCGATGATAGATGGCAGCTGGCAAGAAAGAGTATGTGGCAATTCCATATAGCTAGCAAAGACCCAAGGAAATAGAAAACTAATACGGGAAAGTCTGTGCCATTCTGTAACACCACTAGTTTTATGGATGTTTTCTTGTTCGGATTCCTTTTAAAAAGTATATGTAAGTAAAAAGAACATGAAGTACTAATCCAAAAATAACTGCGTGTTTATCAATTTTGCTGCGTGCTAGCTTTTGTTAGTATTGATTTTCATTTATTCCTCTTACGCTATTCGTTGATCAAATACAATATTGTTTGCATCGACGATTTCAAAATGATTAGGTTTGCTTGAATTGCCTATTTCTCAACGCCTATTTACTTATTAATTTGCCACTTGCTATTAGCGACTTTTTCTCAATAAATTTACAATACCTCACATTTATAAATATCTTACAAATACATTATCCTTACATTACATTGTTGCGTTAATTAGTGAAATACATTAATCAATTGTTGAGCCCAGTTCTTGAGTACAGTTACAGTAAAAGTTTACTTTAAACATTATTTCAGAAAAATATTATATGTTACAATACCAGTTGATCTATACAGGAATTTTTGTCACACACTACCCTAGCATTACTACTGGCGTGAGTGAGTCATCGAAGGTCATAACAATAGGAAAATGGCCATTGTTAAATAGGTCATCGCACTGCTTCCACTGAAGATATCTCACCAGATTCAGCATACACATGCTTAAATCTATGACACTTGTAGTTCCTGTCGCCACATTCAAGTATGTAGATTTATTACCGTGATTTAATATTACTAGATTTCCTTATTCTACAAATTCACCAATAATTTTCCCTCTGGAATAAGTTCTTTCGGAGCCTCTGTGAACACCGTGTGAACGGCGGAAACGCACAAAGTACAAGTTCTCAGCCAGTAGCAGCAGCAAAGCCAGCAGCGCTCCGGCGCCCAGAGCGGCGAAGACGGGCACCACGTCGTCCAGGCGCACGCCGGGCGGCGGTTGCTCCTCGGAGGACGGGCGCGCCTTGGGCCAGTTGCGTTGCGCCAGCCGCGACACCACGCCGGTCCGCCGCATGCGACGGACGCTGCCGCCACACAAGACAAGAGAGCGCGGATTGATACAATATTTAGAGTTTCCTGGCGCGTCACTATCGTCATTAGTCTCCTAAGGTGGCTTTCGGTTGGTTGGTTGTTTAGTGATTCCGGGCGCGTCAAATTCAAAGATCAGCAGTCTCGTTATTTTAGTGCTGTATTGTCAAGGTCGATGCCATGAGCCGGAGTCGATGCCACGAGTGCCACGGCGAAATCGCCCCTCCATGCAGTTCTGATCCCGCCACATGAGACAGCGACATCACTGTTGTAAAACGGCGGGGTTACTAATGGTTTCCTTTCCCGACGCTAGTTGCGCAGAGTAGCTCGTGGCACGTTACTGTGCCACGAACCGCGCCACAGCCACCAGTAGAAGACCTTGACACCACTGGTTTAGTGCACATTTTATCGCGGGAAGTGGCGGTGATCTTCCCCCGCTGGATGGCGAGATCCGGTGCTGACCTACCGTCGGCTAACGAGGTTTTCCCCAACCTGGTATCTCCCACCAGAGGAGCACCGCCCCAACCGGGACAAACTGCTAAGCTCACGACGGCTCTCCCGGCACGTGTGGTAATGTAGTGCATGGAAGTGTCTGTAAGGGGGTGAGGATAGGCCAAGGAAGAGGAAGGAAAGATCGCGGGCGGTCCATGGCCCGTTTGTTAGTGTACTGCTTCGGCATTCGCCTGGTGTTGATCGGAGAAACCACGGCAAACTACCGATCAGAGCAGCCGGTCGCTAGAATTCTCCTCCAGACAGGCTGAATTCCATCTTGCTATCTAGCATCAGTTGACATCAGTGGCATCAGTTGATGTCCTGAGTAACCTCTCCCGGTATCCACGCAAGACATCGCAAGGCTTGATTCAATATTTAGTGTTACCTGGTGCGTCACTTTTGTCATTAGTCTCCTAAGTGTTAAATCCCGGCAGGTGGCGGCGTTATTCCCCGACTGGAACGTGAGGCCTACGCCGACCAACGCACAGACCCACACGTCGGCTTGCATGGACTTCCTTTCAAGTATCGCCTCCTGCGGGGCAGGATACGAGACAAGCTCTAAGTGTAAGCTCCAGATTGGTCTCCCAAAATGTGTGGTAGTGTAGTGCGTGTAAATGTGTGTATAAGTGTGAGGATACGAAAAATAAGAAGAGGAAGATAGCGTATTCTCCTTTTTATGTTAATAATTTTTATTTATATGAAATTGACTCACAGATTCTTAGCTAATTTTTGCAGAAATTTTAATAAACGAATTTGGTGTTAGATTAATAATGTAATTTACAGACAATAGATAAAATAATTAATTAAACTAATATCAATTGCAAATCAAGTTGTTGAAAGTAAAGGATAAGAGTTCCCTTATCGTTTCATTATTCATTTCCCTTCAGAATTTCTTTAATAAGGACAGTCAATTGATTATCCACTATCAATTATTTCAAATACTATATTATCGCACCCTAAGGTAAGTACCCGACTGGCTCAGAATTTATGCACTTGGGTAATTTTTGTCACATTTTTGAATAAACTGATTGCGCGGTACGAACTTTACTGTCATTATTTCCCTTTGAAAATCAAAGTTGAGATCGATACGAGTTTATACGTTTCGCCTTAGATAAATTAGTGTTGTTGAAAACAATACCTCGAACGGATTCAAAACTATCTTTCATTGTTCAAATGATGTTACGAAGGAAACTTACATGTTACTATGGAAGGCAAGGTTGCGAAGGAAGAGGCATTGAAAACAACTATTTCAGTAACAGTCCATTGTCTTAGATATAGGAAAAACAGGAAGATAATTGATATATGAGAATAATGAATTAGTAATTGGAAACGAAATGTTGTTTACCGTTATTTCCTTTGCTTCATAATGTATCTTACCGTATTGCTACTCGACTTAAATACACCGACAATTAAGGTTCAGACCAACTGATGTCACTGCAGTGTCTCTGAAGGTCCTAGGGTTCGAATCCTACATACTTTAATGTGACAACGAGAAATACAAGTGACAAGCATGTGTACGCCGAATCTGGAGCCATATCAGTGGAATGCATGCGATAACTTATTTAAAAGTGACTATTTTCCTATTGTTGTGACCTATTATGACTTACGCCAAACTGGGAGAGATGGCTCAGGGTATCAACTGACATCACTGCAGTGTCTCTGACCTAGGTTCGAGCCCTGACGGTCAGAGTTGCCAGATGTGTTCCGAGTTCTATCCCCACCACTCCTATTGGATTGCCTCAAATAACCACTCCAGTGATACAAAATTCCCCAACTTTGAAACGAAAAATATTCTCCAAATTGAGGACCAACGACATGAGCTCTCTCCGACAATTCCTTTGAGCGTCCTCTTAAATTCAAATCAACCAATGATCGTCCTTTTAGTAACTCAAAGTCTATCTTCGTTTCCATTCGCGTTTCTCTCGTTTTCCTTCTTCTAAGCCTGTCGGTTTTTTCTCTTTTTGATGTGTGAAAATGAGAGAGAATTACGTCTATTATTTGTTTTTTACTCATAATAATTAAGAGAATATTTCCGTCATGACTCTGAATGAAAATAATTTCCGAATTAATCCCAAACATTTTCCCGTTCATTTATATGCCCCATTCTTTCCCCACAACGAAACAATCCCCATTTTGGGAACAAAATTCCCCAATTTGGCAACCCTGCTGGCGGTGGCAGAATTTTCGACAGGAGAATTCTAGAGGCTGGCTGCTCTGCTCGGTACTTTTCAGTGGTCTCTCTAATCAACACCAGGCAAATGCCAGAGCAGCATCCTAAAAACTGGCCTCGGACCGCGCGCTGATCTTTCCTTCCTCTTCCTTGTTCTATCCTAACCCCTTACTTACACACACACACACACACACACACAATATTCTACACTACCACACTTGTCAAGAGACGAGTCGGAGTTTAGAGCTTGGTCCGGCCCGGCCGGTGTTACGCTGGTGAGAGACGCCTGGTTGGGGAAATCCCCGCAACCTGACGTAGGTCGGCGCCGAATCTCGCCATCCTGTGAGGAAAGATCACCACCACACACATTCTGAAGTTTCTTGATAAAATTGAAAAGTTTCTTGGGGGAACGACATCACATTAAAACAAAACTTAACGAAAGGTTGTAGCAGGATAAGGGGGGGGGGTAAATGCCCCCAAACGTAATTCAATTTTGTATAGAGAGCATGTTTAGTATTATTTTGAAAATCATTTTCCCAAAATCTCAGAACGACAGCTGATTTTTTTGTAAGATATAACAAAAATACATATTTTCGGTGTTTAATTTTATTTCATGTCATTACTCGGAGATAACAAATCTGAAAAATTATGAGACATAGTTGACATCTATACGTATCTCAGAAGAGATTTTTTAAAAAACAAGATGGTGTGAAATTCCACTTTTTAAAAATTATTGAATTATTATTCGGTATTTTTCCATTCTTTATTTCTGGGGTTACGACTCCCAAAAATTCTTACAAATTGGCATTAATCTGTTCTTTACTATTGATTTTTTTTAAAGATTTTTCTTACTGATGCATACATTGAAAAAAAATTAATAGGTAGGTAAAGAAATAATGAATTAATAAAATATTCAGGCTATCGCACTTAGATTTAGGAAAACTGGCTTTCAAAACAACTTTAAACATGCCCTCTATTCAAAATTGAATTAAGCTTGGGGTTATTTTACCCCCCTTGTGCTTCTACAGCTTTTAACTCGCTTTGGAAGTTATGTAAAATTACAAGGTTCACTTTATTTTTTGCCGCATTTAGAACAATTCCAGTCACCATGTCATTGATGTCGTTTTGTAGTCCTATGCTTAGGACACTGACTTACATGATTTTCGAAAATGCTTAGGGTTTTTTTAGTGTATTCAATGGGAGACAGCAAGATGAAATATGAATCGAACGAAACTGATCAGAGACATCCATGAGGAAATTAATACCAGTATGTTTCAGGTGTAGCCGAAATATTCTTAATAACGAAATTTATAACGAAATCGTAATTAGAAAATAAAATAGTATAACAAACTTACTAGTAACTAAAATAGTTTGTAAACGGATTGTTTTTTGTGAGACCAAAAGTAAAATCATTTCTTATTCGTAAGAAGGGCAGTTCAATAACTTCACAAGGAAACATTTGTTTGATTAAAAAGCGAAAAGTGTCACTCATGACTAAAAGAGTACGATTATTTCGACAAATTTGATGGAGTGTTTTAACTGGGTTCGAATAAAATTCCCATAAACTTGCATTCCTTTCTGTTCGTAGACGTTCCTTGATGTCTGGGATCTGGAAGGGAGGAAAAAGCGTATATCAGTAAACAGTAAGTGTAGGCAAATAGCAGGTTCCTTACTCGAGAACATAAAACTGTTTTATTTTTAGCACTATTTCATGGAAACTAGCACAGTATACGTATTTGTACAGTTTTGGAAACAAAAATTGATCGCGGCCGTCTAGGGCCAAGTTTCGCTTGTGCACGGCTTGGGCAGCCCTTGTCATGACGAAACGTCGCAGGCGGAGCCTCACAAACCCTTCACAGCCAATCTCAACACAGGGGGGAGTGCCCTAACAAACTTACGTCGTAGAAAATGGCAGGCGTCGCTAGTTCCGATGTGGAAATGTTTTCAAATAAAAATACAAGGAATCAAACACTTTTATGAACATTAAAGTACATTTATTCAAATATATATATGAACACATACACTTAACAACTATTAACACAATTCTTTTTGAAGAAACTACGTTGATGTGAGATAAAATAACACTAATTTTAGACAAATTACTTTCTTATACGCTTTCTAATTCCAATATTGTTGTTCATACACAATCCATGAACATTATCAAATGTCCAGATTTTTTCCATAAGAAAAACTACTATAATTGCACATTTTCAAGTTTCATATGTTTCTAAAAGTTGCAAAAATTGCAAAATACCGTCTTTCTGCATTCGATAGAAATTTCTAGGGAACCATTTCAATAAAAGACAATAAAATTCACAGACCAAGTGTATATTTATTATTCAAGCAACAATTAAACTAGATATTAAGCAATCAATTTGCATCTCTGATCAAAATTATTATTTTGCGATATTGAATTCAGGGACAATTTGGGGACACTCTTCCGCAGGAATAGCGCACATTTAGAAATTGTTTATAAAATTGTTAATTGTTGCAAAATTTTTAATTCGCAGTTTTCGGTTCTGGGTCTTTAGGGAACTCTTCCCACTTGAGAATTGCAAAAATTGGAAATTGTTTATAAATTTACAAATTTTGCAATATTTCTTTACTCTCTCATCTCAGTTGCCTTTCAACAAGTTGCGAAATTCCGCAATCCGATCGGCGCTACCACCTTTCCGTACGCAATTTTTTATAGGAAATAAGCATCTGATGCCAACCCTCATTTGTTAGACAATCCGGTCGCACTTTGCAGTCAAATATATGCTTCAGTTCGTTTGGAAGTGTCTCGCTTTCCGCCGATTATATTGTATTAACTATTTCTGACTTAACGGCAAATCAATGAAAATTGCTGCTAATTAATAATTGCTCATTTTTATCTTTCAACATTTTCTTCGAATTCTTAATACTTTGTTTGAACAATCGTTCCGATATTATAATTTGTCTGCGTTATAAATAAATTATCAAAATGTGAAATTGTTGCTCTGCGAATGTGAAAGTAAATTTCACTGCGTGTTTGTCTACATTTCAGTCAATGGTGCCAACTGCACGCCGATATCTGTATCGTCTAGTAATGAAATCTATTATAAACAAATTACTTTGCAAAATGCATTTTGATGGAGCGGTGGCACATACTGTATTATTACTAATTAAAAATTTTGTATCAAGAAGTTTAGTGCCTGTTTGAACTAACTAGAAGGAAGTTTTAATTCCATCTATTTCTCTATTACCGTCAAAATTGCAGATAATACTATTCGATAATACGAGGCTGCTGCCGAAATTCGTAGTGCGATGTAAGGAATTATTTCGAAACACCCTAGTGATACATTCTGGAGCTTCATATTTTCGATTTTTATTAATAATAATAATTAATAACTAGCCAAATTTGAATATAGATAATTTTAACATTTAATCCACGATGCAAGTGTTGTGTAGCAGAGATATTCTTTGAAATATTTTTAATTTGAAATTGAACAATATCAGAAATTGAACAATATTTGATTTTTTAATAGAACTACATCGATTTTTTACTGAAATGATTAGATTATTTGAAGAGGAATACAATATATTAGTTGTTATTAACTTAAAAGAAATATAGAGTAACAAACATTTTATCTAAACTTGATTTGAAATTATGAACAGTTGTTGGTACGGGAAATATTTGCCTTGAGACGCCAGTGCGGCGAGCGCCTTTGGAACACTTGGCCTTCGCGGTGCCGCGACCTTTAGACTGCAATGGTAGGAAAGTGATGGGATGTATGCGTGAATAATGTAATCATGGCAGGGTATGCTTAGAAATGGACATCAATGTTAAAAAAAGTCGAAAAGAAGGATGTAAGAAACTTTCAGCTTAAGAAAGAAAATATTAAAGGCCATTTTCAGACCCAACAAGTATTGACCTTTATTTGTAACGGCGACAGAAGCAAGCCTACATTTTAAAACATTTCAAGTAGAAGGCAAGGGATCAATAGGTTAAGATGTTGTACAGTAATAAATCGAGATAGTTAAACAGAACATAGATTGGCTGCAAGTTTCTATTATTCTAATGCTAGTGAGAAAAATACAGGATTGCATTTAAAAACTCAAAGGTGATTAAATTTCACAAAAACTAAAAATATTTCGAACAATATCTCTACGGCAAATTGCTTGCCCCATGATTCCGCATTGTTGAGCGAAAACTGCATTTCGATATCGGGAACCGTTTAGATTTAGAAGTTAAGGGGGTGGCCCTTGGTTGGTGGGACTCCCAGTACATTGCTTGGATATACACACAAAAACTGTTGAACAGATAAGAAAAAGAATAATGCAGTTTTATACATCCCCCGATAAAAAATAACGGTTTGTTTTGGTTTAAATTCTTAATATACTGTTGTCCCACAATTGAACTTCTTCTGATGAATGGGTAACAGTTCAACTTGGAAATGAATTCCAGTCGCTAGAAATCTTTCTTGATGTTTGATTCCCTTCCCGAGGAAACTTCTTTAATGCATTTCTGTTGATGGTGAGCATTTTATTTAACGAACGTATTTTCATGGTAGGTTTTGACGGTCTACGATATAAAAATAATTTTATTTTTGTAAAAGTAAGAATAATAGCACAATCTATTAAAATCCTTCTTCCTTGCAACTTACCGGTATATATCGCGCTCGCGGGCGGTGTATGGACCTGCCCTAACAATTGGTTTGAATTTTCTTTGTTCAAAATTCTCCTTGATATATTAGTAAAAGTGCGGGGTAATAGTCATGCTAAAGATATATTTCAGAAGAGTAGTTCTAAAAAATACATTTTGTTTTATTTTTATACATTTGTTACATTTGTTTACATTTATACATTTGTTACGTTCATGAATAAAGGAGGAAGTAGATTAACAGTAAAGAATATTAGAAACTTGCAGCCAATCTATGTTCTGTTTAATTATCTCGAGATATTACTGTAAAACAATGCAATTATGTAACATATATTAATGTTTTGATAGTATTTTGAGTATAAAAATATACTTTCTGACATGTGACTTTAAATTAAATACTTGAGATTTCCTGTAGTAACCCTTGCTTGCATCTGACACCTTTGAGGAAGTTTACCTTCTCGGCGCCTTTACTTTTGCGGGGAGAGGCTGCGAAGGACACCTTCCCGACAATCGCGACGGCTGCGACAGGAAAAACTACACGTTTCGTTTAAAATCTCATGTCAGAATGTATAATTTTATACACAAAATACTATAAAATATTAGCATATGTTACATCATTGCATTCCTCTTATGATCTATCTATTGCTAGTGAGAAAATATATGGTTCCCTTTAGAAAAACTAAAGATTATTTAATTTCTCCAAAACTAAAATACTTCAAACAATATCTCTACACCATTTCTTTTTCTCTTGGACTATGATTATACATTGTTGAGAGAAAACTGTATTTCGATATCGGGAAACATTTAGAAGTTTTGGGGATGGTCAATAGTTAGTGGGACTGTTAGGAGAGACTAGTTAGTGAGATGTATTTCAGTAATTCAAGTTTTAATTCCGTTTAATAGAAGAGGCCACACATCAAATTATTTGTAATTGTCTAAATATATTGAAGACATTTTAAACGTTGTCCGCAATTTCGCAAAATAACTTACACAAGCAATTTAAATACGTTAGTTTATGTAAGAAATTGAAAGGTGTATTCGTTTGGCTCAGTGGTAGAATCCTTTTTTCCAGAACCCTAGGCTGCAGGATCGAATCCGGTGCTTGCCCGGAATTGGTTTGCTTATCAGTGATTTGTTTTTGTCAAATTAACTGTATTACAAAACTTTTTCCATAGCGTAAATATATTATTTTGATTTTAAAACAAGGTGACCTTAAAAAGGGCTTTTTATCTTTCAATGAAATATTTGTTTTTTACTCTCCAAATTTGATTAGAATTTTTTATATTAATTGTTCTCCGTGTGTTTACATCTTCAGCAAACATCATAATACTTGTATATTTCGATTTGCTTACGTTTGGGAAATAGTTTTCTTCTCTGAGAAGAGTTCCAAACAAATGATCCCGCTGATCACAACTGGAAATGTCCTAACAATTTTGTCAAATGTAGATGAACTTGCAATGCAAATATGTTCTAAATAAATGTTTCTATATAATTCTATTCAGAGCAAATTTTAATTACATTAAAAAAATTAACAACAGCTTTTTCGTAACAGTATATTTTCTTTAATAAAAGAACTCATACGGAATAATCATTCTTCACTTTCATCGTTCAGTTATCGATCTCTCAGCGATGTTTCCGTTACTATTAAAGTGGAAACAAAGCGAAAGACAAAATTGAATTAACACTAAGTGCTGCATCGGCACGTAGTTCCTTGCATATATGCATATACACATTACATATATGTAATAGCAATATTAAAATACCATACAAGGCCCGCAGAAGTGTTTCCAATTCCCTAAAGTTTTGTCAACGCTGGGATACGAACTCACGTATTTAGTTTCAGCAAAATATTACTATGTTTACTACACTATTCACCCAAAGAATCGCAGCCTCTCCGACACTTAAGAACTCAAGTTTTCAAAGTTTGATTTAATAGCAAGCGAGCTCAACCACGCGACCCCTCTGAAGGTCATTTCCAAACACTGAAGTCTAAGGAACGAATAGACACTGAATGTTAATGAATACAAGAGAGTATATATAGATTTGGAATAAATGCATTTAAAAAACATTTTCCCCGCAAAATTGCTCTCTCATTAAAATTAAGTGAACTCGTTTTTAATTTTCCATACCATTCATTACAAATTTTTCTAATTACACAAATTTATTTACATGTATGTAACATTACAATTTGTAATACAAATCTATTGTTTGTTTCTATATTGAATTTAAATTATTTGTCACAATTGTCCAAGAGATCGTTCACGTCTTTCCTTTTATGTATTTACTTGAATTGCTAGAACAGCCAATGATAAGCTTTGCTTGCCTTAGAGTTGAGGATGGCTCAAGACGCGTGTCAAAAATATATTTTTACTCTAATTATTACCAAATGAGACATTATTGTATCTCTCTTTACATGATCTATTCATTTCAGGTAAAAACCTACGCAGTTCCATTTAAAAATAAAATGTGATAAATTTCCACCAAAATTGAAAATATTACGAATAATATCTCTGGTGCACAAAATTTGCCTCGTGGAATAAATATTAAAATTATCTTCCTTGCCACCGTTCCGTCGAAATGCTATTATAGAAATCAATTTGTTTATATCATAATTTATTAATAATGAAATAATTTGTTTTACTCAATTTCCTCGCTAGACGGTTAACTATTGGCAGCCACTTTGCACAAGTAAGTAGAAGATATCCAAGCACATAATAAAGAAACCTACACATTTGCAGGACAACAGCTTCTGCGTTTTGAAATTTGAAACAAAATTTATTTGTAATGCAGACGAATGAAAATAATGAAACTCAAGTTTAAACGATATATTAAGAATATAAAGGAAATTTTCAAAGTTAGAAAACAGCAATATTTCTTTAGCAACAATTTCTACCGTTTGCCGTAAGTCAAAAATCGTTAATATAATATAATCGGCGAAAAGCAAAACGATCTGAACCAAATACTTGACTGCAAAGAGCGACCGGATTGTCTGTAAAACAAATGAGGGTTGGCATCAGATGCTAATTTCCTATAAACAATTGCGTACGGAATGGTGATAGCGCCGATCGAATTGCGGAATTTCGCAACTTGTTGAAAGGCAACTGAGATGAGAGAGTAAATAAATATTGCAAAATTTGTAAATTTATAAACAATTTCCAATTTTTGCAATTCTAAAGTGGGAAGAGTTCCCTAATGACCCAGAACCGAAAACTGCGAATTAAAAATTTTGCAACAATTAACAATTTTATAAACAATTTCTAAATGTGCGCTATTCCTGCGGAAGAGTGTCCCCAAATTGTCCCTGAGTTCAATATCGCAAAATAATAATTTTGATCAGAGATGCAAATTGATTGCTTAATATCTAGTTTAATTGTTGCTTGAATAATAAATATACACTTGGTCTGTGAATTTTATTGTCTTTTATTGAAATGGTTCCCTAGAAATTTTCTATCGAATGCAGAAAGACGGTATTTTGCAATTTTTGCAACTTTTAGAAACATATGAAACTTGAAAATGTGCAATTATAGTAGTTTTTCTTATGGAAAAAATCTGGACATTTGATAAAGTTCATGGATTGAGTATGAACAACAATATTGGAATTAGAATGCGTATAAGAAAGTAATTTGTCTAAAATTAGTGTTATTTTATCTCACATCAACGTAGTTTCTTCTTCAAAAAGAATTGTGTTAATAGTTGTTAAGTGTATGTGTTCATATATATTTGAATAAATGTACTTTAATGTTCATAAAAGTGTTTGATTCCTTGTATTTTTATTTGAAAATATTTCCAAATCGGAACTAGCGACGCCCGCCATTTTCTACGACGTAAGTTTGTTAGGGCACTCCCCCTATGTTGAGATTGGCTGTGAAGGGTTTGTGAGGCTCCGCCTGCGACGTTTCGTCATGACAAGGGCTGCCCAAGCCGTGCACAAGTGAAATTTAGCCGCAGACGGCCGCGATCAATTTTTGGTTCCAGAACGGTACAGTATCGCAGCTCAGCCCATTTTTTGGCTAGTTAGGGATGGGCTCGCATACAGATAGCAATCCTAGTGAAGACCAAGAAAAACTAAGGATAGCTGTTACTGAAGTACATGGATTTGTTTGTGAAATTGTGAACCCAGAACTGGGTAAAGACTTGAAAGATTATTTTAAGTATTTCCTGACTTCGTTTTATATTCTTAGGATTTCAATGGCAGGAATTTAAATATCACGTAAAATTGCATCGAACCAACGTTTTAACCTTACATTTGACATGTATCGGAACGTATTTGATATTGACCAACTGAATTATTATACTTTTCTAGTTAACACATTACTAACAATGCGTGTGTCAAAAGAAGCGCACTTTTCTGCAATTAAATGCAGCAATAATGAAGGAAAGAAACCTGTGTTAAGTTGTTTTCAATAGACCTAGAAAGACAAGAAATTTGTTTTTACTTCGTCACAGAAATATTATTACCTCCCAAATATTTGCTACTTAGATTACTTACATTTCTAGATATTTTCTTGATCAGTATAGAAATACTTGTTATTCGTGATGATTACATTATTCACATTCAGTGGACAACATTTATTAGATTTAAATAATTTCTTTCCTTAAAAATTGTTCAAAACTTCTACTCCACATGTTATGTTAGTTATATGCAGAAGGATATGTACAGGTTGTCGAGAAGCTTGCGCAGACTTTCCCGTATTAGTTTTCTATTCCCTTGGGTCTTTGCTAGCTATTTGCTGCAAATACTGCCACATACTCTTTCTTGCCAGCTACCATCTACCACCTCCAAAAGTACACTTTTTTGTCATTTTTTTAATTGTTCGGAAATATTAATTTGGAATATTAAAGAACACAAAACCCTAGTCATAAATGGCAATTTTCTTTTAAAAATTATGTGCCGTTTTAAAGAAAATTGCGTTTTAGCGCTACTAAAAATGCGAAATTTGAAGCTCATTTTCACAGAAAATGTTTGAGTTTTCAAAATACTTTATTTGAAGTTATTTGAAGCACTTACACTAACAAATATAATAATGTTTACAAATTGCCGGTAATATGCATATTAAAGATGTGAGAGATTTTTAAAAAAATTACATTTATGTAATTTGTAGAAATAATTACATTTATGTAATTTTTGAAAAATAAAAAAAATAACTCAAAATAAACTTTACGTCATATTAAAGAGTGTAATTAGCACCATCTGTTACGAAAGTTTGAAGAAAACATTTGCAGCCATGTATGAGAAAATGGTGTTTGAGCGTCTCTGAATTTTGAGCTACTTTTCACAGAAAACGGTTGTGTTTTCGATAAACTATACTTGACATTATTTAAAGCACATGTACTCGTAAATATAATAATGTGAAAACATCGCCGCTAATGTAAATATTAACGGCGTGAGAGACAAGTAAAAAAATATCATTTTTCCGATTTTTGAAAAAACAAAAGAATAGAGCAATATGGCGTTTCGACGTCTCATAAAAAACATTAGGCAGTATCCCTACCAAAAGTGCAAAGAAAAAAATTGGAGCCGTTTTCGAGAAAATATCATTTTTGTAATTTTTTTAAATTGCACATATTGCACGCAATATTGCGCGAAAACTAGTAAAATTTTCAAAAAGTGCACATGACGTTAATGAAAGCACTCACTTTGGACAACCAATTTTATTTGAAAGAAAAATCTCTATCTTCAATTTTGTAGTTCCAGAATGACGCCGAAAACATTTTAAACTTTTGCAATTTTCGAAAATTCACAGTTATCCCCGAAAATCGGACCTATGCCACCTTAATAAGTGTATTTTACTCTATTCTTACAAGAAATTGAAAGAAAAAATTTGGAGCCGATTTTGAGAAAATTTTGAAAATGTTCGGGGGGCTTCATGTAAAGTACCCCCAAAATTTACAGAATCTTTTTCAAAATCTCAAAGCTTCGACTAGAACCATATAGAGCGGGCAATATCCATTTTGAAATTAATCGTACGTATGGTTTAGGCGCTAGCTTTGTTCACAGACGGACGGACGGACAGACGGACGGACAGACGACGGACAGACGGACGGACAGACGGACGGACGGACGGACGTTTTGTTGAGCACTCCTTTTGCTTGTAGTTCATTTACAGTTGAAATTGATTTTTCTATAACTCGGGAAAAAACATTTTTCAAATATCTTTATTTTTCTAAAATAATTATTATCTAAATTCATTTTTTCGTTGATTTTTTTTAATAAAATTCTGGCCCTCAAGGAAATGTGCGCAGATAAATTTCTTTCCCCACACGTCATATACAGTTTTTTTACTGTTTTTTTGACAAATAAATAAATAAATAAATAAAAACAAACAGGAAAACTCTTTCACGACGCACATCGTGATCCTGCCTATGAGTGACGAGAGAACGCCAGTAATTTAATACGCAACTAGTTCATGCATCGTGCAGGGACTTTGCACGAGGGCGTTTCTCTTCCGTGCACCAGCCGCGAAGGAAAAACGAGAGAAGAAGACGCGGATAAGGAAGAAAGAAGACGAGGGAGAAGGAGAAAGAACAAGAAGTGAGCAAGCGTACGTGTCCTGGGGTGAAAGAAGAAAGAAGGTGAAATTAATGAAGTGAAGGTGAAAATAATTATGGTCGGAACGAGTATACGGGCGAAGGCGACGGCGACGTCGGCGCGAGCGAGGTCAGCGAGGAGACTGTGAAGGCGACTCCACACATAAAATTTAAAATATTCACTCTAATATAATAAAATCTATCCGCGACCAACCACCAGTTGGTCATGAGATCATGTTTAAATACAAACAATATAACTGGAAGATCAATACCCGAATAAAGAAACAAATTCAGAGTAATTTTCCGAATGTCATGTTGGTTAATACTATAATAAATCAATCTAATGTTATTCTTCATTTTAAAGATGCTGTTTCTAAATTGAATAGACTTAATACAGTGTGTGCATTAAAATATTCTCAGTGAAACTTGAAATATATAGGACAGACTCGTAAGAGGCTGGGCGATAGAGTCAAAGAACATCAAAATAATATAATTTATCCTTTGAGGGACAAAATTCTGTAACAGCCCAAAGAATCAATAAGAGACATATTATTGATTTTCAAAACCCTTCAATTCTCTCTGTGGAACCGAACTTTTATGCTAGACTGGTCTTAGAATTATTATTCATTAAAATAAATCCGATCATGAATTCCAACTTGGAATGTAATATCTTTGCAAGAAGCTGCGATCCTATTTTATTTCAATTCACTGAAAATAATGATAAATGCCTCCAAGACCCTAAGGTTTTTGACAATGTGCAAAATACTCAATATCAAGATTTATCACAACACGAGGTTCACCAAAATGTTACACAAACTAGTAACACTCAGAAACTATTAAATCTGAAAGTTTCTAACATCGAAATTACAACTCCGATTTGTCCATATTTTCTTAGAAGTCGCTCCTCCATTGTTCCCAACCACAATATAATTACTATTTCCCTTCCCCCTCCCCACGCTCCTACTCATTCCTCTCGTCTGACCCGTACAATCCTGGATCAGTCGTCATTATAATCTCTACGCACGAGGAATGTACGACGTTCTCAGGAATGGTAGCTAAAACATCACACCAAGAAGTTTTAATTTTCTGCACCATGAATGTGAGTCCGTGCTTCTTCTATTGTGCACTAACCTAATTTCTCATGACTTCAATTTGCCCTCTCTAATATTGACTTCTCTAACATTGCACTTAATATTGTAACGTATTATCATTGTATACTTGTCCATAGTTTATAATCTATGTTTATTTAATTTTTATAGGGAATTCATTCCTTTGATGGCTTGTTGCCTTTTAATTTATATATGATTCCTTGTCTGCTGACAAGTCTGTTCGTTTGTAAAAAAACATAAGAAACTCCTTTAAAGTATGTATTACTACTTTGATCAATATTTCCTTTATTGTAAACTAAATTATATATATTTTAATTTGTACATATCTCTTCTTTTATAGTTTCAATTTTTAAAATAAGTTTGAAGGAGAAGACGCAAAAGTCGAAACGTTGTGTATCATGTGCCATAAGCAAAAATTTATTAAAATTTTATAATTATTTTAAATAAACTCTTGACTGTCTATAAAATTATTGTAACTGGAATATAATTCTTTAATTAATATAATAAATCTTTACGAGGTTGCTGAGATTTTTAATTAGACATTTTCTTTAGATCGCTTTCGTAGAAAACGGAAAAGCTATTTTCAAAGCACGAAGGCATTTGGACTTTCAATGCGACAATCTTTAAAAAGGATGACATTGCAGTAAAAATAAGAGTGAACCCCAAACTGCAGACGAGACCACTTAAACGGTATCATTGCGTCCCAGACTATGATTTTAGAGGCGGGGCCTTCGAAAAGATGGACGGGGACGAAAACTAACGTCTGTTCCGAAGAATCAATGGAGCCATATTCATCTAGAGCTGAAGAACATAGTGCTCCTCTGCACAAAGAAGAGGCAAGAAGGGTGAAGATTTCTTTACAATCATTTTGTCCTCGATCTCCCTTGCGCTAAAAATAGGCTACCAACTCCTCAAAAATGCTCGTAAAAAACGGCACCTGAAGATTTCGACTGCTTCACCTTTGAAAAAACTCCATAAAGAAAAGGAACAACGAAAGAAAGATAAGTCAGAAAGCAAGGGACCGCCGAAGAAAATATTCGAATTTTCTACTGCAAAAAAGGAAACCAAACGTTGGTAACAAGGAGGGGACGGCGAACTAGAAGGAGCTCTACAAGCCGTTTGACACAATCTTCCACAGAAAGCTCATCGATTTGCATTAACAATGAAAGTGATGAATCCTATAAAAATAATCTTTTTGCTTTGCTTCACTGACGTATAATCAAATGTCACTGTCATAACTTGTAAAAAGTTAAAAATGTAGACTGGACTTTGTAGTAACTATACCACTGGGACTGTAACTACACTAAGCACACACATCAGAAACTAAAGTATTCATTTTAGTGAATTTTAACGCTCGGAAAAATATATAAAAAGATGTGAAATTTATTAATAACATTAACAACACTATTAAATAAACGAATGTATTAGCTAATGATGTAAAAACCTCAATTGTGGCAAACTGTGGCATAACTAACTTTTGTTTCTTACGCCACAACTGGTATTTTAATTACCAGAAAGTTTCCAAATTGCAGAATAACTTTTATCTTAGCGATTAAATATCTCGCTACAAAAGACAGAGTTGTACTCTTCATAAAGGCTAACAAACTATATTTATGAAATTGTTACTAGTAAAATTAAACAACCTTTCTAAACATCTTCACTCAACTGAGAATATGAAATATTTTAGATGCATCACTTTTCTTGTACACCGTCTATATTTGAAATATATTGCAATGCAGAGTAGAAACTCACAAATCACTTGTTTGGTTAATTATTTTGGAGAGAAACAGTTTTGAGAATTATCCCTAAATCCTCACATATGTATTAATATCGATTTCACAACGAAATATGTATTAATGATTTAAAACTTTGTATTAAATCTTACATTTAAAAACTCCAAAAACTCTGATTTGTGTGTTGTTAAGAATTGCGTTCTCGGATCGTCCAGGGCCTCCTTGAGCGTGGAGAAAGTCAAGCCCTGTTCGTTCGTAGACAGAGAGGAGATGAGGGCTCCGGAGTGTGCAGCCGCCAGCACCAGCGCCACCAAGTGCGCGCACACACAGAGCACGCGCCCAGACCACGCACGCGGCGCGCGCTGACCTAAGCACAATTCAATATTCAACTCCACATAAAATAAATTCCATTCCTCCTCCTCCAATGGTTCTCAGCACCATCACTAACAAGTGCGCGAACACACAGAGCGCGCGCCCAACCACGCCGGGAACGAGGGCTGGTCTAAGCACAAAAAACAATTCAATATTTACTTTACGTAAAATAAGTTCCATTGCTCCCACCACTAGTTCTCAGCACCAGCGCCACCAAGTGCGCGCACACACAGTCCTTATCACAACTATCAAACAGGGTGGTCTAATTACTTCAAATTTTGTTTTGAAGGAATTGCTGTGAATTATTCCATGAAAATCTGTCAATTAAACTGAATAATCCTCTATTCGAAATTTGTTTCAAACATCAATTTTATTGTTTATTTTTATTTGATATTCTATAAGTACATCGGAAGTTACCTTTATACATTTTTTAAACAGATATTTATTTATTTATTTATTTACGTCAAAAACAGTTAAAAACTGCGTATGACGAGCTATGGGGAGAAGTGAATTTTGTAATTTTGAATACGTTTCGTTAACAACTTTCCCTCTTAATATGGAAAGGGAAGGATAGAGAAAAGGGTGGATTTTAACATGCCAGAGTTCTCGCTCGGGTACGCTAGTTATTATCGTCGTCGTCGTCGTTGTTGTTGTTGTTGTTGGTATTGTTATTATTCGCGTGTGGGCCACAAACGACCACGCAACACGTTTGTCTTCCGAGGCCCAGTCGTATTCTATCTTGGAGAGGTCAACCTGTGTAATTATGGTGATCAGCCTTTCGGCCTTACCCTTTCGTTAACATATGGTTGTTAGCCTTGAATAATCGATTAGGAGATGATAGGATGATATTATTATCATTATCATTATTATTATTATTATTATTATTATTATTATTATTATTATTATTACATCTCCCTTTCGCGGATGCTACAGGACAGTAACCGTTGGCTCACCCTGCTGGCAGAAGGCCGCCGCAACGGACAGCCACGCGTCCCTGGGCGCCATGCCGCTTTCCCCTTTTGCTGCGTTCGTTTGCAGCGCAAATGACAGGAAGAATGCTAGGAGTAATGCCACCATTGTTGCTGCGGCCCATAACCATTTGCTGAACGGATCCAGGAAGTCTGTCCATTGTAAGCCTGGCCGATCAGGCCGACGTACAAACACACCAGATCTGAATTACAATATAACACATTGTTCATATCATCATAAATATACTTTAATTTGATTTACTTTAATGAATTGCCTAATTTTTGCAAATAGCAGATCTAAACTAATGTAAGAACTAATATACTTAAGAAATCTAATAACATATCTTCTATCTTTGATTACGTCATGTGAAACTGTATAGTGGAGTGCAGTTATGTTTAGCAAACGCCATCTTCTGATTTGATTCATATAAATATTACCACCTGCATTTTTATAATTTATTTTATTGTTACTTTCATTATTATTTACCATTTGCGTTTGTGGATTTTGTCTGTGTTCCTTGATCTGTCAGTAAAGCTACCACCTCTTTGTGTCGAATTAGAGTGTTCATAATTATAATTATGCATACGTAAATAATATGTTGGTAATAAACGTAAATAATGTATGGTGTAAACAAAAGAAGTCGAAATTATTTACTACTTACTACAAATTTGTTGTTACTTCACCGAGATGAAGCAGAAATTATGAATATGTACTTGTGTGAATGTGAACCAGTATATATACTGTTTTGTTCTCTTACCGCTTGATAATTAGCGCGTAAATGCTTAGGAAAACACTACCGAAAGCATATTCGTAATTTCACCCACTCGTTAAAAAGGTTTAGGAAAAATAGCTCTTAAATTGAGAATGGAACACCACACAAAATAAAAATTGTCATTTTAACAGTTAAAATAATTAACAGAAAGAAAATTCCTACCTGGTAGTATGGATTGGATCGATAAAATCAATGTATTTCCGACGAAGATTTGTAATAGATAACTCTGCTACAATGACATCAGCGTGTCCATGATGCAGTTGTCCAATCATTCCATCCCAACTACCGTTTCTCAGCATTCGACCAAACACAGAGTAGTTGCGCATTAGCCATTTTGTCCTATAATTTTAAGAATACTTAATTTTAAAGTTACTTATTGCTGAATAGATCGTCTTAATGCCGGTTGTAACTGTGTCAAGGTTTGTACACAATGTCATTTAACCTTACAGCGGGCGCGCGGGTGTAAATTTTATGACAATAGCAGAGTTTTGTGCATTTGCTGTAAACTCATTGATGGCAAAAACTTCTGTGTTCTTGGTATTCTTTGCAGGTATCTTTTGTGATGCATTCTTGCAGCTACTGTTTAGTTTGCACGCTATTTAGTTTTAGTAACGCTCTATTCGGGCTAAGTGTATAGTGACGTAAACTTTACACTGCGCGCCTGGTGTTGTTCTAAAATATTGTATTATAATTTTGTATAAAATGTCCAGAAAAACAATTCATGTGAATGAAATTCAGAATATTCTACACGAGCTTTCTGATTGGGAGGAAGATCATGTATTGGGTAGTGGTAGTGTCAGTGACCTGAGTATTGAAAACATAGCCGAGCATCAGCACGATACTGGATCGGAACAAGAGCTTTCTGATACTAATACGAATGTTTATCAACGGATACGTTTTTTAGTAGTAAATAGCATTCTTAGATATTATAATGCGGCATAAAATTGCATTGTTCTGCAATTTCTTTGTTTTATTCAGGAGTCATTGAATGCTGTAAAATTTACGACACGCGCCTGCTGGTGTGAAAATTTTACGCGCGCCCGCTTGAAGATTAAAGAAGTACATAGTAAACATATAGAATGCCTGTACTGTAGTAAAGCGACAGCCTTAGGGTTTCGACGACGAATTATAATTAAGCCTCCACTCATCAGAAAACAATACATTCCAAACTTAAGAAATCTTTTCTAATATTACTTTTCCAAATTTTATCTGAATTTATAAAAAATAATACTTTTGAAAATTTTTACGTGTAAAAGAAAGTACATTTTTATTTATTTTCAAGCCATAATCAACTGGCTTCCTGAACGAACGCCCCACTCAACCTGCCAAAATGCCACTCCTACAAACAGTTTTCTAAAGCATTTCTAAGAAAATATATCAGTGCTGCTATATTTAGGGTCATGTATTAATTTCAATGTTAGAATTGAAGACAAACATACTACATGCGCACGAGAGGAGAGCTGTGCGCGCCGAAGCGTGCCACGAGAAATGCTGCGATTGTTTTGAAAGTACAATGTGGTTGCTGCCAGTTCCGTTCCGTACGTATCTCAACTGGCTGTGCTATTAAGCGGTGGCTGAGAACTATCGTGGTTCGTGTATCAAGAAAACTTGCGCGAGTAGAACACATTATCCAGAAAAGGCACAACTCACGAAAAATTGTTAAATAGCTGCATAGATTCCCAAAGATCTTCGAAGATGCCCATGTTTTCTTTGTGGGTAAAATTAACCTATGAAATAACAAGAGAGAATGCCATTACCAATAGAATAAAGAAATGTACATTAATTAATATCACATACGTATCCAGAGACGGCCCTGAAGGTGACGCCCCTGAGGTCTGCCCTTGAGCGCAGGCGGCGCGAGGGCGGCGCAGGCGGCGGACGCACGCCCCCGCCCCCGCCCGGCCACCACGCGCCCAGCGGCCGCAGCTCCAGCGGCCGGCCTGCGCCCGCGCGCCACGCCTCGGCCAGCCGCACCTCCACGCCCCGCCCACCAACACGCCACTGCGCCAGCAGCAGCGCGCTGTCGAAGCGCAGCGGCGCGCGCGCCAGCAGGCGGCGGCTGGCGCCACGCGCCAACGCCAGCACCATCGCACAAGGAGAAGGCTGCAGCTGGCGGAGAAGGCGCGCGCCCGCCGCGCCCGCGGGCAGCAGCGCCGCCGGCCGCGGGCTGTTGGCTTGGCTGCGCAGACGCTGCCACGCCGCCGCGCCGCCCGCCGCCGCGCGCAGGCCTCTGGCGTGCAGCAGGCGCTGCAGGCGCAGCAGGCGGCGCTGCTCGGCCAGCGCGGGGCGCGGCGGCGCCGCCAGCAGCAGCGCGGCGTGGGCGCCCAACTCGGGCACGCGCCCCTCCGACAACAAACGCGCCGTCCACGCCTCATCCCAGTCGCCTGAGACAGCTTTCATTTCATTAATTTGTTTTGTTGAAAGTGAAAAGTTTTGGTCATATGTTCTTACGTTAATAGTTTGAATCAATTCACTTTGTTTTGAGGTTATCTCTTCATTATTTAATTTCAAAAAAAAGTTGGTTTGGAAGCATGTCAACTGAAAACTCATGTCAGATATAACAAACACTACCGTGATATAACTGATCATATCTATTGTGAAATACGTTAGCATTCGTTATTTTTTATCAAAGACTAACGTGATGGGTGTCAAACTACTATTTTATAAAGATAAATGCATATAGGAACGCATTTGCAGATGATTTTACAAATGCATACCTTTAATCAGTAATATTTTAGGTAAATATTGCTTATCCTTTTATTCTCACAAAGACAAAGAAATCTACTTATCATTCGTGAACTATATTGTCCACACTACATCTTTCAAATTATCATCTGGATAAAAAACGACATTATGCGTTGCATTATTGATTCTAATTATGTGATAAACAGCAGTCAATGAGACTAAAACATTCCTCAGAACTATTTCAAATTTCACGAGTTGAACATATTTTCTGTTGTAATTGTGGTGTGAAAAATGTACTGCAAGTATACTAGTTACTTCTTATGAATTCTATCAGTTTTTCTTCTTTACGAAATTGCTCCGTTGCAGCACATTTCATATCTCGCCTTATTTTCGGTTCTTCTTAATCGAATGGTGATGAAATTGTATGCAAAGACAATACCATGTAATTCTCTATTTTGTGCAATTCATTATTTCTTGAAAACTAGTTGCAGATAAACGATAATGCTATATTGTAAACAGCAATTTTTCTTTGGGTGTAATTAATTCATAAATATGTCACGGTATTTGAACTAACTTGTATTAAACACATTCACATTTCGTCTTTCTGAAGAAAAATGATAAATTTGCTATTGACCGGACAGATATTCTCCAAATGAATTCCATAAAGAAGCATTCGTTCGGCAGTTTATTTGATTTTACCAAGTAATTGAATTGGTTTATGGATAATAAATCAAAATCGATACATATGGAATCATTCAAGTAGGAGGAAATCGTTTTAGCCTCTCATCGTTTTGAAGCGAGTTGTAAACAAACAGGCGAAGAAGATCTTGGGAAACATGTCCATTTTGCACATGCTTGAGTGCAGAAGTGTAGCTATTAATGAAATTAATGTCACTCAGAACATATCTAACAGGATGAAAAATCAATGAAACTTTTTTAGGGGGAATATTTGTCATTTATTTAGTACATAACTCATCCGGCGGGAAAGGCCATCCAATTATTCTCCCAAGGTAAATCAATATTTATCTTGGTTCACTTCAGCGAGAAACTAGTGGTGCTACAAAATGGCACCGACATTTCCGTATTAGTTTTCTATTTTCTTTCGTCTCGGCTAGCAATTTGGACTTAACACATACTCTCACCAGCTGCCATCTATCGCCGCCCAAATACATTTTTTTTGACATTTTCTTAATTTTTCGGTTTCTCAATAGTTGAACGGAAATATTATTTTAAGTATATCAAGAACTGTAAAACATTGTTCTAAATGGCATTTTTCTTTGAAAATTTGGAGCCGTTTTTAAGAAAATGGCGTTTGAAAGTTACTGTAAATGCGAAAATTGAAGCTCTTGTTTACACGCACCTTTTGTAATTTCGAAAATCTTCATTAGAAGTCATTTGAAGTACATTAACTCACAAAAACAATAGTGTTTACAAATTGCTGTAAATGTGCATATTAACGGCGTGAGAGTTCTTTAAAAGAATTACATTTGTGTAATTTTTGGAAAAAAGAACTCTAAAACAAACTTTACGTCATATTAACAAGTGCAATTTGTTCTATCCGTTTGAAAAGATTGAAGAAACAATTTGGAGCCATTTTTGAGAAAATGGCATTTGAGCGTTTCTGAAAATGCGGAATTATGAGCTATTTTCCACAAAAAACGGTTGAGTTCTTGAGAAACTTTACTTGACATTATTTAAAGCACACTTACTTATAAATCTAATAATGTGAACAAATCGCCGCTAATTTAAATGTCAATAACGTGAGGACAAGTAAAAAAATTACATTTTTGTAATTCCCTGTGTAACGAATCTAATTCCCTCTCTTTATTATTGAAATGAAATCCTCCAGAATTTTTATACCGCACCACTTTTTATACAAAGTCAAGACTTTTCTATATACCTATATTTTCCCAGCTAGCTCAGTAAAAACAACACTTAATAATGAATTTCTCCTTTTATTTTTGCACGATTGTAGGTTCGTAATTTTTATTTAATCAGTTACCGTTTTCTTACCATTTACTCCCTGGACAACCCGATCCGCCCGCCATACGGGGGACGAGAAACATCTGAAAGTTTTTTTTCTATTTGGCTATCGATTGCTAGCTACTAATTATTCAGAATCGCATAATAATCATTAAATCTTGTGTTCCTTCAAACATTAACAACTGGTTTAGCCCCCTAGCAACCACAAGCGATCGTCTACTCTTTGCCTGTAAAAACCTAATATTCCATCTTTTCGTAATTATTTATTGCCTAAATAATTGGCATATCACACCTGTTTTACGTTTATACACAGTTTATACATACGTATACGGGAAAGTAAAAATCAACTTTGGGTGGAGATTGATGGTATCTGGCTAAAGTATTTGGCAAGATCGAAAAGACCAAAGAAATTAAAAAAACTAGTATGAGAAATCCTCTGCCATTCTGTAGCAAAAATAGTTAAAATATTTATGAGTTCTTATAATTATAAGACGGGAGACAATGCTTTGCTATTTCGGGCATTCCCACTAATTTTTTTAGATTTTTTAGTCGAAAGTTTACAACTCCAATATGTTTATGATCCAGTATTTTTTTAAATATAATTTATATGTAGGTAAGAATGAGTCGCGTGGGAGAATTTGGACCCCAGGAATTATTATTTCGTGTACAATTTCGTTTGACAAAATTGAACTTGTGATTTTCAGTATTTTTTGCCCTCATCTTTCTCCCGCAAAATTTATTACTCTGTCTGATCGTTGCTGGCGTTCTGTCAATTCTCAGACCTCCAAAATACATCCTCTCGGGGCAATGAATCGAGCTTGATGGATGGGAAGAGCTATTTATTGTTTGAAAATGTTTCTGCTAACATCAAAACTTAAACTATCCAGTGTAATTACAAACTCCTTCAGATATGTCTGAGAATCTGTGGCTTTTGTGCAGTGCATCTGTAAAAGATCCTTATCAAGATTTCTGCTTTTTAAAAGTTCTAAAATCATATGAAAGGATGGATTCCATAACTTCAAAAGAAGTTCTAAAGAAATTTAATCACCATGTATGATATTTACCAGAAGAATAGTCTGTCCCATCACTCATTGATGATGAAGTAGATGATAAAAATCAAAATGATAAAAAAATTGCCAGATAGATTCTGCACGAATGGAAAAGAGATATATCCCTTATTGTGAGAATCATATGGTACGAGCAATTGTATCCTGATTACGGTATCCTGAATTTGTGTCAACCAAAAGCAGATATTAAGTCAGATGGACACTACTTTTATTCAAGAACGTCCTTCCGCCTAGATAAGAAACTCTTCATATTTAGAAGCTCAAAGGATAGTAATAAAGTTGAAAGCTGTGAAAGCCTATGCCGAAAGGGATGTTCAATTAATCCAAGATGTTCATGGACTATTGAGTGTAGATGAGCTAAAGCAATTTGTGTTGGATTGTGTTCAAGAACATCGTTCACTGTACCCAGATTACAAGATAGAAACACTGAAAAGAAAGTACCCCCAAGAAAAATAAAACCCATAATACAGTCTTCAGAGTGAAAATGTATTAAATTGTAATATAAAATTATATATTAAACATGAATCAAGTTTTCCACTGACTTAAAACAACAAACCCAATAATTTCTAAAATTCAAATTTTGCGCTCAAGTCGGCACGGGTTAATATCGATCTATTGAAATGTAATTTTATTTTTGAGTAAATTTGAGTAGTTGGAAAATAATTAGTGAACGAACCCCAAAATAGCAAAAATGCCTTTTTGCAAAATAAGGTACACTCTAGTGACACATACTTATACCCTCCATTAACCCATCCACAGATATGAATGGATATTCCTAACTTCGGTTAAAAAATTGAATGAATTTCATCACCATCTGCACCAGTGTTAATCATCTATAATAACTCTAATATTAATCACGACATATGTACAAAATTGCACCCAAAAAAATCTACACAAATTTTAATATAAGGAATTCGAGACTGTGTTGTTGAGATTCCGTAACATTTACTCTAGTAAATGAGCGGTGGAGGGTTAAACACTCCTTCTGAAGTGTTTATGAACAGATATCCAAACACTAGCTCTAAAGCGCGGACTAGAATGATGATGTAACCAGGCAACGGTCCAGACACAGCTCCTGCCAACAATGGAAGTCGAAGCCGATCCTGAAGGCGTGACCGCGGAAACAGACACAGCAGGCGATCCAGACATTCGACGGCAAGCGGCAGGCGGCAATCAATTGAGTGCGAGCTACACGTAAAGCGAGAACGCGATTCACTACCAGAGCAAGGAGCAAAGGCAGAGAACTACTTCCGCAAAGTGTGGACCATTCCTCAGTGACGACGTATATTAGACCAGTGACGCACGAGGAATATTTCATTTTAAATTATATCCGTAGGCCTAATACCGCATTTAAGAAAATAAATTTGCAAAATCTACGGATAGTATTGAATTGGAACTTATTAAAGAAGAATTTCAAATGAATACGGAGAAAACAAAACTGTGAGTAATGTTCAAGAACGAATGAACTTTGTTATGATCGACTTCTCACTTTTACGTTTCTAAGTGTACAAATACCGATATCAATACAACTACAGATTTTCAAATGAATTTGACCCACAGATTATTCATATTAAACTTAATTAATACCTTATTGACATAATCATACAAAAAAAAGTGGTCTTTTAATGTTTATTTATATTCGCATACGAAACTATTAATAGAGCAATTGCAAACGTGAAAGTGAACATAAATTAGACTGGGTTTGAGGAGTTTTAATCTCTTCAAAAATTATGGGAGAAAAATATGGATTGTTAAGAGGGAAAAGGATTTACTTAATCATTTATCCGGGAAAAGAATTTACTTAATCATTTATAACTACGTTTAATGTAGTTGTAGATGATTTTCCGAAAGGAATTTTGAAACTATTGAGAATTATCAAATATTAGGATTAGAGAATAACCTAGAACAACAACTTACAAGTGATCTTTGTGCATCATTATGCATATTAGCAAAAATCGTAAAAAGTGTAGCTTGACTAAACTTCAACCATTCGCGTTATGAATACAAGTATTTCTTACGACGATTATAATTTTGAAATTGCAATATTACTACTTCATATCCCATATGGAAGTAACATACAAGGCCATTGGATGTTGGGAATTTTGAATGCGAATATAACATTATCAGTTACTACAATTCATTGGTCAGTCCAATGCCAGATATTGTAAGAACATATTTGAACAAAGCTACGTATGAAAGAAATTTTCGGCACATGAATATACTTTGAAAATGGTTTATAGCGTCGGCGACGCCACATTCAGCCAGTAATAAATGTTTGAGATAAAAGCTAAATTGATACGCTCTATATAGTATACGAAGAGAATTTCCTGTGCAAACTAATAGATTTCTATAGTTTTTCTCAAAAAATTCTTCATGTCGTTTACTTATGAAGTGTATTTTTCTTCTGGATGATTAAATAGACTTCAAAATGACTTAAATTTGTGGAATTCTTTTGGATTTGTGAATTGTTGTGAAAATGCGCTCTTTGCGCTTAATTATGCGAAGGTAATTAGGTAAAAATGTAGTTACTAATTACTTATGTTAACTTAATATGTTTTACCAGGCTTTGTTCGTCTAGTTTTTCTCTTTTTTAAATCATAGAAAATGAGAGGATATGCTAATAATTACTGTTAAGACAATTTTAATATAAAGTATCGGCGGGAAAGAACCTACTTCTTAAGGCAATTACTTATTAATTTATATTTATATTTTGAATCATAAAAAACCTGTGGATAAATGATTAAATCAATTTCGTATATACATAACCAACTATGTATTATTCGTGAGAAATATGATAAGCATTGTAAACCGGGACATATTTAATAAATAAATTATATAAGGTAAAAATAATGGAATCATTTCAAAAAAATGATCTGGAATATTCAGACGTAAAATCATATTCATGGAAGCGAGGACGTAATCGCCTACGGAGTCGACGCCGCACTACGGGATCTATCGCCTGGGGAACGCTGGATCGGACGTGGGTAATATTCAAACGGCCCCGAGAGGCGATCCGATGGTGGCGATGCGGCAGCCAGCGACCACCGACGCGCTTCAAGATCAACGGACGCCGAGGCGGGCGCGTCGACCGACGGAGCGGTACGGCACACAGTGTGTACTTTTGACGATCTAGGAGGAAAAAATTAAAACTCTCTTTGAAATGAATTTCTCGTAGTTTTTGGAGGTCTGTTGTGTAAATAATGTCCAAATAAACAAATTTGCTCGTAAAAACTTCTACCAAGAGAACTTCGCGAACTGAAAAGGGCCATTCAGAGCTGAGCGCTGGCGGAACGGCGATAGACGTGTTTGAACATGCACCATGGGGTCCATGTGACCTTCAAGAGAAAACTAACAACGTTCCCACATAGTTCAGACATATTACTACACAGAAATATTACAATTCTACTATTTTGATTCAGTCGAAAATTTAATTTTTTCGAGCTAGTTGGCCAAAATAACGCACTATGCGGCGCGGCGAGAACCCAAGAAGACCACGTGTAAGCGGTGCATTTATTTAATATAATCAGGTAGAGCGGGCGACACCAGCGCCGGCTGATAGTATTAGCAGTGACGGGTGGAAGATCCTGCAAGCATTAATTAGGGATACTTAGAGACCCGTGGAGTAAACATTAAGTCAGGGGTCGATGAGACCGATTATGCACCACTATGTTTAATTATGAATGATGGTAAGCAAATGAAGGAATATAATAAATTTAGACATTGGTGGTTTGTTCTTTTTATGTAATGATAACAGTGTTCATATTACCAATGTCATTTTCTTGAACGATATGTGTTCCTAATCGTTTTGACATCCGATTCATTTTGTTCTTTATAATCATTTTGGCAAGCGAAGTGTTTGAATGTATGTACCGCTACCCTGAGCCCTTTCACGGAAAACACACCTGTCCCCTTCATTAAAAATTAAAAATTTTGTTCTGTGAACCGATCCTTAGGAACATCACAAAATATATATAGTGACATACCATAAATGACATACATTTATTTAAGCAAATAAAGGACGAAACATTGTAGATATCAGAAAAAAACTTGGGATTCTATGGTGCAGGTACGCAGGTGGCACCGCAGAAGGGTAAATAATGTGAGCTCATTCTGAGATACGTGCGAGATGCACCATAGTTCCACAAATGCTGAGGTGTAACCACACAGATGGCATCGTAGCAACGCGAACAATACGAGTTCGTTCAAAGACGGGCGTAAATGACACCGTAGTTACTTCAAGATTGTAATTGGTTCAATAATAGGACCTGAAGGGCGACGTCAACGTTTCGAAAACGTTTGTTAAAGCAATGAAGAGACAAATAAGGCGAGGTTTGAAGGGTTGACCAGAGGAATATTAATTCATTCCGTCTCGTGTCGTGGTGGTGAACGGATCGCTTGAGCGCTGTGTTAAGTTCGAGTAGTACTTATTGAGACTTGTAATATTTCGTGAGAGTGAATGCTGGAAAGTGAACTTAGAATATTTTATGAAGCGGAGCTTCAAGTGTGGACTTATAAAATTTTACCATTGAATTGTGGGTTACAAGGTTAGGTGAGAGGGATATTATTATTTTTGGGAAAGTAATTAGTTGGAAATAGATGTCCACCTGAGGCGCAAGACAAAGTGTGTAGGCCGTGTTTTTAATGTGATTAGAAGTTTCGACTTGGTCTTGGATCCTCGTGGACTTCTGCAAGAATGAAGATTGGACTACAGTGACAACAAGATAATAAGTGGCAACGTCGAATGTGAAGCATCGTGCACGTGAAGAAGGAAGAACGGATAAAGGTTCTATAACGCTGTTATTGCAATAACAAAAAGTTGCTCATGGTCTAATGCTAATTTGAAACAATTCCTTGCCACTTCGTATGAATGGCAGATTGAGTAATGGGTTGCGGAGTAAGTGGCAACAATTATTTTTTAAGAACCCCATCGACCGAGCTAGTAGGATTTTTATTTATGAGAATTGATAATAAATAATCAGAGGTTTAACTGTAACCATTTCCTGGCGCCCAAATTATTTACAAATTTGGAAACTGGTTACGTTTAATATCTTCTAAAGCTGAATTTTAATGATAGGTAAAACGTGGTGGAAGATCCCACACGCGGCTAGCCATGGACGTTTCAATACACACACACACACACATACATATGTATATATATTGTCATGCCCCCTTTTTGATAATACACTTTATTTCGGGGTAACCATCCCAGGGTTGACTGACTCACCTGCATCCCCGGCGTCGGCTTCGAAGTCAGCTTGCCCGGTTGCTTCTGTGATGCGGGGAGGATTCATTCATGCGTGCGTGATTGGTATGCGTTCGTGCATGCATAACGCATTGAAACGACGTATATAATAACAAATGAGGATTTAATTAGTGTCTTAGTTTCAAAGAGTGGATCTCGAGATGATGCCTCGCATTACAGTAAACAACATGATACTTAAATCTAATACTTAATCTACGTTGTATCACCGCGTTGCTGCCGCGGTGAGTTTTTTTCGGTGTGGTTGACTTGACGCCCGCGCGGGGATCGTTAGGTCACGCCAGCGGCTGTGGGGGGCCTCTGCTGGGCCGCTTTTGGCGGCGGCGGCGGTGGTACGGCGCGTGCCACGCGGCAGCGGGTGCGCTGCGGCCTGGGTAACGGCCACGACCCAGCGGCGGCGACGGCAGCGGTAGTGGCAGTGGTGACGGCGCGCGCCCTTTGGAGGGGCTAGATGCGCCAGCAGCCGAGGTAGGCGGCGAAGATGGCTTGCACAAACACGCCGGCCATCAAATGAAGTTCGACTTGGCGGTGTTTGTCCTCAACGTGGCGTCGCTCGTGCAGCACGTCTCGCGGCCGGAAGTAGCAGCGGTGGCGACGAGGGCGCTGAAGGCCCGAGGTAACATTCGCCGCTCCCGTCGAAAATCTCGCTCGCACGAGCGCGAATGCGTGAGCGCTCTCACGCCAGCTCCCTATGGCAACACCACTCGCTTCTCATTTCGATCGGGAGCAGGACCAGATACCGAATGCCCCACACTCCGCTCAAGAGCAGAGACAGACCCCGAATGCCTCTCCAGATGCCCGAATGCGGCGATTCCAAGTCCAGACCCACGTGACGGTAGCGGTCCCTCGTTCCTTCGGGATGCACCAGATTCCCAGTCGATGGTGAGCGCGGCGGCGGCGGCGGCACCTTCGGTGACATGTCTCCCGGCCGTTTGGAGAGATTGTCTGGCCCATATCAATTAAAAATGAAAGAATCCAGACACGAGAAAATTGGATTGTATGAATTCTCACTGGCACAGGTGCACCAAGTGCGTGTTTGGTTAGTCTCAAAACTCCAATTACAAGGCGCGGCCTATGACAACAACAGAAGGACCTCTGTACTCGCATGGACAAATCTTGGACCAACCAATTCAACATCAAAAGAAACAAATACCCTTCCATAAACTCAAGAACAACAAAACATTTCAATTAACCCTCAACATTTGCGGTCCAACATTGCCTGGGGGCAATGCCCCCCATAACTTTGTGGAAAACATAGCAACCCGCCAAATTGCTCAACGCCCCCTTCCCTTCGCCTCGGCGCAACCCTCCGGCCTGCACCGGGTGGCGGAGGCGGCGCGCCGCGGCGGCAAGGACCCGACGGTTCGGGCAGATTTACTTGCCCATACCAATTCAGATTGACATAAGCCAGGCACGACAACATTGGATTTTCTCAGAAGCCGGAGTTCTCGCGTGCGCTTGTGCTCTGGATAGTTTCAAAACCCGAATTCCGAAAATAATTGGACTTTGTGGTAACGAAGCTTGCTCCCTCGCCTTCAACACAAGGAATCCACTGTGTCGTGGCGCGAGCGTGCTCGCGCGGTCTTGCGCCAGGCCAAGGGTCGTGGCGTCGTGGGCGGTCAGCCTGCTATTCTCGGTCTGTTTGTGTATGTCTCGGTTTGCGCGCCCTGCAAACCTCATCGTAAGCGTCCGTCCCATTACAATATATATATATATATATATATATATATATATATATTATAACACAAAGGTCATCAGTCAACAATTAAAAAAAGCAAGAATGAAAACATTCGAAAGTGGCGCGCGCCGACGGGAGGTATCTCACCGCGGAACGTGAACGATTCGGTCTGAGGCAGTGAACGGCGAGTTGGAGAAGAAAGCGCCCAGACATGGTGGAGGTCAGATGTTAGAGAGATCTAATCGAGGAAATCAGTTGAAGAGTGATGTGAAAAGAGTAGAAGAATCGTGTGAGTAGACGCTTGAGTGATACATGTGACTGTGGTAAAACGGAGTTAAGAAGATGCGTGTATAATGTGAAAGAACAGAGATGTTACAAATAATGTCGGCAGTAAGTGGTAAACACGTGGACATCGACGATTGCAGCAACTAATAGAGACGTTAAGTAGACGTTGGATAGCAATAATTGTGATTGTGATGACTGTGCAGTAACATCAAAGTTACAACCTGGGAAAAAGGGGGCGGAAAGTGGATAATTGAGACTTGTACTATTGTATTTACACGAGCAAGTGCAGTAACCAGGCGTCATTCACACGCTGGTGAGTTGTACAGAGAAAGATTAATCGTGAAACTAATGCTCCCGTTGCTTGAGAGACACGAGTGTTCGAGAATGCTGAATGATTTCGTCTGCGAGTACTGTGAAGAATGAAGATTTGGGTAACTGCGTGCCGTGTTCGCGAGCATTACTGGCGAAGGCGGCGGGCGCCCGTGGCGACGCGGCCGACCGAGCAGATCCGAGCAATCCCGAGGATAGCGCGGGGTGGAGGCACATGTTGGAGCTACAAGAGGCATACAGCATAAGTATCTGATATTCAGTAACAAGGGTAATCAGAGTATGGGTTTCAGGGGAGGAGACTATGGTGTGAACAGTAGCAAACCATTGAATGATGTAATTTACAAGAGATTTGTTGTTCAATCTCGCGAAGTCACGAGGGAAATTCTAGCAGGGAGCAGACTCAAATTGTCTTTGTCCCGCGCGGCCAACATTCATCGGCTGCCCTACTTTCAAAGTTTCTCACGGGCTCTAGCAAATCTATACAAAAATATATAAAGTGAAACACAGATGGCCAGGCAACAAAACAATTCTCGTTGAGCCCTCTTTGCCGCGAACCCTTTGAACTGTAAGCCGGGGAAGGGGGCGACAGGTCATTACCCAGGGCTTGGTCTCCGCCGGCGCGCGGGGCCGCTTCATTAGCCGTTTACCTATCCTTTACTCAGCCTTCGGTGGCCAGACGTGTTTACAAACCATTCATAAATATCGCTACGTGCCTCCCGCACCAATATTGGCGTTAGTATTCGCCGACCACGAACGCATCTGCAAGGCACCCGCGCCCGCCTTTCCGCCACGTCTCTCAGCCGGCTCCGCGGTTCCCGTGAGAAAATACCAAAAATACCCGTGAATCAGCCTTCACCTGGCCAAGCCAACAGTACGGGCCGCTCCAGTAATCGAGTACGCGCCCATGGTGACATCCAGCCTTCCAGCCGTATCATCCGCAGCCCATTTCAACCGACGGCACACACACTCAGCCGTCTGACCTGGGTTGGTGTATGCTGTACTTTCATCGATCTGTGAGTAAATGTAAACTTCAAGAAAGAAGAAACTTAAACTATAAACATTCATTGGTCCTCCGGCTTACTGTCTTATTACCTACTTGTATAACTAAATTATTTTCAAGAATTAAATTAAATTCATTCCCAAGTGCATTGCCTTTCATTTGCCTCTAAGAAACAATCCCCTGAAATCCGTTCTGAGCCTGTATGTAGTTGCATTCGCAGCACGGACTTCAAACCGCGCTGCATCCACTACATTGGTAGAGGCAATACAGAGACATAGCAGCAAGTATAATTAATAAAGAGTAACAAATTGCATGTTTTGTATACGAATTCATGTAGGTGTTTGCTAGTAAAAAAGAAACGGAAAATTATATTAGAGGTTGTGAAACTTTGGAGTTATTGTTTATAAATAATAAAGGAATTTTTCCATGAAATATTTCAGACATGTTGTCAAATGCCTTATCATTGTGATCCCCCTAAAACCAATCCTGGTCCAAAACAAATTTTATTGTATGTGTGGATTACAGGTTACCTGCCTGGCAGACCAGAAAGATACAGTACGGTCACTATATATATATATATATATATATATGTGTATGTATATATATATATATATTGAAACGAGTCGTGAATTTGACTCTACACAATAATTATTAGTAAAAGGGGACAGGGACTCCTTCCCGGGAATGGACTCTGGATTCAATCTTTCTCATCAATGGAAACATAGGGTAAACATGAATTTTTATTGATCGATTAATTACAAAAATTGGTGGTTCTTATTCCTTACAAAACATCTGCTCTATCAATTTTCCTATTCTAAATAACTTCTTATTTATTAATTCCTTATTGTCCTGGAATTCCATTCCTTTCTTATAAATTTCACAACTATGGGGCCTCTACTACAGATCACTGCTTCCTGTCATCTATTCACCCCCCTCCCAATGTTCTCCCGCTTGCTCTTACCCACACCGCACGTGCTGACCCACGCGTCGCTCCTGCAGCTGCAGTCGGCCGACGAGGCGACGCCTCGCGCAGCGCCGGCGGTGCTCGGGACTCGTCGGATTGCTGGACGCCGAAGCGGGGCGGGAGGGACCACTAGCTTTCAGGTGTTCCGATGCCCGCCTTCGCCGCTCGCGGGCGACCCCAGCACAACCCTTGCCGCCGCGATCCCGCCGCATACCGCCGCTACAACGGACTCGCCACGCGTCGCCCGCCACTGCTTCTCAACTCGCTGTTCGTAATAACTCTTTCCGTCCACGCCTAGCAGCTGGATGTTTAATGCTGCCCAGCTCTGTTCACTCTAGGTTCTCCTTGTGCTCGCGCACATGCTTTGCCTTGTCAACGCAGATTTTACCACTTTTAGCACAAACCAATGATTAATCGTCCCTCACTCCGATTAAGTCTTTGTTCCCACCTGATTACGAAGACACATGCACCAAACATTAACGGTAAACTGCCGCACAGAAGTCCACGTGCCGCCGCTGCTCCGCGTTCGCCCACGTGACTGTCTTCATGCACCGATATTGTCCTTTGTTCACTTCACCAATAAAACCGTTTTAGCTCACTATATACCATTTTTACCGCATTGTCCTTCCCGATGCCTTCCATTCTCGATTGTCCCAGATTTCACCACTATTCGTCCTTTTTCTTCCACACCTCACGTAACCGTCCTTTTCATTACTCAGCCATAACTCCACTGTCGGCCCGTCTCGTGGTTCCCACGCGCTTCGGTTCTGCTCACTGACTCGACTCCGGCACCCGACTCCGTTGGCGCGCCCGCCGCTACCGCGTAATTAAAATGTTCTTCATTCTCAGAAACGCATTGTTATCATTGTAATGATAATAATTCGTTTCAATATATATGTATATATATATGTATATATATATATTATTAAAATTATCAATAAAAAGAATAGAGAGAAAATATATATTCTTTAAAAAATTAGGAGTAAAATGCTTCTTGGCTTGGGAGAATTGGATTAAGATGTTTTGCAAAAATGTTTAACGTCTAGGTCGCCTGCGATCTCTGTGGAATAGATTCAACATGTAGCGATGAACGAAGGCCAAAGCGACTGCGTGCAGAACTGCGAATAAAAAGATACACAAAATTATCGTTAGATAAAAACTTGATTGTCTCTTAGAGCAATGTATATGGCATAGTGAAATAAATACGTACAAAGATACTCATGTAAATGGTTTCGCAAGTATTATAAAACATGTGTTACCTCATAAATGCATTGTGCATTTTAAATTTGGCGCGAGACCTCTAACCAGGCGATTGTAAGTCGACTTTGAACATAACGGTACGCAAACTAGAGCATTTTTTATTTGGACGTCTACGAGATAGTTTTCAACCTTTCAAAAATCTCACTGCTTAACCTACAGAAAGAACTGAGCAAATCTCTTGTCTATTAAGCATCAAAGAGAAGAAAATAATAGAAGTCAACAAGTGTACCATTTCGCGTCACGTATGTAAATATATAGGAAATTGTCAGACCTTATTGAGTAAATTAAGCCGAAGAGAAAACAATGCAAGAAAAATACTATGGTATTAAAAATACATTATAATGTTTTTTCAAAATTGAATATTATAACTGTATAATATACAACTGATTGTATCCATTAAATTGACTGGTGGAGCGAAGTATAAATAGTGTGCTCTTACGAAAGTGAAATAGTTTTGATGAAAGTGATTTTCAAGTAGATCATGTTAAGTAGCTATAGGATTGCAACGGCGGTTGACAATTGCGAAAAGAGAAACGTATTTCAAGGTATTATGTAGCCGTTACAAATATTATGCTACTACGCAACATTTTACGTTACGTTACAATTATCGTTTAACTTATGTGACTTGGAAATTAAATGAATAGTGATTCATTCTTTGCTTCACTCACTGAAATTACAATAAACGATCGATACGCGGGACAGAATTATTTACTCTACGCCCTAAAGAAAATGTACTGGAATTTATAATGAACAAATCTTTTGGAGATGTATTCTGGGTTTGAATTATTTTTCAGTGAAATGTTTGAATTGGTATCATTACCAGTAGGAAATTATTTATTTATTTTGTCAAAAAATAGTGAAAACTGTATGTGGCGTATGGAGGAGGAGATTATCTGCGCACATTTTAAGCCAACACTCTAAAAAGACTCAAACTATTGGTGCCACAACAACATATACTTTCTCGCATTATTTGAAACTGATTCGCAATGTTATACTACTACACAAATCTTCAAAATTGTTTTCAACCAGTAATTTTTTCCGCAATCAAACTTAGGTTCTCTGAGTGAACCTACCACTACGCTATTAAAACAATTTCGAACTCGTCATTGTATTTTTGAAATATTAACTTTACGCAATTTTTTAAAATATCGATTTTGCAGAAAATGAAACTAACACCTTATTTTTATCGCCATTTCTTATATTTGAGTAGAAAATTTTGATGAAAATATTTAGAGCGATTTTTGAGAAGATATTTTTTAAAAATTGTGTAAATTTCAGACACAAATTACAGGCTATCTACTATTTTTCAACAAAATTGTAAACTATCTTTTTTCAAGAGCTTATTTTTAGAATAGACTTTAAGGCTAAATTCTATTTTGTAATTTTGAAATGTTAACTTTTTGCAATGTTAGAAAATACGAAGAGTTCGTTGAAAATGGTACTTGCACCACATTCTTTTGCCGTTTCTTAATGCAAACGATACATATGAAAAAGATTGTAAATAAATAATATTGCCTATATTTTGCTCAAAACAATTTCACACAAAAACTACTCATATTTTCGAAAAATTGAGCATGACTCATTTTCTTATTTCAGACTTTATTTCGAAATCTATTTTTAAAAAACAGACGGACGGACAGTTGCACGAACAGACAGAGAGACAGACAGACGAACACACAGACGATCAGTGTTACCACATTTTTCCCCGGCGCGGATTATAAACATTTAACTTTTCGCCCAGCTGGTCGTTCTTTATGCAAATTAGGAGCATCCCGCCCGTTATGGGCGTTCCATGGACTGAATTGAATGGCCCAAATACGAATTTCGCGCGTCCCTCATAAAAAATGATGTTGCCGCTTGGTGCGCCCAAATACCTAGTTATCCCGTTAGAGAAGTACAGAATGTGTGTGATTGGACAGTGCAGCCCCCTGGTAGCAGAAGCAGCAGCTGCCTCGCCCGCCGCCACCCCCCTCTCCCCTTGGGAGGAGAGGATTCAGCTGCCGACCGCTCCAGCCCCGGATCTGGCATTTTTGGAGGGCTGGGGTGGTGGGGCGCGCGGTCTTTTTTTGGAGCAGCGGGATCTCTCACGGTGATAGCGTGTCGTGGAGTGGCGTGGCGTGATGTGCCGTGCCGTGGCGTGTTATGTTAAAAGGAGCGGATTGTCATCAGCCACGGACTTGCCATTCACTGCAGTGGACCAGTGCACGGCGTGAGATGACGTTGAGCCGGAACGTGTTTACGGAGAATCATTTTCTTGGGTACATTGACCCCTTCTCCACCTATTGCTTGAGATAAGAGTACTATCAGAAAGAGTGTAAATTGATGTGAAAAGTCATTAAGTGTAATTTGCACTTTAATTTTTCTTTGGAAGTTCAAGAATGCTTTGAAGTGTTTTGAAAAGAGTTCAGCTTTCGTTTTGTAAAATTTGATAATCATTTATTTTCTTTCGAAGTAAATGTGCTTGTCACTGTAAGTTTCTCTCTTCATTGTAAGAGTTTTGAAAAATTGTTAGAAGTTTTTCCTTTCCTTGATAGACAGAGAGACGGACAGACAGACAGACACAAACAGACAGAACGGACAGGCAGGCGGACTGACTGACGGACTGACGGACGGTCAGACAGACGGACAGGCAGATGGACAGACGGACAGACGGACAAAAAGATGGACAGACGGGTGGACAAAGACACACGGACAGAGAAACGTGTAGACAGACGGAGACATACTGACAGACAAACGTTTTGGTCGTTAATCTAATTTTTTGTATCTAGGACTCACAAATATGGTTTCTGGCGACGCTGTTTGTTAGAAGAAACAATTTACTAATTCACATCGTTATTGACACACTTCAACAAAGCCAATAAGTTGTTATGCACCCCGCCCCGCGCCCGAATCGTTGCGCCGCCCCGCGCTCCCACTGCCCCTATCGGTAGTAGATTTGCCACGCCTCTCTCCGCCGCGCCGGAAACCGTCACCATTCCCTTACACTCGGTTTCACTCTGGCGACCAGCGAGATCATGAGCGCCTACCATTCATCTAGTCCCACTTTCAGAGAGCTTTGGGACAGGCACTCCTCGCGCAGAGTCTGACAGCGAGTGTCGGACCTGGCCTTCTCCCTGACATTACTGACCACCCAGATTATAAGCGCATGTACTTTTCTTAGCCTCCCTCTGGAGACGACTGTTGAAACGGCAGGCACTCTTCACTCAGAGGCTGGCAGAGGTTGATTTAGGTGCGGACAGGATCCCTGACGTTGACGTACTCATTGGTGTTGGACATTGTCCATAAGGAAGACGATGGGTTCTCCTAGCGGAGCAGCAAAGCCACGTCCCGGTGACTGACACCTTGCTGCTCCTCTGAGACGTCACAGAAGCCAAAAGACGACCGGATCACCCAAGCTGGCTCAAGGCGTCTGCGCAGGCCCAAATCACTCTGTCACCATTGGAATCACCATTGGTCTGTCACCATTGCCCCCTGCGCTGATGATTGAAGCACGCAGAGAAGAGTCCCCATCCCCTGTCACCCGACCGTGCCGGCTTAAATCGAAACTGCTACAGGCCTCTCCACTCCCACGCTAGAGCGAAGCCTCTCCCACCACCAGTTCTTTCAGGACCAGATGGAGCTTCAGGATGGTGCGCGAACTTCTATTCCACTGGGTAAAGCCCGACGACATCTAGTCTGGCGGATAAGGACGTAGCCACTCCGATTCCTACCCTAGTGACCAGTTACGTGACCAACCCCTCCATATGTGACTCCAAGGGAATGGACGTAGACTTTCAGGTAGTCGCCACCTCTCGGGATAACCATCTCCACATACTGACAAACAGTGGTCAAGTCTGAAGTCCTTTGACGAAGTCTATACGAAGGATGGCCCTACGCATGAGGTGATAATAATCCAACACGTCATTCGGAGGGAGGATAGAAGAATAAAATGCTCGTGGTAGAAAGCCTTCTCCCACAACATGTGAACCCCTTTCACACACATCCGGAGCCTTAAGCAAGAGAACCCACCACTCTCAGAGACCTAGTCTCCCTTAGAGACCTAGTAGAAACCAAGCGTACATTTTATCAACATCCTAACTACAGAAGAAACTGCGACAGCCAATCCCCAGGGTCACTCCAAATCAAAAACCACAGGGCAGGCAACCACCATAATGCTTGATCGACCAGTTGCACATGACTACCTCCCCGTCCTCCATTATCATTAGCCCACAATCATAACCCCATCTCTTCTAAAAAATCATTCTCTGGGGAAAACATGACTAGGTAGACCGATGATAACAAGAACGAATGACAACTCGCTTCCTCGAACAGACTGACAGAAGTCACAGCTAATGCGTAATGCTCATCGCGTTGCTGAAGGCAACGCTAATGAAGAGCTACGACTCCACTCACTACAGCGCCTAGAAAAAGGATGCATAATTGGGCCAATAACATTCTCACAAGCTCCAGATCAGTGACACTTTGTTCCGCCAGTCATGGAAGGTCGCTTCTTAGTTATTTATCTACCTGGCCGTCCAGAAGTCTCCTTCGCCTCTTGCCCAAGCAACGCGGGGTCTAAGAGATAGCGTATACGCACTACAGAACATAAAAAAGAACGACAGAGAAAACATGCATACTCAGATGCCTAAGTTGAGGGGAGGATTCAACCGAGAGTGTTCATATCGAAGTGCAGACACCTCAGGAATGAGAGCACCAAATTCACGAACAGACTTACTCGATTGCGCATCACAGGAGACCCCGCACTAATGCCTCGTGCCGACAGGCTTATGAGGCCCGTGGTGGACATTGATAGCACGGTTCTTATATCCGTGCCGGCCAATGAAACAATCCTAATCTTCCCCAGTTTGCGGTACCCGAATAGCTAGTGCCATTAGCGAAGCCACCCACAGGAAGTCGTTCGAAGTCCACCATACACGACTTATACCAGATGGTCTTCCTGTGCGGAGGCTGCCATTGCGGTGTGGAAAATTGCGCACACACAGAAAAGGACGTCTTGATGCCGAGCGGGGCGCACCCTCACCAACCTCACGGTGAAATTAGCGCAACCTGAGTGCGAGATGTTGATCGCCATAGACAGTCAGGCGGCTAGACAATGCAGGTCACATACGACGCAAGTGACATGCCACGCACCGCGCGGTATCTTTTCTATCCCAACCTTGTCCCAAACTAACCCCTTACTTACCCATTTATGCTTACATGCATAAGACTACCACACATCCTAGGAGATCGGTCGGGCGCTTAGAGGTTCTCCCGGCTGGGACTGTGCCCCGCTGGTGGGATATAATTGGTTTGAGAAAACCTTACTAGCCAACAGTTCGGCGCTGGATACCACCATCCAGAGGAGAAAGATCATCGCCACATATCGAGGAAAACATGCAATACACTTAAGGGGCTTTCAAACGACACGCGCGGCATCATTAATCAATTGAACAATGAAGAGACCAGGGTGCATTCAGGACTGCCTCCGGCAACTTGCTACAGGGGACGAACTTGGGGGCGCTGGTAGAATGCAAGCGGAAACCAGGACAGAGCCCCCTCGCACGCTGACCCCACGCTGGGGCATCAAGAAACCAGGGACGTCCGAGAGGCCAGCCAGATAAACACCACACTTCACGGAAGAAAGAAAATGAGCAGCGAGGAGAGCTCGTGTGTCCCCATTTCCCCGGAGATTCCGAGGACTACGACATTAGTCACTACCTTACAACCAGCTATCTACCAGCAACGAAGAATAGACTAAGAGACCACTGCGGATGCACCAACAATCCCGATACTGACAAGCTCCACTGAGGAACCCTTCAGGAGACCGAAGGCCCGACAATGTCATGGATGACGTCATCGGAAGAATGGTTGCGGGGGCTACTTGGCGACTTCAGGGAGGCTGTGTCCAAGGCGTAAATAACAATGCCAGTGCTATATCAGAAGAACCCATTGAGACCATATACGCTGCCATATTAGCCAGGAGTCTGCGGTAATCCGCGCGGGACAACCAGATGAGCAACGAAGAGCCAACACAAACAGGCATGAACGGCGCAACACGCCCCTCGCCCGGCCTCTGCCAAACAAAGAGGTCTCCACATCTTCGCCACTCAAAAACGCAAGACGATGTGATGGGTCACTGGAAACGAAGGAGATCAATGCCCATACTAGCCAAGCATGTTTGAAGAACACTTCAAATACACAGGGCATACCTCGCTGCACAGGCCGCATTTGATGAGACAGTCTTCCCCAGGATCGAAGAGAGATCCGGTGGACTGCGGAGAGTTTTCTCAAGTCCTCTGTTACTTAGGTTCTCTGACGCGTCTCCCATAATGAGAACACCGCCCCCTCGCATCACGTATGGTCACCTGAGGACTGTAGACCCCGAGGCCAAACTACTCACGGTCCTCCTTAACCTAGTGCGCAAGGCCAGCAGAATGCCCTACCCGTGACGGACGTCCCGAACCATCATCCTCAGTTGGAGAGGGAATAAGGAGGAGATATCCAACTGGCGCCCCATAGCTCTGACACGAACACTGTACAAACTTGACACAGGGTACTCTCACATGATCAAAATAATTCTCATTCGATGGAATTGTGGGAGCACAATTTTTCCCTCAAGAGGCAAATTGAGCTGGCAAAGGCGGGGAAGAGGGACTCTGACATTGCCCTTCTGGATCTTCAGAATGCGTTTGTCTGTCCCCACAGGGCGCTGCAAGTCTCCCTGCTGGTCACAGGAGCGGGCGATAGCTTCACCAGGGTGGTTAAAAGTATATCGACGTGGTAAACGCAGTAGGTCGCATGTCAAAAAATGCACTTTCCCGTATACGCACGTATAGAAAGTATTGGGAAAGTTATGTTATAAAATCCACATACAATACATGTAGGTTACTTTACAACGCATTGCCAGATGACATTAAACAATTAAAGTCTGTACACAAGTTTAATGTTGAAAGTAATATTTTCTGCTGCGTAACTGTTTCTATACAATTAGAGGTTTTACTGATCATCAAAAAGAAAAAAATGTTTATTTCAACAAAACAATAAAATATAATGAATTAGTTTACATTTGTATTGTATAAATTAAAATAAGACGAGAAAGGAAAAAAGACTTAATACGCCAGTAACAAGTAACGTACTTTAGCTTCCGGTCAATGACCCTCATATCAATCAGGTTTTTCTCCAGTTTCCCTGATCCATTGAGCAAATGCTGAGATGGCTCCTTGTTTTGCTTCTGGACGTAAATGTAGCTTAACTATGCGCAGGTTTTGTTGAGCCCTACTTTTGCTTACGGTGGTAGGAGTAGAACTGAGGGTGAGTTACTATTTGTTAGCAATGCAGAAAAATCAAATCAGCAGAACTCGCGAACGAAAATGTCTACTTTTTCAAATGCTGCTAATCTCGTGCTTTTTTTCATTCTGGAGATCAAGAAGATGTGCGCCGATAATCTCCTCCCCATACATCATGTACAGTTTTTACTGTTTTTTGACCAAATAAATAAATAAATAAATGAGAGAATCCGACGCCGTTCGTCTTCTGAGAAAAATAACCAGCATGTCCGTTCTAGGGGTAGAATTAATCCAATTGTAATTTTTCATTTATTATTATTGGTCTCATTCTTGCATTGGTTATTTATCACTAATTGGTTTGCAGGGAAGTGTAATTCATAATTAACGAGGGAATTGTTCACAGGTGTGTTAATTTCCGTTGACTAGTTGAGAAAGGGACTGATAATGGGACAAGTACTTATTTAGAAAAACAGATTGTATCAATTTCACTTGTATTTTCTGGAGTTTTTATTGCCATTGTTATTGTTAGAGTTTAACGTACCTATGATGATGATGATGAAAATGACATGCACAACAGTAATCGCTCCGACGAAGAATCCCATACTGTGCACCAGCACTATGTGCAGGATACCGTAGATAATATTGCCGTAGACGCACACTCCGGAAATGCATATCCAGGGAAGTATGAGTAATCGAATCTTCTGCAACAATAAAGTTAAACAATGAGCTTTGAAAATTACCTGACTATTCAGTATTATTTACTTTGGGTGCCCTTTCACTGCCTTCCTGCTTTGTCGTGGCCCCTCTTTTCCTTATCGTGTTGGGCGTGTGACGTCACAGGGGTGTGAAGCGGAGGAGTGGCGCGTTCGCGGCTCCGCTCCGCAGTTTACTGCGTTTTTAACTGAATTGGCGCGCACTAGGGCAAGGAAGGAAGGAATTACCAGATTGTTGTTCTTTTAGCTGTGCCTGTCTCTGGTTAGAGACCCTTCAGGCTGAGAAGATATTGACAGTTGTTAATATTAGTATTCAAGACTCCTCTCCCCCGTAGAGGAACGGGAATTGGGATTCTGGATAGAGGGTTAACAGTTGTTTTATTTTGGAAAAACGGGTTATTTCGTTAGGGCGCGGGGAGCCGTTCGTTTTTTGCATTGCGCCTTTCTCATCTGTATTGCAGTGTTCATAAGGAGAATATACGTGCATATTTTCACACAATTGGTGTGTTTGTGTTTCGTTTAACTACTATATAGTTGCCTCCCCTGAGTATGCGGGATGTGCTATTTGGCGCATTTACCAGTTCGCAGTGCTTGGTGTACAGAAGCCGCACTCGCCTGAACTGTGAGCACTATTTGTTTTCTGTGTTTATAATTGCTTCATCGTTGGGACTTTGAACAGCTGCGTAACGCTGAACCTTAGCATCTGGACTACCAACTTTTTCCTCCTTCGTGAATAAAAAGTGGATAAGTAATAAAAGTGGATTTTGAACGTGGACATCTACAATGGATCATATTAATAGAGAACTAGTAGCTACAAAATAGCACAGAATTTGCTGTATTCGTTCTCTATTTCTTTTGGTCTCGGCTAGCTATTCGGACATGCCACATACTCTTGCCAGCTGCCATCTATCGCCGATAAAAGTACATTTTTTAGACATATTCTTAACCCTCTGCTAACGACTTGGAGTCCCTGGGACTCTTCCGATTTCACGAAACTTGGAATACGTGACGTTAACGTTATTTTATAAAAGTGATTCTCCTTGTACCTTTTCATTCTAAAGTTTAAGTAATGGTTCGCGAGCTTACAGTTGTAGAAAGCTTGTCAGGGAAATTATCAGTCTTTGTTGGCGCGCAGGAGACCTATGGTACTCCCCGTCAATAGCAATGTAACTTACACTGATTGCCCGTCAGCACTTTGACAGTTGGTACATTTTGTTCTGTTGCGCCACTGACTAAGTGCAATGTACAGAAAAACATGTCTATTCTCTTAAGTGTGTGTGTAAATATTAGTGACTATGATTTGGAAGACAATATTGCGCAATGGATGGAGCAAATGTACAGTATTTTTGAGTATCTTCGGATCATCAAATTCAAAATGACGATTACCCATCATACGGAAAATTTTGTTTAGAATCTGGGGAAGGAGACGATAATAAAATGGAACTTTCTTGAGAATGAAGAACCCGAATAAGAAATAACTGAGAATGCAAAAGACTGGAAAGAACAAACAAGTGTGCAAGAGATGCGCAGGGAAAGATGACGAAAGAAACTTATCTAAGAATTATATTGTTTGCGGAAGTAACATTTTTGCACTTGATTATCTGTTCTAAAGTTACAGTAGTTTTCATTAATACATTTTTTAATGTTCAATAAATGTTTATTGTAAAGATAAATTCGTTAAGGTCCCAATTTAATGAAATATGTGTGGTTTTGAAGAAAAAAGTTTTAAAAGAAAATAAAATTGCCTACGTTTGACACAAAATTTTGCAAAAAATTCTTATGTTTTTGAAAAATTGAACTTGACCTTATTTAAAGATGTTTTTTATGAACACATTTCATTAAGAAAACAATTGCTATCTTCATAATTGTAGTTGACGGTTTGGTGTTTGCGCGTTTCTGAAAAGGCGGAATATTGGAGCTAGTTTTCACTAGAAAACGGTTGAGTTCTCGACAAACTTTGAATGATATTGTTTAAAGCACATGTACTCGCAAATATGATGTGAAAAAATCGTCGGTAATAGTAAATATTAACGGCGTGAGAGAAGTAAAAAAAATAATTTTTGTAATTTTTGAAAAAACATGAAATATAGCAATATCATGTCATATGCAATATCATAGAGTACTTTTAGAGCTATCCATGCCAAAATTTAAATAAGAATTTGGATCCGTTTTTGAGAAAGTCTGTTTTTTGTAATTTTTAAAATAGCACATATTGTACATTTCACCTTTGCGTGAAAACTACGACAATTTTCAAAAGAAAACAATACATGATCATAATGAAAAGCTCACTCTGGAAGAACAAATTTTATTAGGGAGGAAAAATCTATCTCCAATTTTGTAGTTGTAGGAAGACGCCAAACAATTTTGAATTTTTTTCAATTTTCGAAAAATCAGAGTTTTCAGCCAACATGAGACCTTCGCCATTCTCTGAAATGACTTTTAGACTATCCAACAACAAATTTAGTCAAATTTGTTGGCGCTATTTGTTTGAAAATTTTGAAAATGTTCCAGGGGTTTTGTTGGCTGAGTTAACCCTCGAGCGGGCGCGCGCAAAAATTTCTCACCAGCAGGCGCGTGTCGTAAAATTTATATTCGTTGACTCTAGAATAAAATTAAGAATTTGAAGAACTACGCGATCTTATCTCGCTGTGTAATATCTTTGAATGATATAGTACATATATTCTATATATTACATATGATATACTCGTATAAGGATTAAATAGGCACAACACAATGAAAATAAAGAAACAATGAAAAATAAATGAAAGTGTTTAGTGTATCACGCTTTTCACAATACACATTACAAAACAAATATAGAAAACTTCAAATAAAGAAAAGACACATGAAATATCGATACAACAGTTTTATGCACTATGCCTTTACTATTTTATGTGCAATTTTATGCCTTTAATATATTATGTGCTCGGGTTTTCGCAACTGCTCCATATGCTTTGTCACGCCATTCTGAGCATTTGTCTTTACCAACAAAAACATATCCCTTGATGAGCTTTCATATTCAGTGTCAGAAAGCTCTTGTTCCGATGCACTATCATGCTGATGTTCTTCTATATTTTCAACACTCAGATCACTATCACTATCCAATTCATGATCATGTTGGTCATCCGACAGTTCTTGAAGAATGTGCTGAATATCAGTCACATGAATACTTTCCCTGGACATTTTCCACAAAATTTGACAACTTTGTAACACCAGAAGGCGCGCAACGTAAAATTTACGACACTATACCTTACATCGAACAAAGCGTTACAGAAACTAAATCTCGTGTGCAAACTAAACAATGGCTGAAGATAAGCATAATTAAAGATATCTGCGAGGAATATCAAGACCTTAGAAGTCTTTGGCAACAATGAGTTGATAGCAAATTCAAGAAAACTGCTGTTGTAAAATTTACGACAGCGCGCCCGCTGGAGGGTTAAATAGTTAACGAAAATCAATGGATAGACAGAAACAGTTCACACGTCTTTAATAACTTATAAAACAAGACAAAAGACATCTCCGGTTGCAGAGCAACAGGAAAATACAGAATATACGTCTCATGGCGCTAGGCAACCACTCACGTAGCTGGAGATCGTACCGTCCGACTGGAATTTTAATACTTCCTCTCGAGATGATATCTGGATCTGTAATTATATCTTCATGACTTTCTCAAGAGCACGACATAGTATTCGTGTTTTTAATTGATCAGTCCCTTCGTAAGGATATCCGCCGGCAACTGTGTAGATACGAGATGCACCAATTTCAGTGCTCCACTACTCGGACGAAGGGATGACGTACATCGATATGTTTCGTCCGCGTGTGGAAAATTGGATTCACAGCCAGTCTTTGAGCGCTTAAGTTGTCGCTGTATAGTGTCATGGTTTCCGCGTCCGCCGCACCTAACTCTCTCAGGAAACTTTGCAGATGTACAACTTCTTTAGCGGCATTGCTCAATGCCATATACTCCGCTTCCGTGGTTAAAACCGCTACTGTGCGCTGTTTTCGAGAATCCCATGTCACGGGACCTCCGCTCATAGTAAACACGTAACCAGTGTATGAACGTCTATCTTCGATCGAACCTCCGTCGTCAGTGTCGACATTCCCTGTTATGGTACTTCCGTCTTTATCATACCGAAATTCTTTGATACCTTTAAGGTAGCGCAACACACTTTTCGTCGCCTCCCAATGCGGCTTTCCAAAGCAATCGTTATACTGTGCCAGGGAACTCTCGGCGTGAGCAATGTCTCGGCGTGTAGCCAATGAGAAGTATAACAGACATCCAATTAGTTCACGATATGGTAGTTTGTTGCCATCAGCGTCTGTCCACACGTCACTCCTGGTAAGTCTCGTACCGGTAGCGATAGGTGTAGACAAAGGATTGCAATCTGATATGTTGAATTGTCGCAGGATTTCATCAATGTATGTTCCTTGATTCAATCTGATTGTCCCGTTGTCCACTCGGAAGTCTATCCCCAGGCAACGCTTCACTTCTCTGAGATCCTTTACTTCAAATAGTTTCCCCAAACGATGTACGAAGTTTGCAATTTCCTTGATATCACGACACATGACCAATATTGTCATCCACGTAAATCACAATGATCAGCAGTTTGTCTCGTCGGTGATTCTTCAAGTAAACACATGGATCTCCTCTGGTAGGAATAGCACCTTCACCGTGTAACTTTTCGTCGAGATGTTTATGCCAAGCCCTACCTGCCTGCTTTAATCCATAAAAACCTTTCTTTATGTGACATACTTTGTCTCCGTTCGACAGTTCTTTCAACATAGTCTCAGAGTCTGTAACAGCTTCATGACCGTGACTTTTATTCTGAATTATATATTCAAGAATTTTTTCCATCTTTTTCGGTGTCATGTCGCATGACTTTTGGCTTTGGCGCGCGAGCGGCAAGACAGCGCGCTCTGTCGGGGATCGGCGACGGCAGCGGCAAGCCGTCGACACGGCCTAGCAGGCTGGAGCCGCGAGAGCGAGTCGCAACGCCTAGCATCGGCCCATTAAAGGGAGCTGACCGGCTCCCCGAAGGTAGTCCCGAGTGGAGTCACGAGTCTAGTCCAAAGAACGAGCAGTCGGGAGTTTATCGTCGAGGGGCGACTGCTGGCTGAGACCGTCGCCCCTCGACGATAAACTCCCGACTGCCCGTTCTTTGGACTCGACTGGTGACTCCACTCGGGACTACCTTCGGGGAGCCGGTCAGCTCCCTAGTCGGCGGGAAACGTCCAGGAGCCGGGTGTGTAGAGAAGCAGCGGATTGGAGATTGCCAAGGACTAGCAATGTGTCGACTAGTGGTAGTTACCACCCGTCTGTCTGATACCATAGGAAGATGGCACAGTTCAGGGAGAGGCTACTCCCTAACCCTGTAATGGCTGGCAACTATGTAAATAAGGAACCAATAAATTGTTGTTGAGATAGCGTGCGACTTTCATTTATGGACATAACAATTGGCGACAAGGAAAACGCGACAAAGTGTTATGGTAAGTCGCCAAAACAAATGGCGACGAGGAATAAACTCGGAAGAAAATTCTTGCTGTTCGGACGTCGCCAATAACAATTGGCGACGAAGAAAACTCGGGTGAGAAGGGCTGCTGTGGTAAGTCACCAGATAACAATTGGTGGCAAGGTAAATTAGTATGCGTAACCCTGAGAGAAAATCTGGACTCTTGTGGAGAAGCTGGCCTACGGTATAGAACAATTGGTGACAAAACAGGGTTTAAACATGGACGGAAGCTGAAAGCAATTTATGGTGCAGCAACAGCAGCAACGGCAATTTGAGCTGAAACTCGAGGAGCAACTGCGACACAGACAGAAACTTGGAAAGAATGCGTCAAGTTATGGTTAAGCGACATGCCGCAGCAGGCGGGCGCACGAAACGCATCAGACGAGGCCGGAGCGATCGGAGTGGCAGCGCTACGGGTCGCTGCTTGCGAGGCACGTGACGGCGATAGTGACAGACAGCCGCACAGGAGTGAGGCGCAACGGTCAGTGCAAAGGCAAGATTAATTGATTGATTGATTCGTGTTTCCGGGCGCGTCAACTACTTAGGTCATTAGTCCCGTAAATGTAGTTTTTTTCGGGAGGTGACGATGATCTTTTCCCCACTGGATGGCGAGGTCTGGCGTCGACCTACCGTCGACTAGCGGGGTTTTCCCTTCAACCAGGTATCTCCCACCAGCGAGGCACCGCCCCAGCCGGGACAAGCTGTAAGCTCCCGACCGGTCTCCCGGTCTGGTTTAGTAGTGTCGTGCATGTTAGCGTAAGTGTGTGTGTAAGAGCAGATGATAGGACAAGGAAGAGGAAGGAAAGATCGCGCGCGGTTCGTGGCCCGTTTGTTAGGGTACTGCTCCGGCATTCGCCTGGTGTTGATCGGAGAAACCACGGAAAACTATCGATCAGAGCAGCCGGCCGCTAGAATTCTTCTCCAGACAGCGCGCTGTCTGGACTGAATTCGACCTAGGTGTCAAGCTGGTGTCGAAAACCCTGACGCAAAGGTAAGAGCACGTCCGCAAGCGGCGCTGAGGCAGAAAGCCACCATGGTGGCGAGGCGGCATCATTAAAGTCGGCCAGAGGTCGCGACACCAATGGCGCGGTCCGGCCGAGCGTGCAGCGTGGTAGTCGAGAGAAGGTCGCCGCGAGGGAGGCGCAGCTCGGTACTACTACAGGCCGCGTAGCTGATCGCGGCGAGGGCCAGCAGGCGGTCGGGTGAGCAGAGGGTCGGCCGACAGGAGGTGCGGAGCAGGACAGCGAGCAGTGGCCACGTCACGGTAAGCAGCATCGGAAGGGCAAAAGTGACCGGAGCTGAGTAGAAGTGAAATTAGGGAAAATGCTGTTAGGAGCGGACAGTTCTAATGAAATGTATAAAGGAAGTGCTCTTCAGGCAACAATGATAGGCCAAGGCGTTTTAATTAAGAAAATGCATGGCGATATAAACAGAGATAATGATAGCCGGCAAGAACGTGGTAACGCTAGTAGGAAAATAGAAAGTGCTAATATAAAGATTTAATATCTCTTCTCCTAATATCCTAAAACATAGGGCAAGTGCACAGCAATGTCTTGTTCAAGAATTGTTCTTGAATCTCTTTTTATAAAAACCATTGCTTCTATGAACTCCAACATGGAGTGTAACATGTTCTCCAAAAGTTACGATTCGATCTTGATTAAATTTAAAGATATACAGAATGGACAGTCTCAATTACTTAGCCTTGATAGTCTTCATGATCAAGGTTATGTCCCTCAGGAGAACCCCAACGAGCCACCTCATAACACCATTGATAATTCCGCCTTGCAAGTCCAACTACCCGCTATCGATCGAAAGAACCCACCTTGTAAGTATTTCTTACGCAGTCGTTCGTCCGGCACTTTTGATAACCCCCCCCCTGTCATCCTCCCCTACCCCCACCCCTCCCTTCCACCACCGCCCCTCCCAACACTCACTTCTCACCTCAACAGTCATGCCACTACGCTCTTCGGAGTAATAGCTCCCGTTACCAAAAGGTTTTAAATTCAGCTCGTCGCAATATGTGATGTCTCAATTGTGAGTATGGATCTTCTTTGCTGTGCACTTGCCCTATGTTTTAGGATTTAATGCATTTTAATTCAGCTTTTAATATTACTGTATTTCAAAAACCATCATTTTATTTTATGACGCACATTGTAATTTGAGTCTTTTTATTCTTCTCTTTTAGAGTTAACCTCAGTATGGTTTACCAATTATATCATCCTTGAACCACACAACGTCTCAACAAGCAGCATTATTATAGTCAGCCAAGGCCTATGTTGTTCATTCATATGGCTCATTATGTAATTTTTATTTATTTTAAGGCCTGATGATGGAGGAAAACTGTCCTCCGAAACGTTGCCAAAATTGTATATTGTTCATCTGTCCAATTATGTGATTTTATGAATAAATTTTTTTGTTTTGACTGTCTATAAACGTCTTGGAACTTTTATTTTAGTTTTAAAGTTTGTATTATAACAGACAGTCTAAAGTATTGGTAAAAAATATTTACATAGCAAAAATTACATTTAAAGAACTGCTCACTTTAGTTCACACTTTCTCGTCAGTAATAAAAGCTTAATCTATTGCAATCCAGCACCGTAGTTTAGCAGCCGGACTCATCGCAATAGAAGCCATCGCACAGCATGGCGAGATCTTTGACCAGCAAACATCCTCATCGAAGTGTTACACGTCGGCTATCGCAAATTTTTCTTCGAAATTGAGGTTAGAGATTACAAAACGCGGTGTTAATGATATTATGGACACGTAGATTTTCCCAATAATGGTGTAAAAATATGGATTTCCATAAAAAAGTTTGGGATTAAATTGATGAAAATGGATAAAATACGAAAATGTTGTGAAAACAGTAAAATATGTAAAATATGTAATATAGTACGAAATATGTAAAAATATGTAACAAGAAAATTCGATATTGTGTTAGGAGAGCTATGATTCGCGAACATTACAATTTTGAAAACGGTAAGAAGGACAAAAAATACGTAATTGCATAAAAATCCTGTCCCTACTTATGTTGTGCTTTTTGCTGTACACTTCTAAATCTGTTATTAGAGCATGTCATTTTGCCAGATGTATAGAAAGACATACGCATTTACAAAAACGATCGTCACATGAAAACTGAGACCGATACAGAAATTCTGAAATTAGATATGGATTGAGAGACAAATTATTTTCCAGAAACAGTGTGCTTTGAGGGAGGCCCTACCGGTAGCTAGGCTACCACTGGCATAGCTTTAAGGCTCATGGGGGTACTCAAGCTCCACCACCAACTGCAAGGTCGTGTACTCCCTAGGTGGGTTATTATTATTATTATTATTATTATTATTATTATTATTATTATTATTATTATTATTATATCTCGACCAAGTTTAGAATGATGTTTACAGCGCGCCACAGTCTATGTGTACAGCCGAAACGACAGAGACGGAGATATAAGAATACTCAATTCAAAATGAAAATGGGCCAAACTATTGCGAAAAAAGCGCAATTTATTTTGTTGCAAGTCTAGTATCTCGCCAATTAATATTTTGACAATATTTGGACATGTCTGCACCTCATATTGGAAGAAATAAAAGTATACTTTTTTCTGCAAAGCGATTCAAAATTTTGAAACTAATTCTTTCGATGAGCAGTAACATTCATATCAATCATTTATTTTAACTTAAGTATTTTCTCAGAATATATACCAAATAAAATTCTTTTTGATATAAGAAGAAACTACCACCGTAATATAGAATATTATAGATGCTTATGACAGTAAAGTTAATGTTTTGGTACTTTATTACATACCTAACCAACCGCCTAAACCTATGGAAAAAAATTCACAACCTCTATAAGGATTCACCACCTCTATAAAGGAGCAAGGCCGTCTAGAATAAAAGGCCTGCTCCTGCGCCGAATGACGTCACGAAGGGTGGCTGGCAGAAAATGCAAGCTGTCCACGTTTTAAACAGAGATCTAGTTCTTAAAATCGTACGGAAACCCATACTTGTTTAAAATAACACCAGGAAACATTAAGCCCTTTCGACCCTCTAGGAATTTATTTTAGAGAGCTATTTATATTAAGGCATTCCGATATTGTACTCTTTTCGTACATGTAAATTAACATATTGAGAAGGCTTAAACTTTGTACATACTACCTTATTTATAATATAAAGTTTTGTAGGATTCATAAAACAATTTTCCTGCCGTAATTGATGCTCATAAGAAATTAAGTACCTACATGATAATTCTATTTATATTTTTTCTGCTCTATTTCTTTCCAGTTGCCTACTTTAATTTAATATGGAAGTTAGTAGTACAGCTAGTAGAATGCATTATCAGATATTTATATGATGGTCATATTAGTAATTATTAATAATATTTGTTAATTTTGTAAGGAATAGTAAAATATTCATAGGTAGATTAATAAAATTCAAGCTGCTCAAAAATAAGTAGAGGAAGGATAAAAGCAATATTTTATTCAGAAGATACTCCAGCAGGTTATGTAAGACCTTATGAGATGATTCAAAAGACACAAATCTCTTTGGAAATACATTAAAATTGTTTGGACGCTTTAAATTGACTTTAATGTCTTTTCATTTTGCACTCACTTTTGTGATCTTGCGTCTTACATTCTTAAACCATTATATTTATCACTGAACATTCCTAATGTTACAGTGTTTATTTAATAAAATGTTTGACATACACAAAGCACTATGTTCTATTAATGTGATGAGAATTTGTCCACAACTCAAAACTGTGTTTTCCATTAATCGGATCTATCTCTCATACAAAGCCCTTCAATAAAGTTATTTGATTTTCATGCTTTAGAAACTAAATTTCAAAATTTTCAGATATCTATATGTGAAACACTTGGTGAGTATTCGTCAAGTAGTGAGGCTGTTCACTGTGATAGAAGGGTATTCATCTTTCACTATGGTCGGATACGTTCCTTTAGTAAATACTTCGACACCATCTCTTCTTACTGCCTTGTTCTGGTAGAGAATAATTTGAATCGAAGTGTTTTACACACACACAAGTTCTTTGAGGGGACAAAATCTTTCCTATTTATGTTTTCATCCACTTCTGTCACATAGCAGGATTGTTTGGGAATTTCAAAGTTGAAACGCGTTCCATTGATCCATCATAATTCGAATCAACAGCACAGCACACTTCACTTGCTTGACATTTTGTCATGTATCTCACCTGCCTAATTTTCACAATGCCTTCCATTAAGGAAATTTAGCAAGGATTCACTGAAACAATGCAGGGTATAATAGTATAAACCAAACTCCAAGTGCAAGCAACAAAACAAATTACATATATTACATACAATAATTGATAATTGCATCACATACTTGTATCGCTCAATACTAGAAGTAGACATACCTTGCTTATTAGAAGATAATTGAACGAAGGAATTCTTTTTATGCAGAAAACCAAGCATGCAATTATTACTGAATTATTAAAACACCCGTTCGCATCTAAACTTGTCCTACAAGGGCTAATTTGCTAAAATATTCTAGCTCGTTGACAAGGGCGTATGCGAAGACCAAAAATGTTCAGCAACCGATTTTGACGTCAGATCACGTGACATGCACATTGGCTCAGGCCTTCTAATATACTCTTCTAGACGTCCTTAAAAGGAGGCCATAGTGATTCCGAAGAAGCAGTCTTTGAACTCGCTTCACGCTCCTGGCGACTTTTGTGACCGAAACTGACTGTACAGAGCCGTGTTTACACTGTTAGTTCCACGACGCACCGCAATCGCATCCTTCATTCTTCGCTTGGTCGAGCTATAGTTATACGTATTTGTATTTGTTACTCACTGTGTGAGCCCCAATCAGCAGCATGAAGCTAGATACGCAGAGGATACTGTTGAGCAATACCATGGACAAATCCAGTACTAAAATAACTGAAACAAAGAAAATGAAGCTTCATAAATGGAACAGTTCAACAAAGACATGCATAACCATATTCTGATTACAAAGATAACTACTTACTTAATGGTGTACTACTACTTGGTCGCATATTTTTATATGCCTTACTTCATGAAAAGAGAATGTATTGTAATCGTGCGCCAGAAAATTGCGTTTTTTAAAGGAAAAAGTTGTATATCATGTTGGTCAGTAAGACTTTTCAATAATTAAAATACAAAATGTTTAAACATTGATAAAAAAATTTCCAAATACATTTTGGCGCAAATTTCAGATTTTTAAACTGATACAATTGATTTTATTTTTTCACTATCTCTCACATTGTTTCTCTTTTACTGCCATACACTTATTAGTGCATAGGCTAGTCTTCAGATGCCCCTCGAGCAGTGACTTTCAACTGGACAAGGAATGACGTCGGAGCATTGCTTCCCCTCCGAGAAAGCGAGCAAATGGGGGAGGGAAGGAGGGGCAGACGGTACCGAAACCTTAGCAGTGGGCCATTGCCGGAGAGGGAAACAATCTACACCCGTCAATTTTTTTTCTGTTAGGGAGAAAGTGGAATGAGGGCTGTACAAAGCGAACATTTATCATTGGTTTCATATGGGCGAATAAACGCAAAAATCAAAAAACCTTAGGAAAAATCTGAAACTCCTCTCAAAAGTTAAGAATAATTTTAGGCTCTTAGAAAAAATTATCCCCGTTTTCGTATTCCAAAAATCAGAGCTGTACAAAGCGAAACAATCTGCTATATTTTGCACGAAATTTCAAGAAAACCACTCATATTTTCGAAAAATTGAACAGAACTATCACAAATGTCTTTCAAAATAAATTTCATTAACAGAAGAAATCTATCTTCAATTGTGTAATTGTAGCTAGTGATGCAACATCGACAACAAAATATTGATGTTCCTTATCACAGATGTTCCAAAGGAATACATTGATGTTAAAAATATATCGATCAAAAGCCATCGATGATTTTGAACATTTATGTTTGATACTATTATTTAGTAATCTTTCAAATTAGATTCGTACACTTAATTTGCCAGTGGTAGTCCATATTATTTTATAATTGAAATGTAACTAAAAAAGTTAAAAAACGCCTCTTCATGTGCGATATGCCAGGAAAAACAAAGGAAATATCAGGGCATCATAATCATCTCCGGCAAAGTATAACAGTCTCTTTCAAGAGTGTAGTACATATCTAATTTGTGGTTTTCGGACCGAAAATAGTGGTTCTTTCAGTTTTTATTTCATATTTTCATTTTTACAAAATTGTGATTGTGTGAATTTCCTCATCTACCTACAAAACATCGTAAGCGTAAAAAATCGAGCATAAAACATCAATGATCAAGAAACATCGGCTTCAATACATCGATGTTTAAAACATCGACTATGAGAACATGAATGTTTCAAAAACATCGACATCGATGTTGCAACCCAAGTTGCAGCGAGGTGAGGGTAAGGCTTCACACTTTTTCTAAGATTTATTGATTTTGGTGTTTCTCCATAAGAAACATTGTTAATTGTTTGTTTGAACAGCTCAGAATTTTGGAAATGAAATCCGGAATACTTTTTTCTTAGTGCCCAAAATATTATTAAAGTTGAATATTATAAAAGTTAAAGAGTTTCAGATTTTTTCCACGGTTTTTCGAATTTGGTGTTTATTAGCCCGTAAGAAACAATGTTTATTGTTTCTCTTTGCACAACCCTGAGTTTTGGAATATAAACGAGGGAAATTTTTTATCTAAGAGCCTAAAATTATTCTTAACTTTTGGGAGGAATTTCAGATTTTTCCTAAGGTTTTTTGATTTTGGTGTTTATTGGCCCATATGTAACCAATGATAATTGTTTCACTTTGTACAGCCCTGATTTTTGGAATATGAACACGGAGATAATTTTTTTCCAAGAGCCTAAAATTATTCTTAACTTTTGGGAGGAGTTTCAGATTTTTCTTAAGGTTTTTTGGTTTTAGTGTTTTTTCGCCGAAAGAACCAATGTTAAATGTTTCGCTTTGTACAGCCCTGATTTTTGGAATATAAACACGGGGATATTTTTTTCCAAGAGCCTAAAATTATTCTTAACTTTTGGAGGGGTTTCAAATTTTTCCTAATGTTTCTGATTTTTGTGTTTATTCGTCCATATGAAACCAATGATAAATATTTCGCTTTGTACAGCCCTGATTTTTGGAATATGAACACGGGGATAATTTTTTCCAAGATCCTAAAATTATTCTTAACTTTTGGGATGGGTTTCAGATTTTTCCTAAAGTTTTTTGGTTTTGGTGTTTTTATTCGCCGTAAGAACCAATGTTAAATGTTTCGCTTTGTACAGCCCTGATTTTTGGAATATAAACACGGGGATAATTTTTTTCTAAGAGCCTAAAATTATTCTTAACTTTTGGGAGTGATTTCAGATTTTTCCTAAGGTTTTTTGATTTTGGCGTTCATTCGCCCATAAGAATCAATGTTAATTGTTTCGCTTTGTACAGCCCTGATTTTTGGAATATGAACACGGGAATACTTTTTTTCTAAGAGCCTAAAATTATTCTTAAATTTTGGGGAGGGTTTCAGATTTTTGAATTGATTTTGAGATTGATTCTGGGTGGGCGCTGCTAGCTTTAGTCTAAAGCTAGCAGCGCCCACGATTTTGGGAAATCCAGAGGAGCCTAAAATTCGGGAATAGAGCATTTAATTAGCCTAAAATTAGCCTAAAATTTTGGATGTGGTTTGGTGGAGATTGGTTTCCGGGCGCTGCTAGCTTTAGATGGCTCAAACAGGCACCCTGACACTTCAGAACTCCCTTTGTCCCGCATAAAAAATCAAGGAAAGTTAAATAATATTGCAAAGAGTAGGATTGTACTTTCCCGAACTGGTGTTTTCGTACTACGTTACTTTGCTTTCTCAAGAGTAAAAACAGTTTCTATTATTTTTGTGAATATCAAGGAAAGCGAAAACCTAACTCTCAAGAAAGATTGAATAATTTCTTCAAATGTTGTTTTTAAAGGTGTATGAAACTGTTCCAAGAACATCTCTCTATAATGCTGAATAAACCTTTATTGAAAATTTGTTTTCAACATCAATTGAATTGTAATTTTTTTAATATTCTGTAAGTACATTAAAAGTTACATTTATACATTTTTTAAACAAATAAACACGTTTCATTAACAACTTTCCCTGTTAATGGAAAGGATAGACAAATGGATAGGGAAAGAGTGGAGCTTAACATGCGAGAGTTCTCGCACGGGTACGCTAGTTATATACTATTTTATAAAATATTATTGTCCTAAAATGTGAAAACTGTCTTTTCGAAGCATTTTATTTAATAGAAGAATGAGGGGGGGATTTACAGTACTGGTTATGATAGAGTTTTGTTAGTCTTGTAGAGATATTGTTTTGAGTTATGTAATAATGTATTTTCTATTATATAATTCTTAATATTGTTATTAAATAATAAATATTCTAAGTAATAATTACCAGTTAAAAATCGTAATTATCGATTTTCCATGCGAACCTATTTCCCCACTTCCGTGCCATCATTGGAATATGTGCGCTTGCCGCCGCGACGGCCTCTACCTTCGCTCGCTCGGTTTGTCTGTCGGTTTGGAGCAAGAGAGCAGATTTCTGTGACGTCACAGAGCATTGAGTTGGCAACCACTGCCCTAGGGCCTTCTTGGGAGACTGGGCAACTATACCTAGGGTAGGTTGCCGTTTCTTTGCTTAGGGGCGCTAGTGCGCCAATTTTGACGTTTGATTTGAATACCAGGTAGCGCATGCCTAGGTACAGTAACCACAATCTTATCAAGTAATTCAAATTGAAACTCTGTTTGGTGCGAAATTGCTAGAGAATTTAATTTTGCCAGGATCGGCCAAGTGCTTTTCCAGTGTTCTGTTTTACATGCCGACAAGCGTCCGCATGCATGCTGTCGATTTTTGGCACCTCAAAAACACCCTACTTTGAGCGGGTTTGAACCCGCGTACTTGGGATCAGTAGCCCGGAATGATTACCACTTTCTATCAAAGCAGACTACATTGTTTAAAAGTCTGAAAAAATAAGTTATAGAATGTTATGAGACCCATTTTATGGAAAATAACTGAGACAGTACTCCAACGTCATCACGTTGAAAATCATATAGTGAAAACCGTTGCTGGGAGAATATTCACGTTTTGCAGGAGATTTGTTTAAAAAAATGGCCAGCTTTGGAAGTCAGGCCTCGACATTCAGGTAATATATTTACCAACTCAATCCTTCACTTTTCTTCAAAAATGTACCGGCTGGTATACATGTATTTTGAGATGCATTAGCTTGGAACAAAAATTGTCTCTTTCTCTGAGAGGACTCTGATCGGGACGGCTCCGGTTCGAGTCCTAACGGTGGCGGATATTCCACATTAGCTGAATCGTACTCTGACGCTGATCGGAGAACAATTTAGTGACCGGTTACTCTTATTGGTGGTTTTCTGTCGTTTCTCCGATCAATACCAGGCGAATAACGGAACAATACCCTAACAAACGGCCCACGGACCGCGCGCGATCTTTTTGATCTTTCCTTTATTCAACCCTCTCCTTTACAGACACTCTCACAAGCACTACACTGTTTTGGATATTCTTCTTCTTACCAAGGTGCAGTCGTCCTTGGACTGAGTCGACAAAATCCTTTTGTATGTGCCTCACCGTCTCTAAGAGGTCCTCAAGGTAATCCCCTTCAAGGGCCAGACATTTGAGACGCATACCCTTCGTAGTTTTCGTTTCTTCTGTCTCGAATCCCCTACGGAACAAGATAGAAACACGATTAATTGCTACCATCATCCACATACATCACATCTATCCACACACTCCTTTCGTGTGTATATGATTTAGAAGTGAAGGGCTCAGTAGAACAAGAGGACTATACGGAACTACACGGACATAGTTCTGACGTAATGAGGGTTTCACCTGACTTTCCCTAATATAACTCAATAGATTTTTAATTTCTGGTATATGTACGTGTATATTAAGTAAGATATGTAGTACATGGAAAGTTATGTTATGCTGCGCGAAAAAAAGGCGAATTTTCGGCAGAAAAATTCATTGCCAGGCTGTGATTACGAAGAAGTGGATAAATCCACTAGATAAATTTAAAAAAATCCTCTAACACGTCGTATAGTCAGAATCTCTGATTTATGCGTCCTTCATACCGAAAATCTAATTGAAAGATAAAAGTCCGTCTATCCAACATGTGAACAATCATAGCGCGTAAACCATAACTACGATTTCTTCCAAAATGAATATTCCTCAGTGAATTTGATTCCACTCAAGGCGCCGCGATTTTGAAAAACTTTTTTCAAAATTTGGGGTACTTTACGTTAAACTTCCGGACATTTTTAAAATTTTCTCAAAAACGGCTCCAAATTTTTTCTTTAAATTTCTTGTACAAATAGAGTAAAATACGCTTATTAAGGTGTCATACGTCCGTCTTTCACGGTTAACTCTGGAATTTCAAAAAATTGCAAAAGTTTGAATATTCTTCGGCCTCTTCCTACAACTACAAAATTGAAAATAGAGATTTTTTCTTTAAAGAAAATTTATTGTCCATAATAATTTCTTTCGTCAAGCTCATGTACATTTTTTTAGAAATTTACTAGTTTTCGCGAGTGCGCTATGTGCAGTTTTAAAATATTACAAAAACAGGTTTTTCTCAAAAATGGTTTCAAATTTTTTCTTTAAACTTTTGGTAGGGATAGTACTAAATGTACTCTATTAGATGACTTAAACGCCATATTGCTCTATTTTTTTTCTTCAAAAATAGCAAAATGTCAGTTTTTTGACTTGTCTCTCACGTCGTTAATATTTACATTAGCGGCGATTCGTTGACATTATTATAGTAATGAGTACTTGTGCTTTAAATAATGTTAAGTTTCTCGCGAACTTCGGTTCTCAAGAACCGTTTTCTCTGAAAACTAGCTCAAAATTCCGCATTTTCAGGAACGTTCAAACGCCATTTTCTCATAAATGGCTAAAAAATTCTTTAAACTTTTCGAACTGATAGTGGAAATTCCACTCTTTAATATGACGAAAAGTTCATTTGGGGGTATATTTTTGTTTTTTTCAAAAATTTTATAAGTTTTTTGAAGATCGCTCATACCGTTCATATCCACATTTTCAGCAATTTGTAAACACTATTGTATTTGTGAGTTAAAGTTCTTCAAATTACTTCGAATGAAGTGTTTCGAAATCACAAAAGATTCCTGTGTGAAAAGAGCTTTAAATTTCGCATTTTTGATAGCGCTTAAATGCCATTTTGTTAAAAAGGACTCAAAATTTTCGAAGAAAATTGGCAATTAGGAGGAGGTTTCATTGTTTTTCATATTCTTAAAATAGTATTTCCATTCTACTACTATTAGATAAATCGAAAAACTAAGAAAATGTCAAAAAAAAGTTGTTTGTGCGGCGGTAGGTGGCAGCTGGCAAAAGTATGTGTCAAGTCTGAATAGCTAGCCGAGACCAAAGGAAATAGTAAACTAATACGTGAAAGTCTGTGCCATTTTGTAGCACCACTTTTTTAACTTTTAACACTTACATGGAAACAACAGTCTGACAGGCACCAAATGAAATTGGTTTATGCAATAATTACCGATGTGAGTGCGCGAAAGCGTTGACAGTCATAGTATGACTTTCTTCTATCACTCGGCGAAGTTTTGTTTAGTTGTGTTGAAGCGGCCGGCATTTAAGGGGCATTTTTGGATATCGTGGCGGTCTATGAGACCGGCAGTTTTTCTTTTCGTATTTTGTGTAGCGGAATGTTTGTTTCTCTTAGTGTGTAAGTGGTCTTTGTGACGAATGTTTCTATATACGCTCTTGAGCGACTTTCTCAAAAATTATTTTAATATTTTTATTTCAAACAATTGTAAATATCGACCAATTCGTTCGGACGATTCCAGCTCAAGAAGAGAAAATAATTCGTACCCTACTCAAGATTGCTTCTTGTACGCAATCGTATTAAAGGGTCTACCACGAATATCACTTTAGACAATTCATTTACTTCTGCAGAAGTTATTGATTGACTGATAGAGAGAAAATTAACTTGAGACAGTAATAAAGGACAAAAATGATTCCTGAGGAATTTATTGCTAGCCCAGAAAGACCAGTAGGATCAACGCTGTACGGATTTGGAGGCAATTTCAATGTTTTTCAAGGATTAAAAAAATTTCAAAAATATCAATGTTTTTCAACAATTTCAATGCTTTTAAAAAAATTCGTTTTTTCAATAATTTCAATATTTTTCAATTATGTTCATGTTTTTATCATATAAAATATATTTTAGAATATTCTAAAGAAGTATAAGAATTGATTGAAACAGGTCTATAATTTATTTTACCTTTACGTCACACATTCAATGTCCAATAACAAATGGCGGTCACCTGAGATAGGTGTTTCTCTTTACGTTAAAAAATCATGTTTCCATATACGTATTAAACACAGTACACTTGCATATAAGTCCCTACTGGATTTAAATAATGTATTACACTAAAAGAATATTTTAAATTTTGTAAACTGCTGAATTTCATAAAAAATGAATTTCATAAAAAACTGAATTTCATAAAAAAATGTGGGATATCCCCTTGTTCTACTGAGTCTTGGCGTACGTATTTATAATTTAAAAATGTCCGCGTTTTTCTTAGTTGTAAAAGTCAACATTTGTTTTGCTGCAGTCGTTAAAATGTATCGAAGCGATCTTTTACACGCCATTTTTTTCAAGGTTTGTACATATTCAGTGAAATAATACTAGTTTATGCAATTAGCTTATAGGTAATATTAAGCTTTTATGCATGAGTACATGTTTGGAAAACGAGCGACGTTAGGAGCGAGTTTTCAAATTTGTACGACTTGAATAAAACAACATTATAAACGCGTTGCATACGCTATTTTTTTTTGTATGAAAGCATTATAAATTTATAAGAGAATCAAACTTAATTTTGCGACACAACTTTCCTGTGATGTCTTATGTACTTGACATCCGTGCGAGAAAACTGTTGTCGGCTGTTCCATTTACCTCTACCTCTCCGCGATTGGTGGTTCTCTCGCTGCGATTGGCTGAATGTGTGATGACTAGAGACAGAATTTCCACGCCCTATCAAATGCTAAAATATGCATGCAAACATGCACTATCAAATAACCAAATATGCACGATGCAGGATAAAAATGTACAAAACATGCACAATCACATTTAATTTTACTTAAATATTTAGTTATATTGCCTTTTGTTAAGAGTAAAAATTAGTATTTTTCTAAACCGTTCTAGGTCAAATTCATTCTTTTGCCAGAAAAAAGTGTGTTTGAATGCAGAAAATGACTTTTTACGTCACAAGACGCAATTAATGTGTACTTCAAAGACGAAATCTAAGCCAATGAATGGTCAAATTCTGCATTTTCTGATTTTTCGTCACAGATATTTTTTTTTACATTTTGTGAAATTTGAAATCACAATTTGAATTTAACACTTTATTTAATTTTTGTAAATCCATTTTTTCTTCAGAATCCTTCACTTTCCTCTCTATTCTTTCTTTCAAGATACGGCCGTAAAGCCTAGCTAATGACGGTATTACACTGATTCCACGATAGTTGGAACAGTCTTCCCTATTACCTTTCTTATACAGAGAAGTGATTATTGCAATTTTTCCACTCCCGAGGTACGATATCCCCTTTCAGACACTTATCATATATCTTGGCCAAGATCTCATAGAGAATAAGCAATGACCTGTAAACGCGCCATCTATGAACAGCTGACCGAACGAGAGCGCTCGAACTAGCGAGTAATGTTTTCCGGGAAGGTCAAGGAAGGAGGAGGAAACCCCGCCCCTGAAAATTTCCCCAGGTGCGGTGGCATAAATACTGCGGCACACCTTGGCGGAGGGCTCTTCTATTACGGTGACAGCAGCGGAAGGTGAACTGCAGCTTAGGTGTAGAATAGGAGTTTTACTTTACCCGTTGATAGCCAGAAAGTGAATAGGGACGAGCTGATGCAGTTAAAAGCATTCTAGTAGCACCGTGACTGAATTAGCATAGGATCGAGAGTGTGTTAAAATTTTAAGCTGACCATAAGCTTAAAATTGTCCAAATTCGCGCAGAAGGACTAAATTGTATCCAGCACGATCATACGGCACTTAACTACTTTGCACACGTCAGAAGTGTGGTAGCTAGGCCGCGCATGCAAGTTTGAAGCAGCGCCGCATAAATTTCATGAAACCTGGAAGCGCGATTACTTCTTGAGTAGTTATCGGTGGGATGTGTAAATTTTCTTCATTTCTACTATTCTCATTTACCATGTCCAGCAAAAAGTTTTGTCTATCTTCTCTAAACAGTGCCTTATAATATTCCCTCCACTCTTCCATGCTTATTGGCCTAAAACCTGCACTGTCTATTTTGTTTTATCATTGACTTCAGAATACCCCATGCTTTATTTGCTCTAGTGTTTCCAAAACATTTCTCTATATCCTCCCCTATATTTTGCCATATCTGGTTTTTTTTGCTGCAGTAACTGCTCTTTGTGATTCTTTCCTCCTATCTCTATATATTTGAAGGTCTTCGTCACATTTTGTAGCGAGCCACTTATTATAAGTCATTTTCTTCTTTTGTACTAACTCCTCCACAGTTTCATTCCACCACATTTCTTTTTTCCTATTCCATACATGTTGTTGTTCTCTTTCCCCTAATGCCTCAAAGGCTGATTCGTGTATCTTCTTAACTGCCTCATACATTTTAGTAGCAGAATCATCTGCTACGTCACACAGTTTTGTGGTTAATCTCATATTACAAAGAAAACAAGTAGAGTCATCTTGAAGTTTTTGCAAATTATAATTTATGTTTAAAATATTATTACCATCTTCAATTTTGTAAGTATTTTTTGAACTTTTAAACGGAAAGAAAATTCTGAACACCAGTAAATGATGATTGTATCAGTGCCTCTCAACTCTTAGGTCTTTTATCCATAATTTTATTTTTTGTCTTAATATAATATGATCAATTATAATTGTTATATATCATATTAAATAATGCGATGAACACAAAAAGTGACCTACAAAAACTGAACCAAATTTATAAGAGGTTAATACTGCACCAACTTCCATAATTGTATTTTTTTGCCAATTCCACATGTTCATTCTATTATTCGAAATATTTATAATTTATATAATTCCTTAACATATCTAAATGTGCTGCTCTCCATAATTGCCAAATGTAACTACTTGATTTGACAAGCCTTCAACGTTTTTGTGATATGTAATGCTTTGATGTAAAAGCAATGTAAATATTTATCTCAATAATTTTAAATTATATTGTTTTATGTTAATTTGTATACCATTTTCAACCGTTGCCATTGTATTGCTCTTGACAAGGCACGTACTAAACGTGCGAAACGTTGAGCCAAAAATAAATGTTTTTGAAGTTTTAACTCCTGAAGTCAATATTGATTGATTCTTTATGGCCAAATATATATTTATTCGTACCATCTACGCATCCAATTATATACCAGGATCAATAGGAAGAATCTACATCAATTTTAATATAATCAATTATAGATCTTAAATTCCGAGTTGGTTGTATCCAGGTATACTGATGTATCTGTTTATGCTTGAACCAACATTACATTATTCTGAGAGTATTCTGTTGGCAAAATTCTATCAACCTCTCTCCATTATTATTTATTGTATTTTCCCCATGCTGCCCCACTATAGGATCGGTAATTCTCCATCCAGTGCGAGCATTTAAATCACCAACTAATAAAAGTTCTTTTCGGTCACTTAACTTTCTCCAGTGATTTTGTCAATTCTATGTAAAATACATCCTTACTTGCAATATTGGCATCATTATTTGGCGCGTAAGCAACTATAATAGTAACTACATGACTTTTAATCTCTATTTGCACCTTCAAAATTCTATAATTAATTTGTTCCCAGCTGGCAATGTTTTTATATTTATTTTTGATAGCTAGAAAAACCCCACTTCGAGCTCTCTCTTCCTTAGGCACCCCACTATAAATGTAGATGTACCCATTCCTTTCTTCCGTACCCCTTTCTTTCTTCTTAGTTTCTGTGAATCCTACTGTGTCCATATCATACTTTTTGATTTCTCTAAATACCTCCTCAGTTTTCGTGGCAATTCCCTGAACGTTCCATGTTCCGATATTCAAAGTCTGTTTCCGCGCGTGTTTTCGTCTTGATGATCCATCCTGATCCGAGGCTTTGCCGGGAAGTTTTGCAGTTTGTTTCTTTTTTTAAGGGTGACTGAGTGCAGGTTCGACGTCCCAACCGCCAACCTGGAGGACCAGAGATTTTCTTTTTGGGGTTACTTTCCCCTAGACAGATTGGCTTCCCTCTCGCCTATAGAGTCCTGTCCACCCCTTTAAACTAGTTTTTCATGAAACATATATCTACAAAGTTTGAAATCTCTACAAAGCTTAAATAAAAACATGCATTTGCATGAAAATCCTGTCTCTAGTGATGACGCAATCATTCGTACCGTAAAACACCCGATTCTGAAAGATTTCTTGCAACAGGAAAGGTTATTTATAATGCTGGAATGCAAAAACATGTTTTATCATGAGGGTCCGAGTCCCCTTCTACACAGTTACCAAATACCCGTGACTTCACAGTAAAGTTGTTTCCCAAAATTAACTTTGACCTTCCTATAAAATTATGATGCTGTTATACAAAAAAGTTTCGTCTATGCATCTTGTTTAAAATGTTGCTTAATTGCATTCGTAACAATTTGAAAACTCTCTCCTTACGCCGTTCGTTTTCAAAATAAGTACTCGTGCAATAAAAATTAACATTATAAACTAGTTGCTTCAATTACTACTTCACTTTCTCTGCCTTACTTTGTAAAAAGAGAAAATATTGGAATCGGATTCGGAAAACGGCGAATTTTTTAATAGAAAAACCGTCCGTTCATGGTCAAGCTAGTGCAAAAATCGCTCAGCCGATTTTCTCCCAAATTTGTAATCGTCAATCAATTCAAACGAACTGAAGGCCTTCAGAGTTTATAACGGATATTTTGATTGTAAGGGAACTGTACATGAAGCCTCAATGTTTTCAAAATTTTCTCAAAAATGGCTCAAGATTATTCGATTAATCGTTGTCCTTGGATTTATTTATTTATTTGTCAAAAAACAGTAAAAACTGTATATGACGTGTGGGGAAAGAAATTAATCTGCGCACATTTTCTTGAGGGCCAGAATAAAAAAAAACGAAAAAATGAATTTAGAAAATAATTATTTTAGAACAATAAAAATATTTGAAAAATGTTTTTTCCCGAGTTATAGGAAATCAATTTCAACTGTAAATGAACTACAAGCAAGAGGAGTGCTCAACAAAACGTGCGCACAGTGAAGCTACATTTACGTCCAGAAGCAAAACAAGGGCCATCTCAGCATTTGCTCTATGGATCAGGGAAACTGGACAAAAACCTGATCGAGATGGGGGTCATTGACCCGGAAGCTGAAGTGCATTACTTGTTACAGGCGTATTAAATATTTTTGAAGATATATACAATGCAAACGTAAACTAATTCATTATATATCTTTGTTTTGTTACATTAAACATTATTTTTCTTTTTCACGATCAGTATAGTCTCTAATTGTATAGAAACAGTTTTGCAGCAGAAAAGATTTTACTTTAAACCTAAATTTGTGTACCGACTTTAATTGTTTTATGTCATCTGGCAATGCGTTGTAAAGTAACGTACATGTATTGTATGTTGATTTCTTGTACTGAGCTGTTGATACTGATACTTGATGCACGTGATTTCTACGGCGTGTGTTGTAATTATAAATATCAATATTGCATGAAAATATGTTCCCTCCGTTAAGTAGGTCATTTTTGACAAATATTACAGATTCGTAAATAAATAGACAAGGCAAAGGTAAGATTCCTAGTTCAATGAAAAGAGGCTTGCAGGAATCACGTGGAAGGCATTTTTTCATTATTCGAATAGCGTAATTCGGCGTAATTCGGCGTAATAGCGTATTCGGATAGCGTAAAGGACGCTTGAGGGAATGATGCAGGTCTCATTTTCGTTGATTTTCATGATCTTTTGAAAACTTGCAAATTTTAAATTTTATTCGCCTCCTTCGTACAACTGCAATATTGAAGACAGATTTTTTCTTGAATTAAATATGTTCTTGACAGACCTTAAAACAGGTCATGTATAATTTTTCGAAAAAGTGAGTAGTTTTGCGTAATTATGTCTGAAATATAGGCAATTTATACTTTTTTTAAACAATTGTTTTCTCAAAAACTGATTAAATCCTTTTCTTTGAATTTTCTCTTAGTGTGTATCAAAGGGAGGTAAAAATTTTATGCAAGTCTCACACCCAGTGAACTTTTTGACTTTTCTAAAATTGCAAAAACCTAACATTTGAAAACAACAATTTTGAAGATAGAGATTTTTTTCTTAAACAAAATATGTTCTGAAAAATCAGCTTCTTAAAAACGACTTACACAATGTTTTGAAATATCGAGGAGTTTTGCGCAATTTCAGCTTGAAGTTAATGCAAATTTTAAAAAAAATTCTGATTTTTCCACGGATAAAACGAAAGAATGCCGCAATCTTTCGTTGAACTCTCTGAATTTTCGAAAATTGCATGTTGGCAATAACGGTAGAGACAATTATATTTTTCAGCATCTTCTCCAATGAGTGCATCAGATCGACTGCGTGGTGTAGCGGTAAAGCGCTCGACGAGTTAAGTTGATAGATCTAAGTTTGAGTCTCGGTGTGGAAAAAATGCTTGCTGGTAGAAAACACTTTTGCAGGTTCATTTAGTAGTAGAACATGGCGGAGCGGTATAAAAAATGCAAGAAAGTATGTGCTGTTGTAGTAGCATCACGATCCCGAGCACAGTGAAAAACTCCATGCATGTACTGTGGACAGGAAGTTATGGAAAACCTATGAAATCGAATCGAGAACTATATTTATGATTTCTCACCTCACATAATCGAATACCGCGATTTTTCAAAATTCGATAAACAAGCATTTAATATAGATGGATTGACACTTCCTTGGTACCTTGTACACGAAGAAGAATCACTGGACGCTAAAGTTGCGATTTTCACTAACTTAGTTACACAGCTCTATGATCGGCACGCGCCTCTAAAAATATCCGCGTAACTCGTCCACCTGCACCATGGTTAACCGATGAAATTCGAAATTTAATGAAAGATAGAGATGCAGTGCATGCTTTTTTCCGGAAAACTAAATGCGAACTACTTAAAAAACAATACAAAATGCTCAGAAATTTAGTCACGCAGAAATGTCGCAACGCTAAAATTAAATACTACCACACCACCTTCGGCAGAACCCGCGACTCAAGAACGATTTGGAAAAGTCTGAAATATCTAGGAATAGGCAAATCTCATCCCCAAATTGACACGTATATCTCCTTAGAATCACTAAATCATAGTTTTATAAATAACGTTCCTTCATTTGACAGTAACTTGAAAAAGAAATCTCTCGCGTTTCTCCAAAACTCAGAAACAAAATCCAAAGACGAATTTTTCTTTTCGTCCGTTGAACATGAGGATGTAATCAAGATCGTTCAAAGTCTCAAATCAAATGCTTCAGGTTCCGATGGTATCAATGCCAAACTGCTAAAAAATAGCCTAGATATGATTTACCCAATCATCACCGAAATAATAAATTTCTCACTAATGAGCGGACAATATCCTTTATCTTGGAAGACTGCGCTCGTGCATCCTATTCCCAAAACAGCATCAAACAAAAACACTACCGCCCAATAAGCATACTCCCAACTATCTCTAAAGTACTCGAAAAAGTCGTCCGGAAGCAAACTGAACAGTATCTCAAAAAAAATCACTTTTAAATGATCAGCAATCAGGTTTCCGTTCCGGCAGAAATACTGGAACCGCGCTACTAAATGTTATTGAAGACGCCAGAAAATCAATAGATGACATTAATATAACTATTTTGATTCTTTTGGATTTCAGCAAAGCGTTAGATTCCGTAGATCATGACATCTTGCTCGCAAAACTAAAAATCATGGGATTTGCACAGCAGACACGTACATGGTTTCTCAATTACTTAACTTCAAGGACCCAAAGAGTGGTATCCGGTAGCCGCAGCTCAAGTGACTTGGTACTTAACCGCGGAGTTGCTCAAGGTACTGTGTTAGGGCCACTGGCCTTCTTAATCTATGTAAATGACGTAGGTAATGCGCTTAAATATTGTAGTCATCAAATGTATGCGGATGATCTTCAGATATACCTAAGCGGTCACCCATCTCACCTCTTCTCACTCGCACAAAAAATGAAGATTTGATAGCACTGAACAACTGGGCAGCGTCCCTAGGCTTACAGTTCAACCCAAATAAGTCACAGTGCATGATTATCAGTTCGAAAAGCACTATGAATAAAATCTCATCTGCTGCTCTGTGTAAAATCTATATTAATGACACCGTTCTACCTTGGTGTTCAGAAGTCAAAAACCTAGGTGTGCTTACCGACAACACCCTCAGCTGGAACTCGCATATAGATTCAACCTGACGTAAAGTTTTTGCCTCAATGCATTCCCTGAAACGCCTACGAACACTTTTACCAGTTAGCACACGTGAGACTGTCATCAAATCTCTTATTATGCCCCATTTCGACTATTGTGACTTTCTTCTGACCAACATGACATTTAAATTACAACGTAAACTTCAAGTAACCCAGAACGCATGCGTACGGTTTATTTTTGATTTAAGGAAATACGACCATGTATCAGATTTTTTCGACAAACTTCAAATGCTTACTCTAGACAAAAGGCGGTTATTTCATTCTCTACTTCTTCTTTATAAAATTTTAAACTGTACACATGTAACACGCCTTATAAGTAACTTCAATTCTCTGAAATTAAATCGAGCTCGTGATTCAGCACTGCTTTGTGTACCACGTCACAACACTACTTTGTTCAGTAGATCATTCACCATTACAGCTATCCGAGCCTGGAATAAACTACCAGCGAGTCTAAAACATTCAAATACTTTCCGTAAATTCAAAATGAATTAACCACATTGGTAAGGAATAATGGCATGCAGAATGGCTGTTAACATCTCCTTCAATCTCCAGACTTTTTCTACTTCCAAGCACCCGGTCACCGCACCCTCTAAATGCTGTACTTTTCGCACTCTCTAAATTCAAAATTCCATCCCATACCTCATGACTCTCTTCACTTTCCATTCTGTATCACACACCCTGTAACTTATTTAATACAATCATATAATTTTCAGTGTATCTTAATGGAATTGTTTAAATAAAATATACATAAAGTGACTAGCGACATTCTAGATAAAAGTACTTATACTCGTAGCTATTTTTGTATTATCATAATCTTCACTGCAATATACTTGGTATAAATACAATTTGATGTTAGGATCCTATTATACTTTTATATTGTTCCTGAATACTGTCAATATTGTATTTTAAATTATTGTCACTATTAGCCTATAATGTATTGTACTCCTCTGGTGTTAAAATGATTTTATACTTATATAAAGTGCTCATGTAAACCGAATGTACCTTGTTGTAACGTCTCTGGAATAACTTCACGTCTTCCGCCTTCTTTTTCTTCCTCCTTTTCTTCGCTTCTTCTCCCTTCCCTTTCTCTCACAAATTTTCCCATTTTTTTCTTTATGACTCGCCCCCCTCCGAACATCTTTCTCTTCTCTTTCTCTACTGTGTATATATTCTGCTTTATTAATGTTCGGCCCTAAGCCGCCATCCTGATTGAGATTTTTCTGAGTTTACTCAATCGCTTAAGGCGTACGCCGGGATGGTCCCTTGTCTTGCACTCCCAGTCATAAATGTACAGTTGTCCCCCTTTTAGTCTCTCTCCTTTCTTCTTTCTCTTTTGGTCTTTCTTCTTCATTTCCATCTGTGTTTCCCCTCTCTTTCACTTCTCTCGTTTTTAAAATGTTCGGCCTTTAGCCGCCATCCTGATTGAGGTTTTCTGGGTTTACTCAATCGCTTAAGGCGTATGCCGGGGTTGTCCCTAGTTTTGCTCTCCCAGATGTAAATGTAAAGCTGCCCCCCCCTCTTAAAACATTACTTCTCTGTATTAATGTAGATTGAGTGGTAAGGCGGAAGAGCAGGCCCTATGGCCTGAGCCTCGCCATTAATAAAGGCATTTTTAATATAATTATTATTATTATTATTATTATTATTATTATTATTTCTTAAATAAAAGAAAATAAAACAATATCACTAAATACTTTTGTAATTAAATTGATTCTACTAAAACTTCTCAACACCACACAGTTTTGACACCTGAACAGAATATTAAAATAGACGATGTCTGGCTCCTGTAATAAAAGGATTATTTAATAAAATTTCTTGATATAGTAATAAAACATTAATACAAACATTGCTAGATGTTTAAAATCCAGACTTACGCAAGGGAGAAGGGATTCTCTGAGACAGGTGGCACCCTCCATATTATTTCAACCCCATTCACGAATAGTGGTATCAAGCCAGGGTAGAAGGGGGATGCGGGCTTATCTTCCAATGCAAATGCATCTGGTCTCGGCCCTGCTGTGCTCCAAATGAATATGTTCCATGGTAGTCCCTCCATCCGCAACTGCAAACAAGGAAGGAGCGCAAAGCGGGACAACACGTTCATCTTCCACAAAATCAGACAAAACAGATAGAAATGTTTTGTTTTTTCCAGGCTCATCATCAACTATTCGGGAGAGATTACTCTGATCAAAAGAATAATTTATTAAACGTCGTGGGTCTACCAGGTTATGCGCAGTCCATCAGAGTATCTGCATTCATTATTTCAATGACCATTTCATTCATGTCTGTCCGTGTCGTAAGTAGCCAACGCTGTAGGAGTTTTCAGGCTCAAATGGTCCCAGAGAAAGTGGATCATACCAACTTCATTAATATCACCCGTTATTCTAACGACATTGATTTAGGAACTTTTCGTTACACTTTAAGTTTAGTACAAGTCCAGTTCAGAGGAGTCAACCATCAACGAAACTCCCCATGTGTTGCCACATACGCGCCGAAATAGGATATGTTTAGCTGCGGTTGTCATCTTTTCATTTGTTTTATTTTCTACCAATATGTTCAAAACTTCACTCTTGAACGCGTAGAAGTATATTTACAATTTTTTAACTGAATTTGTCATTTTGATTTGACATTCTCATCGCATTATTTGTTTTTGAATTTTTAAACGAGACAGTGGAAACAATTTAAGCGTGTTTAAATTACGCATGCAAATCGTGTTAAACAATGAATATTAAATAGTGCAGCAAGATACAATGTTATTGCTCTTTATGAGAATTCGAAAGCGAATTAGAACTAGAAAGGGAGATGAAAACGAATTCTGAAAGTACATGTGAAGTGGCATATTTATTTCAGGTAAGATGTTTATGAAATATAACAAATCTTAAATTTTCGTACTAAGTAATAGATTATTTGTGCATTACCACATGCAGGTATTTTGTATATTTTTGGTTATATCTATAAATTGTGAATTGTAGTACACACGGTGATTGAACACATTTAAATTCATGTTGTTTGGTCTAATAATGAAGCCATATGTGAATAAATTAAAATGACAAATGTATGTGAACCTCTAAAATGCAGTTCATATCGACTTCACAATATTCTTTCAGTACTTTGAAGGCCGTATACTGTCTGGTGAAGGCAGTTCTGAATCAGATGACTTAGATAGTTGGGAAGAAATTGCAAGATTCATCTATAAAACTCATGATGGTAATGTTCAACATATGAGTGTATACTTTTGTTCTTTGTATTGGGTATAGTTAGTAGAAGATATAACAGGAAAATTTCTTTACAGGGAAAGTTATTTCAGAAAAAGGAATTTGGGAGAATATCAGAGAATACATTCTTTTTCCAAGGATCTTAACCTTCTTTGGTCAGAATTCTGAAATGAATTTTGTTTGGAAAATCGAAGGAAGTATATTGTTTATAGGGGAAAAGATGATGTAAGTTATCCTTATTAGTAGTTATAATAATATCAATAGTACAAATAATAACAATACTATCTGTCAGAGAGAATTGCTTCAAACAACGTATGACAAGATACTTTGCTCTAGCAATTCATATTCAATAAATCATACGCAGATTTACATTGCTTTGAACATACAATTATCGATTACATACTTTGATACTGTCACACTCTCATGGAAGTATATTTAGTATTTTAAATGTGAGACAGTATTTATTATGTAAACCTATATTATATTATACATTACACTATTCAATACTTTCATATTGTGGCGGCACATTAGCGGTGAGTTTATAATAAAATAGAATTATACACAAAAGGGTAACAACACTAGTGTCTAAACCATGTGTAGGATTTTTTCCAAATTGAAGAAATCCCTGTCCATGTCGCCTGAGTCAAAGCTCTGCGATTTTGAAAGACATTTATTCATTAACTTTACACGAAGACCCCCCAAACTTTTACAAAATTTTCTCAAAACGGCTCAAAATTTTTTCTTTAATTTTTTTGTAAGAATTGAGTGAAATAGACGTATAAAGGTGACATAGAACCCATTTTCAAGGTTAACTCTGAATTTTCAAAATTGCCAAATTATTAATTCTTTTCGGTGTCTTCCTACAACTACAAAATTGAAGATAGAGATTTTTTCTTCAAACTTTTCGAACGGATAATGCATATTGCACTCTTTAATATGACGTTCATTTTGGAGTATTATTTTGTTCTTTCAAAAATTACACAAATCTAATTTTTTAAAGATCTCTCACATCGTTAATATGCACATTTGCAGTAATTTGTAAACGCTGCTGTATTTATAAGTAAAAGTGCTTGAAATGACTTCCTGTGAAGTTTTTCGAAATCACAAAAGATTCTTGTGAAAAAGACCTTTAATTTTCCCTTTTCCAGTAGCGCTTAAATGCCATTTTCTAAAAAATAGCTCCATATTTTTCAAAGAAAATTGCAATTTAGGACGAGGTTTTGCTATTCTTTAATATTCCTAAAATATAATTTCCGTTCGACTATTGAGAAACTGAAAAGTTAAAGAAATATTTAAAAAATATGCAGTGTGGGCGGCGATAGATGGCATCCTTCACTGCCAACGCCCTAGATCTAGAGTGAGGAAACTGGTATCTGCATTAGAATGCAGTAGCATTGGGTTGATAGAGCCTATATCCGTTGTCGAAAGCCCCTGGACGTTGTGTGGTAAAAAGGTCTGCGTCTAAGAGGTCAGACGGGAAATTGAAGGGGGAGGTCGTGTTGTTGGTTCCCAAGACTATCATAAATATGCACTTCCAAGAATCGTTTCTGAGGAAGGTTTCCTTACCTTTGGACGTAGGGGTCGAATGCGTCTTCTGACACGGGACAGAGAAGTGTCTATGAACTTTTCGTGGTCAGTTTCATTGTCAATCTGCAAAACAGAGGAACCATGTTGAATGCTTACGTACTTGCTGGAGCCTTGCAATTACATAGCACAAAAGAAAGAACACTTTATAAGTTACAACAAAAAAAGTACAACAAAAACACTACATGGAAAATAGAAACACTCGTATTGTTTCATGTCGTTTAGTAATTAAGCCTAATGAAATTAAATGATTTTACGAATTCTGAAACAATATAATCATAGTTCACTGTGAACACAGATTTAACCTTGTCAGAAAATGTAATTGAAATGTTTTATAATTACCACATCTGTACATATATATTGCAGTAGACTAGACCAGGCTCCTATAGTTGCTGCTATCGACCATAATTTAAATACGAAATTCATCACATTCAATTGCAATTACTGACTTTTTTGAAAAGGGGCACATATTTCAAACGATTGATAGCTATTGCGTTGCATCATCACTACTCTTTGCTTTTAAAAACACTCAATCTTCAAACTTAAAAAAAGCTTGCTATATTTGCTACGCTTTGCTAACCAACTTCACACTCGTTTGCTCACGCTAGACCAAGACATTCTTAATGAACTTGACACAACTAAATGACTCATTGAACAAATGACAGCAGATAAGCGTTCATTCTCATAATTTAAAAATTGTATTAACATTTAGTCTTTATACTATAAAAACGGCTAATACCAGCAAAAGATTACTTTTAGAACTCCCATTTTTCATTTAAAGAAAAAGTACGAAATTTGGTTGATTAAAAAGCTCATTTTTCTAAGCGAATATCATTCATGTTCTAACAATATATTGAATTCTTTGAAAATATGTAAAAACTAGCTGCATGTGGCGTCGACGACGCTGTAAACTATTTTAAAAGTATATTTATATGTTGAATATTGTTCAAATGTGTTCTTACAATATCTGGCATTGGACATACCAACGAATCGTAGTAGCTGATAATGTTATACTCCCATTCAAAAATTCCAACATCCAATATCCTTTATGTTACCTCCATATAAGATACGAAGTAGTAATATTGCAATTTCAAAATTATAATCGTCGTAAGAAATACTTGTATTCATAACGCGAATGGTTAAAGTTTAGTCAAGCTACACTTTTTACGATTTTTGCTAATATGCACAATGATGCACAAAGATCACCTGTAAGTTGTTGTTCTAGGTTATTCTCTAATCCTAATATTTGATAATTCTCAATAGTTTCGAATTCCTTTCGCAAAATCATCTACAACTACATTAAACGTAGTTATAAATGATTAAGTAAATCCTTTTCCCGGATAAATGATTAAGTAAATCCTTTTCCCTCTTAACAATCCATATTTTTCTCCCATAATTTTTGAAGAGATTAAAACTCCTCAAACCCAGTCTAATTTATGTTCACTTCCACGTTTGCAATTGCTCTATGAATCGTTTCGTATCCGAATATAAATAAACATTAAAATACCACTGTTTTGTATGTTAATGTTAATAAGGTATTAGTTAAGTTTAATATGTGTAAGTTGTGGGTCACATTCATTTGAAAATTGGTATTTGTTTCGGTATCGGTATTTGTACACTTAGGAACGTAAAAGTGAGAAGTCGAACATAACGAAGTTCATTCATTCTCTAACATTACTCACAGTTTTGTTTTCTCCGTATTCACTTGAAATTCTTCAAATTTAATAAGTTCCAAGGCAATACTGTCCGTAGAGTTTGCAAATTTATTTTTTAAATACGGTATTAGGCCTACGGATATAATTTAAAATGAAATATTCCTCGTGCGTGACTTTTTGTTGTATTATTTACGTACATATGTCAACATCAGTGTAGCCAACGTCGTGAAAGAAAATGATAGCCTATTGAGCGAAAAAAAAATACTTGGATACTGGAGTTTAATGAACGCCACCTACATACATCTATTTAGTTGGCAATGGTTTCATTCCCGGCATACTCACGGATATGGCAGCGTCAAAACACACAAAAACACGTTTTTGTAAATTTATTAGAATATTATGGCCGAATCTGAAAACAAATTATCAGTTCTCCATCAGGAGACGCGTCTAATGACACATCATATGTCTCGATTAGTGCACGGGACGTGGTCTAGCCGTGAGAGACGGAATCAACTAACGTACGCCAGAGGAGTTACTCAAATACTGTATAGGAGAGATTTCATAGCAGTATTTAATATAATTAATCAAGAGAAAATGATATTACAATTATATATAATAGTTTAATATATAATATATTTAATAATATAATATATATAATATTTTACAAAAATTTATATCAATTCATTATTAAACTATTGTTAATTTAAATTACAAGTATCTTTGAAAGAAATGTACAGTTTCGAAGAAGATAAATATGTAGGTACACGAGACCTGCTAGTAATGGATGAGCTCGGGGTAATTTTACAAACACTGAAAAATAAGAAAGCAGTAGCGACAGATGGTTTAAATAATGAAATCCTTAAGTCTGTTTCACAAAATATGAAAAGCAGATTTTTAAGACTTCTTAACATGTGCTGGACTATCAAGAAAATCCCTCAAGAATGATCAATCGCTATGATAAAACAATTTATAAAAAGGGAAATCGCTCCAATTGTGAGAACTATCGAGGAATATCGCTCCTAAATGCAGCATATAAAGTTTACTCAAAATAATAGCTCAAAGATTGAAACCAATAACAGACGCTGTAATTCTAGAAGAACATACAGGATTTCGCCATGGTAGAGCATGGACTGACTACGTTTTTACAATTTATCAAATTCTAGAGAAGCACAGAGAATATAATAAAGAAACCCGCATACTCTTCATACTCTTGATTATAAAAAGGCATTTGATAGGGTTAACATTAGAACGCCCGGCGTTCTTATACACCCCAGAACGCCCAGCGGAGTCGTTTCGACTCCCAACCTTAAACAATACTTCTTAAGAGGAAATATTGCAAAAATATTTATCTACGTTAGTATAACAATATTAAAAGATAATTATTTAGTGTACATAGAATTATTATGCCACAACTTCAATGTATTTTAAACAATTGTTGACAATTTTGTTCTGCAAAATGGAAGTTAAAGAGATATCTTGGAGGAATGGGAAAGTAAATGGACAAAATAAGATATTGAATAGTAAACTTTGATCTATTAATAATATGTTTGTAACAATAACAATAAAAAAATGTTATGAACTTTTAATTTTATGTAATACGAGTTTGACATATGTCAGAAAAATAGATTTCCTTTGCATTGTACTTCCCATACTGTCTAGCATTATGGCAACTTTATTTATATTAATTATTAGATTTAAATAATATTTATTATAAACAAACACATATGTTAAAATTTTGTGTTTGCTTTGCACCGATAGAAACTTGATGTCCGTTTCATGACGGACATGTTATAAACGGCATTTAGTTCTTGTTCGGGTTGTATTTACTTTTACATTGCTGACTTTACTATTCATACAGTACAAAATACGTCCATTTGTATGATTAACTTTCAATGAATAGTACAGGTCACTGCTTTCAAGCACGTTTGGTAGAATATTATCCAGACGTTTGATGAACACCTGCCGTATTCTGATGCGTAGTTCACGGCTACATTTTTCAAGAGTATTCCCTTGAGTTTCAATACTTCCCCAATATTTCCAATGGATGAAAAACAAATTGACACACATCTTCTTAGTGATCATCCCCCACAAGTCACCATTGTTTGATGCTTTGGTTTGTATACCATAAACTGTGTAAATTTATTGAGTTAGAAAAGGAAATGCCGGTGTATCAACTCTGTTCATCTGACATAATACGTCTACAGTTTGTAAATGTACCACTTCATACTAAAGAAAAATTAATTTTCAGATAAAATCAGTGAAATTAGCGTTGACCTATTCTCAAACCTCTCTTATTAATTCGAAAATCAAGATTCATGAAACAAGAGTGAATAAGAAATGAAGTATTTCTGACCACATCATCGCCATCTGGAGTCCACATTGCTCTCCTGTATATCTAAATATCTCTTCTAGTTCGGAACATTTCCCTTTATACAAATAATAATAATAATAAATATTTCGTTAATGAATCTTCATATGATAAGAATCCTTTTCTTTCAAGTGACAATAATTTAATTTTTAAACTGATGTTTTTGCTGTACCGTGACGAAACAACTCACTTTACATGCATTTAAACAAGAAGATCTGAAACCTATGAAAAGCGGAAGGAATGCTCGCATATTTCTTAAGAATGCATCTGAAATACTTTGAGACACTTTAAACATTTTTCAGCGTTGAAATATATGAAACATAACCTACAAGAACGGGTCTGTACCCAAGGAGTCGAAATGACGCCTCGCGGGCGTTCTAGGTAAATTTGATAATTTTTCGTGAAATATTTATATTACACGAATCAGTTTTTAACATATTGTAAATAATTAAAATTTATATTAATTCATGTAATCACAAAATTCTAACTTCAAAAACAAAGAAGTTACAAGGATATAAAGAGCGCTAGGAGTCGAAATGACACCTCTGGGCGTTCTAGTGTTAAACGGGAATCGCTTTGGAAAACAATGCACAAAAGAGGAATTCCAATATATCTGACTTTTGTAATACAACGCAGGTATAAAAAGCCATATATCAATATATGTGTTGCGGCAATATGCGCACCCTTAAAAGGCGCGCCAAAAGAGCGGCGCGAAGCGGAGACTTCGCGGGAACGCGGCTCGGTGGACCGTAATCTGACGTTGGCCTATGGAAGAAGAGAGGCCAGCGGGCGAAGCCGGAGTCAACAAGCGAGGCTATGTCGCGGCCCGCAATATAAGTGGCCCTGAGACAACAGTTCGAGTTGGAGAGTGAGCCTGCGTGTCGAGTTGTCAAGTGCCTATCGTGAAGTGTGAGAAACTGTGCTGCGTTATTGGACTTCCTCTGGTTTTGTGGTTTGACTTAGCGAGTTATTGGACTTCTGGATATTTGGAATTGGTTAGCTACGACTACGGAATTATTATTTTGATTTTGGAATTGTACTCACTCGCCTGTATTGTCGCTGGCAAGTTGTAATAAACAAAGTTGTTGAAAATTTGTGTTTTTCTGAACTTAACAATATATATCGAAAACAATGAGTGACGTAAAAGGAAAACTAATTTAGGACTAAGACAAGGATACAGCTTATCTCCAATCTCATTTAAAATTTAAATGGACGAAAGTACTAGAGACTGTATATCAAAATTGAAATTTTATGCACATTGCTCGCATTCAACACATTTTATTATGACAACTCTCTTTAAAACTGATCAACGAATTTTAAGTAACAATGAAGACCATCTATAAAAAGCAATTTTTGATCTCCACAAAATACTCCCAAAATATAACTTGGAAATATCTAAAGAAAACCATAGTCATGGCATTCAAAGGAAAGAAATGATTCGCTCAAGTACACCCCACATGATAGAAGCTTGGGGATCGGATCTTTGTTGTGGGAGAGTGTGGTGGGAGACAGGTTGGTGTGATGAATGTGACGTGTATGTCCCGAATGACTGAGCTTTTGGCCAATTTTGAGTGACAATGTTCCAAAGAAGGGGATGGTGTATCTGGTGTGCGTGTGTGTTGTGTGCGTGGGAGTCAGTGAAGTTAATTTTTGTGTGTAAGGGAGATAGTTTTCTTTGATAAGGTTGTCAATAAGACAGTCGTTGTAGCCATTATTGGTAGCTATTGGTTAATGATAAGAATTTCTTTTCCTGATGTCTGGGGGGGAGAGAGGAATTGAGAACAATCTGTGGAACCATACAATGAATGCTGCGTGTTTGTGAGAGGGTGGATTGTTGTGAACTGTTATGGATTACTGTGTCGGTGTGTGTCGGTTCCTGTATATGTCAAAAGGTGTCTGGCATTCACTAAAGTGATGGGATAGGCTAGAAAGTTAAGGGTTCTGTTCTCATTTTCCTTCTCTACTGTAAATTGTATATTAGCATGTATAAAATTAAGAAGTCAGTGAAGTTTTTCAGTTGTCTGTAAGTGCGGTCCAAAGTACTATGATGTCTTCTACGTATTCGTCTTCTACGTTAGTGGTATTCAGGCGTCGTGACATTCCATGGAGACGGTCGGGTAGTGAACCGAATTCGAGTGGGTGGCGCAGACAAGGAATGTGTTTTTTTGTGGACCAAATTCGTGGTTGCAGGACGGCGATTTTGGTCGTGACGGCTTGCATCTAAATCGCTCGGGGTCCACAAAGCTAGGCGGTCTGTTCTCGCGCGTAGGTGGACCGAAACTTCCCGCGATAGGCTCGTGAGACAGCACGGCGGTGTCGGAAGGGATGTCGAACATTATGATGGTCTGTGCGGGGATGTCGGCGACGGACGGCAACGCAGTGAGGGACGCGACGACGTAGTGGCGACATATAGTGACGCGGAGACGGCGGCGAGGGACGGCGACGCGGTGGCGGCGGCGAGGGACGGCGACGCGGTAACGGCGGCGAGGGACGGCGACGCAGCGGCAAACGTGCAGGATGCGGCGATGGCAGCGAGGGACGGCGGCGCGGTGACGGCGGCGAGGGACGGCGACGCAGCGGCAACGCTGCAGTGATGCAGCGAGGCAGCGAGGGACGGCGGCATTAGATTAATGAATTATGCAGAAGGTGAGCTTGGTTATTTTGCAGGTTAATTGCAGGAGTATTTACAATAAAACTGTTCAATTCTGGAACACGGTAGAATCTTATAATGTAAGATGTCGTGATAGGTACGGAGTCATGGCTCAATGCGGAAATATTAAACGACTGAAATCTTCAGACAAATTTTTTAACATTCAGACGTGATAGAGTAGATCGCATTGGTGGGGGAGTTTTATATGTATAAAAGATAACTTTGAAGCAACAGAGGCATGGGTGGACGACAAATTTGAAATCATAGGTGTAGACATCCGAGATAAAAATTCGAATAATCAATGGGAAGTTATAGGCGCGTATAGATCACAGCAAGATGGACATGAAACCATTGGCAAGACTTGCAGAGAGAACACGCGTAACCAGGAAAACCGGAAAAACGTCATTTTGGGGGGAGATCTAAATTTACCGCACGCTACCTGGGAGGGGGATTTAGGGGCTGAAGGCGCCACCCAAGGTCTCGTTAACGAGCTAGTTTGGGAGAACGGCTTAACACACGGTTGTGACCAAAACCGACCCGTGATAATGCTTTACTGGACGTTTTCCTTTTTAGACCGGTGGACAAACTTCTTGCCTGTGAAGTAATTCCGGAATTAGCGACCACAAAGGAGTCCTTTAAAAATGTGCAGAGAGGGTAAGCGAAATGATCTTGTAAAAGAAAGACATTTTTCAGTTCTCTAGAACAAACGTCACAAACATGCAATAATATTTGAAAAACAATTATCTAACTTGGGCTTCTAGCGGAAGTACAGTAGAACAGATATGGACAAATTTAAGAACATCATTTCAGAATGCTTAGCAAAATTCGTGCCTACCGGAAACTACGGTACCACTCGGATCCCTTGTACTACAACAAAGAAGTGAGGCGATTGAAAAAGGCATGTTAGGAAAGCGTATAGTAAACGTAATTCCAAATAAGGACAGAAAAATAAATTTCTACAATTATCTAAAGACTATTAGCTTTAAAATTACAGAGCCAAGAAATTACCTTAAATCAATTCTAAACGACCGATTGACCTGTTGGCAAAATTTCTTCAAGTATGTGAGACATAAGAAAGGGAGCAAAGAAAGTATTCCAGCGATCTGCGGAGCAGACGGTCGTTAATTACAGATGACAGTGTAAAGGCGGACTGTTTAAACAGACATTACGCTTCTGTTTTCAAGCGAAGGATCAACCCAATAAGTAAAACAAACACGTAATAGAAACCTTTCGAGTTGATGCAGGAATTATTAGAAAAAGAATCGCAAAATTAGGAGAAAGAACTGTAGGTTCCTGATGGAATACCAGGAGAAATACTAAAACTGGGAGGGGAAGCCATGATTCCGTACCTTGCGCGGTAATGGACGTAACTATAAATAATAAATGATTCCTCAAAATTGGAAGGAGGCAATTGTAGTACCGATTCCAAAGGAGGAGACAGAAAGGGTGTTAACACTACAGACCTATTAGTTTGACATCAGTTGTATGTAAGGCAGATGGAACACTTAATTGCAGAGTATATTAGAAAAGTTTGGAACAAAACTGATTGGCTATTCAAAATCAACACGGTTTTCGTCCTGGGTATTCGTGCGACAGCCAGACTATTGCTTTGGTGTCAGGACATAGCAGATTCAATAGAAAAAGGGAGCAGGTCGATGCAATAATATTAGATTTTTCAAGGCATTCGATCTTGTTCCACACGGTCTCTATTGCCAATTGTCAGAAACGGGACTAGATAATCGAATAATCTGTGGATAAAAGAATTTCTTTCGGGGCGCACTCAAACAGTCAGGATAGGCGATAAATATTCATCAAAAGTCGATGTAACTTCTGGGGTCCCCCAGGGGAGTGTGCTAGGGCCAACTACTATTTTTAGCGTTCATTAATGACAATGCAACTGGAATAAAATCGGAAGTTAGACTTTTCGCCGATGATTGTATAATATATAGGAGCTATTGGCTCATCTTCGGATGAAAATGGTTTACAGAACGATCTAAACTGTTTATGGAACTGGGCGTGCAAAAACTTAGATGGAGTTAAACCGGAAAAAGAGTAAATTCATTTGTTTTACCAAGTGTCGTTCAAATGTACACTCCAATTATGAATTAGGAACCAACGTTATACCACGTGTAAAAAGCTGTAAGTATTTGGGTTTGGTCCTGAGAAGCGACTTGGATTGGTCGGATCATATTAACATACGGTAAAAAAGGTCCTGGAGAGCACTTCACTGTAATGCGTATCCTAAAAATAGTAGTCCAAATGCCCGATCCCTAGCATATACTACACTTGTTCGTCCTATTTTAGAATACGGATCAGCATGCTGGGACCGTACAGGAAAGGGCAAATTGAGGCGTTAGATAAAATTCAAAAACGGGCCGGTAAGTTTTCAAATCATGGCGCATTGTTGATGAACGAGAAAATGGGAGTCCTTATCTAAGAGAAGAGAACGGGCGCGTTTATGCGTATGTACAAGATTACAGAGGAGACACAGCATGGGCAGATATCGGTAAGAGATTGCATAAACCAGATTTACAAAAGCAGAGGTGACCATCCGTGGAAAATACGATGTAGGAAAGCAAAGAACTGATGTAGGTAAGATTCTCCTTGTGAATCGCACTATAGTAGATTGGAACAAACTACCTGCAAAAGCACTGGAGGCTCTTCCTTCTAATGTAGGCAAATTAAAAACATACTAAATTCTATTTAGATCACTATCAATACTGAGACAATTACCTTTATTTTATTATTATTATTATTATTATTATATTACTGATATAAATATCAACATTATTAACACTGCTTTTAGCTTTGGTAATTCTTAATTAATTATATTTATTGTATATAGTTTTGTATTTTTATTATTAATTACATATTAGCGTTTTAGACAGTGAAGTGGAAGTGAGTGTAGTAGTGAAAGGGCAGGGAGTGTAGTGTAGTGAAGGGAGTGCAGTGTAGGGTAGTGAAGTGACAGTGAAGTGTTAGTGAAACTAGTAGTCAATTTAGAGATAAACTAGAAATAATGAACGAGATATCCTCTAATTCTAATGGTAACTATTAATTGTTAATGGTTTTTATTGTTCTAATTCTAATGTCATGTTTGCCACCGAGCAAATAGCTCAAAGCGAACTAATAAAATCTGTTATCTATCTATCTATCATCTATCTATACCAATAGGTTAAATTTTAACTGAGGGTGTCTAGAATTAAAAATTTGTTTCTCTAGGTTGTACCATAAAAAATGTCTGCTAGTAGTGGGGAAAGTGGGTACCCATAGGTAGGCCAGAAGTTTGAGTGGAAAAATGTATTGTCAAATTTTAAAGTAATTTATGTCTAAACAGAGAGATATCAGTTGTACAGCTCATTTTATAGGAATTGGACTCAAAGAGTTATCAAGGATGTTCCCGTAGAATATGTTTGCATTTCGTGGTCGGGATGCTCGGAAAAAAGGTTCGTCAAGTCTAAGGAAATCAGTTTGCCATTGGGTGGCACAACTATGTCTTTGATCTTGTCAACTAGATGATACTGTTGTGATAGTGTGAGAGGAGAGGAATTTGATGTGTTGGGCAAAATCTTGGTTGAGTTTCTGTGGCGAGCTTGTGTGAGATGGAATGGTGTATGAAACGACAGGTCTTATCACGGTGTTAGAAGGTTTGTGAATTTTCGGGAGGCCGTACAGTCGAGGTGGAAGTGGATTAGGGGGGATGATTCTGTTAGGGGCGGGGAAAAAAGAGCTTTGGATTCTGCAAGTTCTTTTTTGATGTCGCACCAAGTGTTTGTTCGTGGGATCTTTTTAATAGGTACGATGGTGTTATGTTTATGAAAGTCGGAAATTGTTGGTGATAATCAGATTTGTCCAGAATGACCTCACGAAGTACTCCATTTCCTGTGGTAGTTGCAATGCTAAATTATTGCCAAACCGGAAGATCCTTTAAACAAAGGATCAAAGAACACATACAAGCTCTCACATAAAAAAA